>JAJJMC010026966.1:1464497-1720345 GCA_023531435.1 Papaver californicum
GTGCTAAAGCTTTTAACTTTGCAACATTTATCTTCATTTACAACATTTATTTTCGGTGAAACACTTTTTCTTCTATAACAGTGAGTCTGTAACGCTTATAAACGTTGCAAACTTGTTGTTTTCATTATTTTCACTCTTTCATCATTTGTAAACACTTTGAGCTATGTACCAATATTTTTAGGGTGTTTTCAACATGAGGAGCTAAACCCCTTTGCTGAGGTGATGGAGGAAGCCATTGTTCCAAGAAAAGTGGTATATTTTTATTTTAATTGATTTTTGCATATTCTTTTATGATTATTTGCCTTGGTTAAAAATTGATTTAATGATTTTTATTAAACAATTGTGATTTCGTTAGATGGTACATGCTTGGCCTATGTTTTTGATGTTCCATGCTTTTTTTATACAATTATTATTTTGAGAATCTACTTTTGCAACATATTAGAATCACTTTAAATGTAAAGAATTGCATGAATATTGATTGAATTGAGTCACTTTAATTTGTTAATGGTGAAATCCATAACCTCAGTATTTGTAAATATTATTTTCATATTTTGTGTATAGTTTCTATTTAAAAATTAGTTTATTAAATCTAAAATCAATCTTCACAAGTTCGAGCGGACGATACTTTATTTACCACTATTACAAAACTATCAGTTTTTGGCGCCGCCGAAGCAGACTTGTTTTTAGATTTTTTTAGGTTAATTAGTTTAGTTAGATTTTTATTTTATTTTTTATTTTTTATTTTTTATTTTTCTATTTTACGTTTTTGGGTATTTTCTTTGTATTAAAGGTTTTGGATCAAAAAGAAATTGGAGATAAAGATTATATTGATTGATTGAAGACTTGAAGTCAAAAACAAATCGAAAAGAACGGAAAATGAAGAAGATTTTTTTTTAGTTTATTTTTTTTTTCTTTTTAGAAAACTGTATTAGGAAATTCTTATTATTTTTGTAATTATTTTAGGTATTTTTATATTTTTTCTTATTTTTGGACTTTGGACTTTGGACTTTGAAATTTTGAATTTTATTATTAATTTTTAAACCCTACGAAAGGGTATTTAAATATAAACTGCAACATGGAAGGACGACAATTACGATATTGTCTCGGCCCCTCGGGTTCGTACACTGACACAGAAGTTGGTGGCCCGAGTCAACTTCAACGGTTCGTCGCCCGTCTGGTACGGGAGGTAAGACTCAAACCACCCACGAATACCCTGGCAGTGGGTTTTTTGTATTCCTTCGTAATGCATATATGTTGAGGACTTGAATACGGAATTTACTTTTCTAGTAAAGGGAAGAAACTGGCCATATAAGATAAGGGTTCGGATTTCATCACCATATCCTTTCTTCCCGACTTAGGAACAGGTTACCTACGCGAACCTATGCCTAAAATTTGACTAGAAAGAAACCTATAGGGTATCGAGCTTATTGGAAAATCAATTAAAAGGATTGTATTGGTTACTTTGTTAGCATAACTTAAAGTTCAAGAAGATTATTTTAAGCTGATTAGAGCCACCTTGTAACCCAAGGAAAAGTTACTAAAGAGGCAGGGTTATCAAAGCTCCTTAGAGATTATCCTGTTTCTATTCGACTTAATCTAATTCGGATCGTTCTAAGAGATTTTCTAAAACTGTAACTAGTTGCCTTTTGGAAGAATAGAAGTTGGTCTAGAAAAAATCTAAGTGGAGCCATCATGCTTTTTGTTTGCTAGATTCAGTAGGTTTGATTTGGTTGAGTCGACCTTGTTTGTGTATTATGTATGTTTAGAACCCCTTCCTGTTAGGATTTATTTTCTTAGATTTTTTGTAAGCTTATTAGGAATTTTTTGTTAGAAAATGTCGAAATGGTATTACGATAGCCAATACAATGAATATCCGACTGAGTTTCAAAATGGGCATTACCCTTACTATGACCATAGTGTGGATAGTACTGGGGCCCACTACCAACCCTCTGAAGGTTATGGTTCATACCATGGAGGCCCCAATTACTATTCGTAAGCGCACCAATCATATGAACGGGAAAACGAGCAAAATTCAAGTTCTTTGTCTTTGAAGGATGCCCTCGAGAAGTTGCAAGCTAGTACTATGAAGCGGATGGGATATACTATTCCTTATAGTGATCCAAATAACTCTCTAGAAGAATCACCCCTAACGATATATGAGAAGTATTATAAACACAGACCGCTTAGTTTGGAACACAGATTGAGAGTTCTGGAATGCCAAAGATTATTTGCTGATAATGATCAGTCTTGTAGTGACTCTCTATTCCATACAGAATATATAGATGACCCTATGGATGATTGTGTAGATGATTTTCCTAATTCCATAGATGAATCTATCTCACAAGATCATTCACCTGACTTAGAGGTTGTTTCTAGACCCCAAGACTTCCAAAAGTTACCTAATTTAGGGTTAGAATTGTGTGCTTCTCAAGTTTTGTTGGATCACTTTGCATCCAAATACCCAGAGGACTTGCATGTTCCTGACATTTTGGAGGAACGAGTTTATCCTGAGACTAGTGATTTAGAGTCTAACGATTCGAAGACAATAGTCTCTGACGAAGATGATAGACTCTTAGAGAATTTTAATGTGATAGAGGATGATTTGATTCAGATTCATAGAATAGTTTCCCCAGTGGATTTTGTTTTCCTAGACACCCAACCTTTTCAGGTCCCAGAGGCTCAAATTCTGGTGATCTTAAGTCATCCCTTTTTAGCTACATATAATGTCGTCATCAACTACGGAAGTGGAGTAATTAATTTTTCTTTTGGTAACATGACTATTGAACTGAATCCGTTTAGTATGAGTAGACAACCTTCTTGTGAGATATATGATTTAGAAGAAGTGAACGTAACTAGTACTTCAGTTCAGAAATCTTTACCAAACACTTTGTTAGAAGATCCATAGAGAAATGCCTAGCCCACTTTGGGTTTGATATTGACGATGATAGTGTTATTAATGAGGTGAATAATTTGTTAGATTCTGCAGCTTTGATGGACACTTATAATATATGGAAAGCTAAGTTTGAACTTTTACCAGTTTATAAGTCTACCTTATTTCCTTCTATAGAGGAAGTTGAATGTAGTTCTGACCTTAAGGACTCTGGAATCCAACCAACAGTTTTTAGTTCATCTGAGAGTAATGTCCACCCTAAGTTTGGGGGTACCAATGATTCTTCTGATTGTCAAGTATCCCTGCTTAAAGTCCCTAACTTGGGACTTGACATTTGCACCTCTACCATTTTCAGGATCATCTTCAAACTAGATTCTCTGAGCCTGTTGATGTCCAAAAAGAAGTTCAGTTCTTAGAAACTCATCCTCTGGTCGATGTAGTTTACCTAGGAAATAATACCAAGATTGACTTTGTTTTCCTACCAAAATATTTTCTTCCATATGTGGGAACGTTTGAATTTCAAATGTGTCAAGTATCAAGTTTTGAAACTAAGCCTAATTACTTTAGGAGATTAGAATCGACACATTTGCTTAAGAATGACCACCATTTTCGTAGTAGTCAACTGTGTGTAGGGCTGCACAAAAAACCGAAAAACCGACAAAACCGTACCGAACCGAACCAAAAAAGACCGAACCGAGCCGAACCGAATATTTAAATGGTGATGAACGGTTACGAAAAAAAACGGTTAATTTTGGTTCGGTTTTGGTCCTACCCTAGAATCGAACCAAAAAAACCAAAAAAATCGATTAATAATAGCCATTGGATTCAGAGGGTTTTTAGCCGTTGATCTCTAACCCTAATATATAAAAAGAAAAAACCTAGATTTGTTTCATTCTTTCTTCCTGCGCCTCTCTCCGAAATAGTTAAAAAAATGGTTACTACATAATGATGGCTAAAATCCTACGAAACCGTACTCTGTTCATTTGCTAGTGCTTTCTGGGTGCTCGTACGGTAGTATAGATTTCCATTTCTCCGGTATACAGTCTGTTTTCCAAAGATGAAAGGATTAGCATAATCATATATAAGGTAACAAGCTGAAGCATTTGAAGTTTCAAACTACTACGTGAAATGAGATGTACAGCGTAAAAAATTGAGACTGAACGTAGCCAAATATCAACTATTATTCATCCAGATTTTACCAATTAGTTGATGACATGGAACTGAATTTCTGCAAGTCCAACTTACTAGTAGTTAGATCTTACATCATTTAATTTTAGTGTTCTCATTTGGTTTATGTTTCTTCTAGTAAAGGTCTAGGAAAAAATGGTAGAAATGGATTAGGAAGGAATAATATGTGAATGGAACATGAGTTGGTTGTTTTATTAAAAAAAATCTAAAAATAATCGGTTAAAACCGAAAAAACCGAAACCGAGACGGTTAAAACCGAACCGAACCAAAAAGCTTAATGGTGACACTCGGTTTTCAAAACCGAAAAACCGAGACTCTCGGTTTTGGTAATGGTTAGGGCAAAAACCGAACCGAACCGAACCGAGCCATGTGCAGCCCTAACTGTGTGGGTCAAATCTGATTGAAATTGAGGATCCTCAATTATTCAGGTTATTATTATGTGCCTTAAATTTATTATTTGAGTTTTTCCAGACTCTACAACCCGATCTTCTGGATCCTGCCTATGAGGAAATTCAAGCTAAAGAGATTTATCTAGACCCTTTCATAGAGCCCGAGCTTGAACCTCAAGTAGATGTAGTTGTCTTAAAACAAGACACTATATAGGGATAAGGTTGTACTATGTTTGTTCACTTTCTGGATCTGCTGCAGTTTCCTTTTATTTTGGATAATATTATTTTATTCAGATGACCCATAGTTGTTCTGACTATTGTTATATGATTTTATGAGGTGACTAATTCTTTTCAGTGTCTGGCTGAAGACTTTAAACTTAGCACTTCTTGGGAGGTAACCCATGCTCATGCGACACGGTAATATCTTTCCTTAACTCCTTTCCTTCGATTGGTAACAGTTTCTCATTGTTCATGCATTTAATCATTCATTTTTAGAACATTGAAGACAATGTTAGATTTAATTTTGGGTGTAAGGGAGAAACTTTTAGTAAAATATGAAACTCCAAAGTCTAGAAACTTGTGAACAATTAAGGATGACACTAACCATTGTAGGTAGATGGAAACTTAGCTCTTTTTTTATAGGAATTGGTGTGCCCAGCTAAATGGTCTATTCATAAAAGGATGCCTAGCTCAGGTGTTATAAATAACATGATAGTTGTCACCATATCTCGGAGTCTATCTTGACCATATCACCTTCTGTTTTTATTTTTACAATTTTTTTGTTTCACTAAATGATTTGGTGGGGCACCAATATTGAATTGTTATCGCCGTCAGGATGAAATAGAGTGTTTGAGATTAAGCTCTATTATTATATTATTTAGACCATTATTCAAAATAAATAAATGAGTATTGACACTTTGATAGCAATATGTGTGTGTTTTCCCTGTCTCCGTCGCCTAAGCAAGCGTGGAATACAGAATCCATGGGAACTATCATGTAATCTGCTGAAAAGGACCATGCGCTTGGATTCATTTGCCATGTTGTCAGTACATTTTAAAATAATAAATAATTGTTTTATTTTCAATAAATCGACTGTTGAACCCTTGTATATACCAGCTGAGTCGATATTAGTATAAGGAGTAAGACTAGTGGGAGAATATCTCAATCCATTAGGATTCATCCTGACACCGACCTTCAGACAGATATGGGAAACATCGTTCACCTTAGTCAACATGCACAAACTTCATTTTGTCAATATCCATCTTTTAAATCTTTTCATGTGATTGTACTTTGATAGATTCTGAGTATCATGGTTGAACGACTATCTAAATAGAGTTTTGAATTCTTGTACGAATTTTAGTACGCTGAGTGAAAACTCGTGTACAGTAATTGGACTCATATAGGGTAACGATTCCCATAGCCGAAGAATTTAGTATACCAACTAAATAGTTTGTTTAGTGTTTACCCTCAATCGTTCACATGTATCTAGAATTTGGAGTAAAGGTTTTGTGGGTATATATCTTGTAACCCTCACGAGACAAAACTCGTCCTATAGGGACATCTATGGGTTTAAAGGATTATTGCACACGCTAAGTGCAATCGTGATGCCTGCGAAAGTGAGTTAGGATTTATTTTTATTTCTAGATTATATTTTCTCGAGGACTAGCAAATAATAAGTTTGGGGGTATTTGATAGACACGTTTTCGTGTCTTATTTGATCTCAATTTGTATATTGGTAGAACTCATTTGTGTACTTATATTGTGATTTTATTGTGTTTGTAGGTATTTTTGGAGAAATAAACATTTGGGAAAAATTGGCTCAAAAAGTTATAAAGGCACCTAGAAAAAATACTAAAGGCACCCCCAAGAATTGATAAAGGCACCCACTCTTTTCAATTTCAAAAGATATTATTGGCGGGAAAATATTAGTCTCAATCTGTGAAGATTGGACAACATGATATGGTTGAGATTTTTCGAGTGTTCAAGACAAAAATTTGTTCTTGCCTTATTTAACGGGAATTATACACAAGATATAGATCAAATTTTATCTAAAATATTCTCACCAAAACAAGTCTCGTGGAAGAAAAAAAATCTTAATATTCACGTCTTGTTTTGAGAAACAAAATAATCTCGGATTTGGGTCGATTAATTGATCGAGATAAATATGAAAAACAAGTGAATCGTGTCCTGGCAAGAGAGGAAAAAAATCAGTTAGGAAATCACCGAAGAACCTCTCTTGATCTGCCGGGATTTTTGGAAGTAAATGGAAGATATTTGATCGAGATTTGAAGTTGGTATATAAATAGAGGAGATGGGAGAAACATTGGGGGGGCGGGGGGGCTGGAGAGGCCAGAAACGAAGAAATAAAAATCCAGAAATAAATCTACTCATGATCATGATGAAGAAGATGAAGAAAACGTTTCGAAAAGGTTGAAGTTTCCGTGGCCAAAAGTTGAAGATTCTGGTGCTAAAGCTTTTAACTTTGCAACATTTATCTTCATTTACAACATTCATTTTCGGTGAAACACCTTTTCTTCTATAACAGTGAGTCTGTAACGCTTATAAACGTTGCAAACTTGTTGTTTTCATTATTTTCACTCTTTTTCATCATTTGTAAACACTTTGAGCTATGTACCAATATTTTGAGGGCGTTTTCAACATGAGGAGATAAACCCCTTTGCTGAGGTGATGGAGGAAGCCATTGTTCCAAGAAAAGTAGTATATTTTTATTTTAATTGATTTTTGCATATTCTTTTATGATTATTTGCCTTGGTTAAAAATTGATTTAATAATTTTTATTAAACAGTTGTGATTTCGTTAGATGGTACATGCTTGGCCTATGTTTTTGATGTTCCATTCTTTTGTTATACAATTGTTATTTTGAGAATCTACTTTTGCAACATATTAGAATCACTTTAAATGTAAAGAATTGCATGAATATTGATTGAATTGAATCACTTTAATTGGTTAATGGTGAAATCCATAACCTCAGTATTTGTGAATATTATTTTCATATTTTGTGTATAATTTCTAGTTTGAAAATTAGTTTATTAAATCTAAAATCAATCTTCAAATTTGGGCGAATGATACTTTATTTACCACTATTACAAAACTATCCCCCCCCCCCCCCCAAATGATCTCGTAACTTCTCTATTTATACTGCAGCAATCACCCACTCGAGAATCTCCTACAAATCTTCACAATCAAACCCACAATATTCTCGGCAAAATTTCTTCTCTTGGTCTATTATTCTTCCCCATCTGATTTGGTGATTTATTTTCTTTTCATCTCGATCATTTTGTTTCATTTTCAGTGATTTTTTGCTGCCTCATCTTTATCCCAAACAATATTTGGAATATCTTGCGAAATAAAGAGGACAGTTTCACGAGATATATTCTTTCCTCACGAGAGTTTAGGTTTTGCATGATTCTTTTGTTTTTAAGTTCATTATTCATGTGCAATTCTTACTCATAAAGTTAATAATATTTACTTGTCTTAATATGTCAAAAAATCTCCACAAAACTTGATCAAGTAATTCACGCAGATAAACTTTGAATTTTCCCACCACATTTGTATTTGAAATTCAAAGAAGTGGGTGCCTTCATCCACAACATGGGTGTCTTTATCAATTTCTTGGGTGCCTTTAACATTTTTTGGGTGCCTTTAACATTTTTTGGGTGCCTTTAACACTTTTTAAGCCCATTTTTCCTCAATTGTTTATTCTTCAAAAATACCTACAAACACATAAAATAACACAATTAGTACAAAAAATGAGCACTAACAACATATAGAATTGAGACAAATAAGACATAAAAATGTGTCTATTAAGGGGCGCCTGACCCGATGGAATTTATTTTCTTTCTGATTTTTCCACGCCTTGTGTTAATTTGCACATGTGTGAGTCAACCAAGATATATCCTATCTTGATAACTTCTTTTTAATTTTTCAACAAAATTTATTTCCTAATTGACTTTAAATCAAATTGATTTATAATTTAATGTGGGGGGTGCCTGACCCGGCGGGGATTTATTTTCTTTCTGATTTTGTTCTTATGTCGACATAATGTGCCTGGCTGTTTTTGACCGTTTTGAAAATCTGGATATTAATTCGAAATTATTTATGTCATTAATCCGGATTTTATTCATTAATTCTTATTAACTGCTTATTTCGACCATCTCTCTTCTCCCCTATATAAACCGTTTGAATCCTTCATTCCAAAGTGTTTCCAGAAAAGGCTAATATCCCTCTTTTTTTCGTCTCTCTCCCTCTGTGTGGTTTTTACTTTCTGTGCTCTTACTGTTGAATTCGTTGAGTGCGCAAGTACTTTAGTGCCTATAGTACTTGTAACGGGCAGTTTTATCCTGGATACGACTTCACCACAAGGTATTAGCATCATTCATTTTTGAGGCGTACCGGTGAACTACCGTGTTAAGGACAACTTGATAATCAAGTGACTCTGTCCTTGGTGTGTTGTTTACAACTGAGTGTTTTATTTATAGCTTTTAGAAATTTTATTATTAACATCGTTATTTTCAGTATTTTAATTGTTGTAGTTTCAACATAAACTTCTCTTATGCTCTTTTAAATTGGGGGAATCTTTGTTTGAGTGCTATCAATTCTCTTCATCTACTGCTTTTCTCTTTTATTTCTCATGTAAATATGTTCATACTGTACATTCTCTTCTTTTAACATAATCTTATCTTTTTATAAAAAAAGGGTTCTTTATGTAGAGGGTTATTTGAAGCGCATTAGTGGTGGTATTCCACTAGGTCATTTGGTTAATTGGTTAAAGAAATTTGAAAAAAGCGAATGCTCATGGAATGGAACCCTTTTGGGTTCAAACTATTCGGGTTTCTTTTATGGTTAATTGGACAAGTGCATGTACCGAATAATATATCATATACAAAGGTTGGATGGTTGGTTAACTTTAAAAATTTAGAAGAAATAAAAAAAAATGATTGGGGAAGTCCCATTTTGGCTTGTATTTACAAAGCCTTAGGCGAGGTTAGTAGCGGGAGGAAAAGACATTCAATAGCGTGTGGATGGTATTGGAAGTATGTTGTTCTTCTTTTCTCCTTGTATTTAAAACCAACCTTGGAAACTTAGGTACTTCAAAGTTTATTACATGTTAAATTTTACCTATTGTATATGTTTACTGGAATTGTGTGACAACAACACTTGTTTCTGTTGATTTTGGCCTTATTCACTTCGCCGGGACTTGGTTATCATATGTAATTTGTTTCTGTATTTATAGAATCTCTATTTCCAACTTAACCGGTAGTTTCTCTGATTTTCCTGGATTGTTCTTGTATTCTGCTAGCTTGTTAGTTTCAGTCTCTTTGTTTCCAGATAAATTAGTGGTCAGTTACGTAAGGCAGAGCAATACATTGCCTCTTGTTAGACAATGTTGCTTTTGCTTGAAAACATCATACATAAGGAGCTTTGGAATACTAGCTTTATGCTAAACTTTTTATGCCTTTTTTGTAATGCTTCAGTCACAGAAGATTTCTGATTTTAATTCTACTTTGTGCGTGTGAGCAATCTGTATTTTAAAATGAAGAATCTGTAAACTTGTATTTGATTTAGTTATTTTGTGTTTGTTGTTTTTGTTATGGGTTATAGAAGAATAATGAAGTGGAGGGTTCATCTACAAATAAAAATGATTTTCATGTCTTTACTTTACTAGATAGGCACCTTTGGTTATTTTTTATTTTCTTCTGTTTTGATCAACTAGATGCTCAAAACAGTCAATTTAGTAATGTTGATAAATCACATGCATGCATTGCTATCTCTAATCCTAAGTAAACTTAGTATTGTAAATATTATGAGTGTTGCTAAAAAACCCGGAAGATTATTGACATGTTAGGTTAGCTCCATATCAGTAAAAAATTTGTGAGTTTCACTATATTTATTTGCATCACATAACAAACAATAACAAGA
This sequence comes from Papaver californicum, assembly GCA_023531435.1. Lineage (NCBI taxonomy): Eukaryota > Viridiplantae > Streptophyta > Magnoliopsida > Ranunculales > Papaveraceae > Papaver > Papaver californicum. Next base: position 1,474,905 of record JAJJMC010026966.1, read on the forward strand.
AAAACATATGACACGACCAATGAAAAAAAAAAAAAGTCTTATACATCTTCTTTCTTCCTTATATATTCTTGTATCCCTTGTTTTTAATCAACGAATTGCTTCTTTGATCTGTCTGGTTTGCAAGCATAAAAATGGCTATGGGAGCTCCCAAGCTAGATGTTGTTATAGTAACCAGTATTGAACTGATGTTTTATTAAGCTATCTCTTTTTAGTCATATCTTCTAGTCTTTTATAACTCTGATAGTAAGAGAGATATGTAATTTTCTAGCCAACATAATGAACAAAAAGATACTCTACTACAAAATTTTGCAACTTTTCTTTTAACTGAAATAAAATTGAACTACAACTATAAAACATCGAAATTAAAAACTACAATTTAGGAAACATCATATTAAAACTACAACTACCGAAATGAAATCTTAGTTTGAAAACAACAACACATTACCCCTACTCTTACTTTTTAAATTCTTCGCAAGTATTTCTCGTTGTTTTTCTTCAAGCCAAATCCGACCGACCGGAGATAACTGATAGGTATCTAAAACACCTTAATTAATATCAATTGGTTATTTTTTCTTTGTTATTTTTTCTTGTATTTTTTGTATATTACGTTTGTTTTCTCTTTTGTAGGTATTTTGGAGTTATTTAAGCAAAAGTAGCAGAAATAGGCACAAAAGGGTAAAATCATCATTTCGCTGGAAGATGTTATTTGCAGCTACACAAACGCTAAGGGTTAACCTAATTATTTAGGTTTTATTTCTGATTTTAGCACCCCACTATGGTTCAGGGCAAGCAAGTTTATAGAAATATTATTTAAAGAAGTTTGTCATAGAGCTGTTCAGAGCTAGTCAATGGGTGTATATAGCCATTTCATTTCTCATACCCTAAAAACTAGGTCTAGAATGGTTTCTCTTCTTTCACTTGCTGGCAGAGAGGAGAGGAATGAAGACGCAAATCAGATAAGGAAGAGAGGAACAGAAAGGGGGATGAATCTTGGCAAAGATGAAGACGTTGTTGAAATTAGAGAATAAGGTGTAGAGAAGTAGATCTGTGACAGCGAGAATTGATGAGAATGGATCTGGGGTTCTGAGACATGAGTTTTACCAAGAACTCATGAAATAGAAACTAAAATTCAAGGTTTACAAGCAGTTGGAGAGTGGGTTGGCTGTGAATTCGAGTTTTGTTTTGATGGTAGTGGTGATGGTTGTGTTAGCTTTTGATGGTGTTGTTGATTTGGAGCGAGAAAAAGAGATTTGAGTTGGTGATGTTGTTGGCTTGATTTCAAAATAAAAGAACAGAGAGAACAAAATGAAGAATAAATGGATTTTAGATTTAGGAAGAATGGTCATGTTGCTATGATCTGTGGTGGAGCTCGAGATGAAGTTGAATACGGGTTTTGCTCGAAATGTTGTTGTAAATTGAGAGAGAAGATGACAGGAGAGATGGGTTTAGTCCAGTGAGGTGGTTTGTTTGGGATTTAATACCGAGAAGTGTTGATTCTGTGGTTGAGCCATGACATATTGGCTGTTTAATCGAGTTTAAGAGGAAATCAGTGAAGTGAAGTTGATGTCATGGAATTGAGATGGAGAATAGGTTTGATGTCTGTTGGCTAGTTTGATGAAGAGATTGCTATTGTTATTTGATTGTTTGAATGACTATGAATGTATGATGCAGAGAAGGAGCTCTAAGAATGGCCTGAACTTGGCCGGGAAACAGCCTGAAACAAAGTAAACTCTGCCGGATTTTTAGTCCAGCTGAGTTGACTCACTAAGTCAGATGAACCAATCCAAACCAAGTGAGTAAGGCCAATCAGCCGCGTCAGACCAGCTGACTCTTCCCTTGACCTTCTGTTGACTATTATATTTAATAGCTGACCGTTAGTTTGACTCAGGTGCCGAAGACACTTTCCCGGCACCTGAACATTTCCCTATGATTTTACCGTCCGTATTCCGGCCACTTTTCTGGACCTCCGACGACCAACTTTGGACAGAAACTTTAATGGGTTATTTCTCAGTATGGGCTAGTAGATGGACTTATTAGAGTTGGGTTTATATTTGGAAATTGAAGAGTTTGACCTAGTTTTGGAAACTAAAAGAGCTATAAAAGGGAAAGTTTTCTACGCTGAGAGCTTGAGGATGAATCTTATGTCCTCATCGAATGCAGATTTGTTTATAAGCCATTTGGTGAGGAACATACCATTAATTTTATAGTGTGGCAGCACATGTTTAAGGGATATTCCATTAATTTAGTGAACAATAATGTGTTCTGAAATGAAGAATTTTAATTGTTGATGTTTTTTCTTTTTTAATTGGGTACCTTTGCTAGGATGATGCTTGCTAGGAGAATTCGAACATGGGTAGAGAGCTTGAGGATGAATCTTATGTCCTCATCGAATGCAGATTTGTTTATAAGTCATTTGGTGAGGAACATCCCTTGAATGGCGTGAGCTTTAAGGTAACTGCTTTCTCATTAGTTTGGAGAATTTGGATTTACTATTTTGTAGTAATGTTTCTATTGTTGCCGCCATTTTTATGAATGTAAGGGAAAGAATCGATTTTACTTTACTTTTATTATGCAACTAAACTATGTTAGCTTAACACACTATTCCAATGTTGAAATCTTGAACTATCGACTTATATGTCGGCAAAAGTGATGTCCCACTGTAAATTATGGATGTGCAGTGTCTGTGGCAGATTCTAATGGTATAATCATGAAGGCTCTAAAAATTATTAGTTTCATGTTCTTTGTTATTCGGCACTGCATTTTTCTGGAATTAATTATACCCGTATTATAATCCAGCAATTCTCTCACATAAATTTTTTATGCAGGAAACAAGCTACATATTATTATTGTCTTTCACCTGATTTATTTGGTCTTAATTTCTAGATGGTTGTTTTTCTGGTGGTGTCCAAATGGTATTAAAATATTCGTTCGCGAATAGTATTGATAGGGATGCTATCTTTTTTAGTTAGATCCCGTGTCTGATGGCTATATTTTTTTTGCAGGGTTTGGATGCAAGACCATCCTTCCATATCACAGTGCCTTGAGGAAAGGAAAAGCACCTATTGAAATTTTAGATCCGGATAATAGAAATATTATTTCCCAACCCATCTCAGCAAAATGGGACTCCTCCTACACGATGGGTTTACCGGTCCAGTTCATGTAGGTGTACCCATTTTATATAATCTTAGTTAAACCACCCACTTAATTTGATATTCCCTATTATTGTCCAACCCATATACAGGCAGGAAATGTCTTCAAGTTCAACGCCAGCACTACAAAAATACTCATTGAAAATGGTTGGTATTATCTTGCGGTTCAGAGGTATAATCTTAGAAAGTACTCAGTAATGTGTGACTAAAGTGGACGTTCCTATCTCTAGGTTATTGCTTTGCACCATATTTTTAACTATCTTACTTCGTTGATAGTATACATTTGCTACTTTACTTACCAAGTTAGCATGTCATGTTTCCAAGCAGGTACCTTCTCCTCTTCGAAGTGGAAGATACTACCGGTTCTGTTGCTTTTGTATCTTTAGACAGCAAGGTCCAGGAGATGGTTCGACCCACTGCATTTGAACTCTTGAGCGGTTCAGAGGTAAATTAGATTGATCAAACGTTCTCACTCTCCCTACAATATTAGGCATATATTTTTTTACCAAAGACACTGTCAGAAGAAGGCTTTACTTAACAGTTTGTAGATTTTCTTTACATATCAACAATTGATTTTTTAGCACAGTTTAAAGACTTCCGCATAAACAGAATTAAATCCAAATTTATGTTGGGATGAGTTGATTGAATCATCGACATCGATATTCCTTACACAGAGGATTGCGTACTGTAAGTTTCATTTAGGGTCTTTTTAAGGATGCTTTGCTTTTGAATTCTCATTGGCATTGCCATAGTGAAAAATCTTGGACTTTAGGTATTCTGCAATGTGCTAAATATAACTTACAGTGGTTACATATGCAATAATTTACAAACCTTCTTTACTGACCGAGTGTAGAGGTAAATCCGTAAGAGGAAGAGCAAATGATCTCTTTAGAGGTTGTGTCTAAATTAATTTCCCATGATAAGTCTAAATTTAGGAGCACAATCACAAAGATATTGGTAGAACTGCTTATGCTCAATTCCAACATATGTTTGTAATATATAAAATCTTCTTTGACATAACATTTAAGCTTACAGATGTGCCAACGGTGGTCATAAAATCAGCACCAGATTGCTGCATTGTCTATGTTATCTCTAAAGGGAAGGTATCATCTGTTAAAACTGCCTCTAGAGCTGCCCCAAGCATTGCCCGTCCTAAGATCCAAGCGCAGAACCAGGAAGTCTTAAGAGCTCCTGAAACACCTGAAGCACATTTTACCCGCAATAGTACACCAAGAGGTCAATACTAATTTTTCTAAAAAAGAGTTTATCTATAAACGATACACTTCATTCCAAGAAGAGCAACGTAGTTTATCTATAAACGATAAACAATCATGTCATTAATAATTTGGTAGAGAAATAATCTGAATCTTCTTTTATCTGCAGCTACTCAAACACCTATCGAGCAACGTAGTTTCCAAGACGAGTTGGATGCAATCAGGTAATACTCATTACTCTGATAAACTTAGAGTCTTGCATGTGTGAGTATTTAATATTCCGTGACAAGAGTTTTCTTTACTCATGTTTCTTGATCTTAATTGAAACCTCATTTACCGGGGGAAGGGGAAAATTGGGAACGCATGAAAGAAATAAGGCAAAACTACAAGCTCCTCACACTTGATTACAGCACATCGAAAAGAAAATTTAGAAAATGAACCTTTATGAATAAGGACATCACAGTGACCACTTTCCTACCTCTCTCTCAAAACGTAAATTTATAGGTGGGTTGGTAAGAGAAGAAACCATGGTTCACAATTCAGAAAGAAAAATCAATCCGTGTTAGTTGTAGTCCAAACTTATTTCTTGCTGTTGATGGATTGAATTATTCATTTACTTGCTTAAGCGATGTTGATGGTGTGTGTAGCCTTCCTAAAAAGTGCAGGGTAAATTGGTTTCGAAAGAATTACTTTACTCAACATGTATCGCCTATCAATTGTTTCCCCTCAATCATCTACGATGAAACTAAGTAGTTTGGGTTGTGGGTTATTCGTTAATATGCAGATTTATTTAGCTAATCAATTAACCAAAGACAAATTAGTAGTTGCAGACCTAGAGAGAATGATGTTGAGAAAATTCTGTGTGTCACTTACTTTATGGAGAAAGTAAAGAGGTGATTTATTCACTTACTTTCGGCTTTGGTGAGTGTTAGTTTTGCACACTCACCTGTGTGGGAATAGACCCTTTTTCCATTTAATTCTATTGTACATATAAGAAGTATGTTTATTGATTCTTTGCTTTGTGTGTATTCTGTGGTATAGGCAATTGGTTATGATTTTGACTACGGCGTTTCCACAGGTGGGCGGATTTTGTACTCCTTATTACATTCTTTAGAGCATGACATTTCTATGTGTACATGAAAGTAAATTTGTTTGCTTTGTTTTTTCTATAGTTTTTGTCCATGGAAGATTACCGTATAATCAAAAGCTGAAACCAGATCCTGTTCTTAGGAGTATATTGTTAAGCTTGCCTCTTCGAAAAGTTGTAAGTTGATCTTTGTTGCTAAATTAGTAGAATTGGTGAGATTTTAGTAATTGATCAAATGTTTTCATTTGTATTTAGGTCTGTTGATAGTCGCTTCTGTCTTTATTAAAAACAGATATTTACAAATTCGAATGAGGCCCATGCTGCAGAAATTCTTAAGGCGCTTGGTTTGGAAGGTTGTTTCAAAAGTATTATCTGTTTTGAGACCTTGAATCCAACAAACATTTCTGATAGAGGTGACTGTAAGGATGGGAATTTGGAAAAAAAACATCCATTACTACACCTTTTGACATTATGGGATATTTTTCCCAACCTAATGCCGAATCAGTATTTCCTAAGACACCAATACTTTTCAAACCGTCTGAAGCTACCATTGAACGGGCTCTTGAGATTGCCAACATCAATCCTAAGAGAACAGTAAGTTTAGGGTACATCTTTCTGTTAGTTCATTGAAGAAGATGTATACCAATGGAGTTACGAATTGTTAGTTAAAAATTATTTTGACTAGTTACTAATGTGTTATTTGCTTTTCTTTGCAGGTATTTTTCGATGACAGTGTTGGCAGCATTCAGTCGGGAAAACCATCTCTATTGATGGAGTTACTTGAAAAGTGCTTACAGGTCCAATAATGTTTATTAAAGAGATAGAAGATTTGACAGTAAGGATCCAAAATGCGGGAACAGAAATCGTCGAAGCAAAGGCAGGTGCAGGATCTGCGACATTGTTCATGGCATATGCTGCAGCAAGATTTGTCGAGTCATCTCTACGTGCTCTCGATGGAGACTCAGATGTGTACGAGTGCTCATATGTCCAGTCAGATTTGACTGATCTGCCCTTCTTAAGATTGGAAAGGAAGGGGTTCAGGCCATAATATCCGCCGACCTCCAGGGTTTGACTGAGTACGAAACAAAGGCACTGGACGCCCTTAAACTAGAGTTGAAGTCCAGCATTGAGAAGGGTGTGACCTTTGCACAGAAGAAAGAGACCCCAACATCAGTTTGAAAGCTGAAACCAACTACTACATAGCCGTAATATGAGTTGCATGTTGAAAACAAATAAAACCAAGGTTTGAGTTTTGTAGTGCAGAATAGTTTCCTGTTTCTTATGCAGGGTTGCTATTTTTGAGTAGCCAGGAATAGATTTTGGGTAAAGATGATGTACTAGGTTGAAGAGAATATTTTGTGGGTTCACATGGGAGATTGTATTTTCATTTATGCTTTCTGATTGTTATTCTACTTTACCTGTTTCCTCTTCAGTTTTCATCTCTGCAGTGTGTGAATCCCATTTGGTTAAAATGGAAGCCTTTAATAAGTTGTTGGAATTGAAAACTGAATGATTTATGGAAGGATCTGAACTGATTCATTTATAATTTTTAAGCTGGATATTCAGCAAACCAGAATTTAGATTACAAACTTATTTCAGGCTTCGAGGTTGATGGAATTTAGTAACTAAACTCTGTTTAGCTAGAACCCAACCTGTAATTTGGTGGTTAAACATTCCACGTTGTGGACTTGGAGACCTTGGCGAATCCCAGCAGCAGCCAATTGGTTTCCGTATTTACCGCCCTCAGTTTATTTATTTACCGAAAACAAATTATACTGCATATCACTAGAACCAAAGATGTAAATAAAACAAATTATACTGCATATCACTGAACCAAAGATAAACAAGTCTCAAACTTATGGTTAAACTATAATCGGTCAACTTTAAGTTACACAAAATACCTCATACTTTATGGAAAATAAATGAGTTTTAACAACTCTCAAACTTATGGTTAAACTATTACCGGTCAACTTTAAATTACAGAAAATACCTCATACTTTATGGAAAATAAATGAGTTTGGAATGACAATTAGTTGCTGCCAAATCCAAGAAAACTATCGACGTGCCGGGCCCCAGATTTGGCAAGATGATTATCGCGAGGAATTGGGAAGACAGGGACGCCCACTCGGAAGGTGTAAATATAAATCTAACAAAAAGATAACCAATTTGATTAGGGCTACACAAACCCGTCTCAACCCGTCAATCCGACCCGCACTCGCCCAAAATTATCCTACCTGTATCCGGTCCGCCGATGAATGGGTCGGGTACGGGTTATTTTTTAAAATCCGACTTCTAGCGGGTCGAGTGCGGGTGATAGCTCCTCTCACCCGACCCGACACGCCCATCCGCCGAAATTTCACACATGTATTTGGCACGCGTGATTCCATCCATCATTCACTTCACTTACCGTAACTCGTAAGTCTGTAGACTGTATCTGTTTTTGTATTGTTTGTTCTTCATCTCTGTTACAAGCGAGACTCGAGAGGCGAGAGGCTTCGATCAGGTAACGTAACACTCTTTCTTCATCTGAAGATTCTGAACTCCCATATATGTTAGCCAGATTATAGTATCTGTTAGCCAGATTACAAGTAAGTAAGTAACCTAACTCGTTAATATTGTTGCTTGCAGTTGCACTCGAAGAAAAAGTTGAAGAAAACTAGAAATTGAATCAAATTTTACGTCGAAAGATATAAGTAAATGTAACCCAAACCTTCATTCCCATAAATCACCTTATGTATTGTATTAATTTGTGACTTGATGAAATTAGAATTTTAGGGTTCAGTAAAATTTGGGGATTTTTTTAGCTGGAGAGCAAAGAACTTCTGTTAGCTTGGAGGATGTAGTGGAGGTGGATACAATTATGGCCAAGAAAATCTCCAACAAAAATATAGTTGCTGAATCGGCACACCAAGGTCTCGGTGATGATTCTGAAGACTGTATTGCACTTCCAGAAAACCATTACCGCATATACCTGCTAAATTTTCCTGCTACAATATGTATCTCATTCTAATTATATATTTCCTCTTGATACCCTTGTTACATTCAATAAGTTACAACAACTTAAGTCCATTGTTTTTTCATGGTTTTGCAAGGTGGTAGACCTATACATGTTGGTGTTGGACTGGTCTTGGTATCCTCTACAGTGTAGCTTCATGCATTTTTTGCTTGCATTGTTGTTCTTTTTCTTCTTGTTCTACTGGTTGAATTTATTAATGACCTTCTTTCAGAAAATTCAGATCACTTTTTCTACTGGTCAGGGGTACCAGGATATTCTAACTTCATTTTCATGTTCCGTCCAGGTATCTAAAGAGGGCTCTATCCGCTCCGAGGTTGACAACTGTTTTCTAAGGTCTGGTTTTGTTAAGTTTTACTTCTTACTTGTTTTATTAAACTTCTCCCTTCCTCATCAGCATATTGTATGATTTTTCTCTTTAAGGTTTCAGAAGCATAAGATGTCATATATGGTGGTGGTTAATTGTATTGCCAAATATCGAGTTCAAATTTTGTGGTATAATTTATGTAATGTTCTGCTGGCCTGCCCTAATGTTTTCATCTACTTTCGATTCTTTCTCCCTGTCCCAGATTTTGTTTGAGCTTGTTTGGCCTTTTCTCATTTCAGGTTTGAATTTTTAGTTTGTCAGGAAAGCTTTCTATTGGCCTTGGTATTGCTTGAGGGTATGGTTTAGGTGAATTGACTTTTTTTTTCTTCCTTTTTATGTCAGAGTAATCTATCACTCTTTAGCCATTGTGGTGTTATGTTTTCCAAAATCCCAGCTTTTGGACTACAAATACAATTAACTGCTTGTGATTTGTAATAAAGATGGTCTTGCTATATTTGCGGGATTCACCACAAGTCATGTTATGCCAGTAAAGAATACCTTTTAGCTTTTTTGAGGTTGGCAGTTTGGATCAGCGGGTGACCCGCACCTGACCCGACTTTACCCGACCCGTTCTACAGCGGGTTGGGTGCGGGTGAGAAATTAGTCACCCGCCAAAATGCACGGGTCGGGTGCGGGTGAGGCCAAACCCGACCCGACCCACCCGATGTGCAACCCTAAATCTGATTCATGAGGCGGATGATTATCGCGAGGAATTGAGAAGATAGTGTCGGCGTGAAAATCTACCATGTGAGGAGGAGAATTAAGGAAAAACTGTACTTCATGCACCATCTATACAAGGAGCTATTGGTAATTCGTGAAGAGAATGAAAGAATGCGTTTGAAACTACATTGAAAAAAATCGGAGGAAATGCACTTGGATACTGACAAAATGCAATCACCTGAACACATGGATGACGAAAAACCGCACAATTATACCGGCAATGGGGGAAGAATTCCTGGGAAGAGTTAATTACATCTATTGCTGATCCGACAAAGATCTAAACCAATGCCCAAATATAGAGGTATAGGGCATTTCATGAGTATTGATCGACAAAATGGGATAGTTTTTTTTATCAGTTTAGTGGTTGATAAGAATATTCTTACAAGTTTTCCCGTTCTACTGGTTGCGTCCACTCCGTTATTTGGTATTGTTAACCATTTTTATATGACCTAGAAAAGAAGGATATATACTACAAATCCAAAACTTAAAAATAAAGAAATTGTATACATGCACACTGCTGCGGACTAGGTAGAAGAAAATAGTAGACCTTTATCAATTATCGATGACAACTTATATAATTTTCTTTATGGGGTGTTATTTTTTGTTTCTCTCATGGTAAATTGGATGTTTTAATACAAAAAATGTAGCCTTTAATTTAAATGTTATGTACAACTATTATACCAAATATTCATGAGTTTGATATCTTAACTAGGTCTTTGTCTTCACACAAACACTTAAATACCTTAAAATACATTAGATATATAACCCTAGTATATATATGAAGCTTGATATAGGGGCTCCAATATCAATAGAGGGGCTCCTCTAGGAGGCGAGGTGACCTAATTTTCCGTTAAGGGATGTCCTAGGGGTAAAGTTAAATGTCCATTTTACCCTTTACCCAATAAAAAAAAGATAAATTTGTCCTTTAATTAAAATCTTTCCATCTCCTCCATATCTTCTCCTTCTCCATTTTAATCAAATTTCTCCATTGAATCAAAATTTTATCGCCGATTAAACTCCCAATTTCGTGATGAAGAATACTAATAAATGTGTAGAAAGTAGTAGTGATGACAATCCAGATAAAACTAAACAAGCTAATGAGGATTTTGGGTTACAGAGGGAATTTACGGTTGGGTTCGAATGAAAAACCCAACCGTAACTGGTTTGTTCTTCATGTTACGGTTGGGTTCGAATGGAAACCCAACCGTAACTAATTTGTTCTTCATATTACGGCTGGGTTATTAAACAAACCCAACCGTAACTTCAAATGTAGGAGATGAAGATTCAATTAAGATACGGTTAGGTTTTCAACCAAACCCACCCGTAACTAATCTTTAAACCCCAATCGTAAAATTAGGTAAATATATTTTAAGATTTTTCATTTCTATATTGTAGAGAATTGAAAGACGAAGCTAATCCAAAAAAATGAGGTCAATCAGACATCGTATGAAGGAGTTATGATCAAAACGGTGAAATCTATTTGTATCTAGGAGTATTTACCCAACCGTAAATCTGGGCTCAATGAAGCCCAAAAATCTCAAATTTACGGTTGGGTTTATTGGCGAACCCAACCGTAACTATTCCTGGATACAAATAGATTTCACCGTTTTGATCATAACTCCTTCATACGATGTCCGATTGACCTCATTTTTTTTGGGTTAGCTTCGTTTTTCAATTTTATACATGATAGAAATTAAAAAATCTTAAAATATATTTATTTAATTTTACGATTGGGGTTTAAAGATTAGTTACGGTTGAGTTTGGTTGAAAACCTAACCGTAAATCTTAATTGAATCTTCATCTCCTACATTTGAAGTTACGGTTGGGTTTGTTTAATAACCCAACCGTAATATGAAGAACAAATTAGTTACGGTTGGGTTTGGTTGAAAACCCAACCGTAAATCTGGGCAAAAATGGTGTTCTTCGGTGTTCTTGGTGTTACGGTTGGGTTCGACATGAAACCCAACCGTAAGTTTCTCTGAACAACAAAAAATCAATCTTTCAAATCGTGATTTCATCAAATTTGAGTCATAAAAAGATCAAGAGTATAAGTTAGAGGTATACTCAATGCTACTATGGTTTATTGAATCAAAATCTAGGGTTTAAAAAAAAAAAATTCTTAAATTTCATCTAGTTTTTCTTCCCACCAAAGACAAATTCAAAAGATTTTTTTTTTCAAATCATTTGATTAAATAAAAGATCATGTTTAATTAATCATGATTAGTTTAATTTTTTAATTAGTTAGTGTAATTAAGATTAACTAATGGGTGGTTTAGGCATTGTGAAAATATTATGGATAAGGGTTTTTTAAGTTTTATTTCATAATGTCCCTATTTCGTCTTATTATTGGAGCCCCTATATTGATGTTGGAACCCCTATATCAGGCTTCATATATATACTCGTACGGTGCATTTTAGGACACACCAAAACTGTCTGATGGGCAGTGTTGGAGTGTAGATTTGGTGCATGTCACCCATCAGTTCATGCAACAATTATAAACAATTCAAATCCCACCGTCAAATTATACCTATAACCTATGCAATCAGCAAACTCCTCTGCCTTCTTTCTCTCGAATTCTATTCAATGGACTCCTATGCCTCTTACGTTTGTCGAGTGTCGACAAACCCAAAATCCTAATTATTCCATCTATAACACACTTAATAAACTTACTCTATTTTCTTAGCTTGACCACTAATTATGTACTAAGAGTTGTTCTATGTTCCACATTGTCTCTGTTTTGATATATTCAAAGTTCCAAATAAGAAGGTGTATCATACTTTTCCAAAGTATTGTGCCAGTTTCTTTCATTTCAGTTCCAAGACGATCATCGGATAGTCTCAAATCCCAACACCTATTTAAGGAAGACTTGCATTTTCTTGTATTTATTTCTTTGTTGTATTTAGTAATAAAGTTTTTGAGCTTCTTTTTCTTTATTATCTCAAGAGTTTTAGTGTGTGTTGTTGTTGTTGAAATTGATTCATGTATCTTCTCTATTCTTCTTCTTCTTCTTCTTCCATCATATCTTCCGAAAAGATATTACCTTTTTCATTTTGCTAGAAAAACAAGTCAAGGGTTTAAGGAGTTAAAAGGGTTTCTAGAAGTAAGGGTTTAATAGTGAGAGATTTGAGACAGAGAGGGTTTGATTAGTTCTTAAGCCATTCTACTTTGAGCTTCAGTATAACATATGCCCTCTAGTTCTATATATACTGTAAGTATAAGAATCATCATCTATTTTTCAATTTCTATCTGTTTTTACCTCTTGTTGTAACAACAGCCATAGACTGGGGTATAAAAAACGAAACCCTGGTATTCGAAACAACCCCACTTCAGTTAGTGCCTCTGCCTCTGCCAATTCTGTAACTGCAGCTTCAGCAGAGGTGGTAGCTGAAGATGGTAATGTAAGTGTTAGTGATGAGAAGCTGTTGTTTAATAGACATCTGATGATTCTTACACTTACATTACACTTCACTTAAAGTCTGCCAAAGAACTCAAGCCTACGGTTCAGCCACTACACCAAATGGTTCACAAAATGGTTCAAGTTCAAATGTATACGTTAGCATTAAATGCTGTGTACGTTAGTTCTAGGTAGTCTGTTTTCTCAATGTATAAAAACATGTTCTTCCCTAACTTGTAATGTATGAATTCATTCTCTGAAATTGTTGGTGAAAGAATTGTTCTTCTTTCTCTCTGAGAAAAACCCAACTTTCACTTTGAGTAATATGTTCTTCTTGTTCTTGATTTTCTTAATTTCATCTACTAAGGTATCAGAGCTATAGGGATTCAATTGAGTGTTCAATCTCAGTTAATGATTCGTGAATTCAACCCTACAATGGAAAATCCCACATCAAGTTCAATATCAAAAATCCCATTAAATCAACTGATGAGTTTCATTACTCTAAAACTCAGAGACGATAATTTCTTAACATGGAAGAACCTTCTACTTCCAGTTATCAGGAAATTCAAGCTAATGCCCTATCTGGATGGAACTTATCAATCTCCAGAAAGGTTCACCAATCCAAGAAATCAATCAAACAATATAGAAAATCCACTTTACCTTGATTGGATTGATGAAGATTCCACAATAACTATGTGGATCAACAACACAATCTCAGACTCAGTGATTCCTTACTTTGCTACAGCATCAACCTCATCTCAACTCTGGAGAAATATTGAAGAAAGATATGCAAGATCCTCATCAACATATTCAATTCAACTAAGAATAAAACTACTAGGAACAAAACAAGGTAATAAATCTATCTCTACTATGATAGATGATATAAGATTCTTGTCAGACAGTCTTGCTGCGCAGGGGAGGTAGTATCTGACAAAGAATTGGTAGTAATCACTTTATCTGCCTTGAATCCTGAGTATATACCATTTGCAACATCCATGAGACACAGGTATCCTCATATATCTGCAATTGAATTACATAACAATCTTCTAAGTGAAGAAATTATCATCAAACAAAGAAATGATGAACTTCTGAACCATACTTCAAATCAAGTTTTCCAAGCAAATTTTAACTCAAACAAACCTCAATTCAGAGAAGGAAATTCAAGATTTAGACCTTTGTCACCATCTTACAACAGAGGTTCTTTCAATACCTACAACAGTCAATTCAGACCAATTTACAATAATAGAAACAGGAACAGATTCAACACTTCAGGAAGAGGTTATAGTCAAAAACAATTTAACAAATATGCTGTAATCTGTCAAATTTGCAACAAGTCTGGACACAGTGCTTTGGAGTGTCACAACAGACTCAATCCCTCATATACAAATGTTCAAAATCAAGATACAAGATCAGCAACGCTAGCATCAGCAGATGTAACAATTGACAATCCATGGTTTATGGATAGTGGTGCAACAACACACATCACATCTGACAAGTCTCAGTTGTAAAATTCAGCTCCATATCAAGGTTCAGATAAAATACAAGTAGCAAATGGAACAGGTATGTATATTACTCACTCAGGTTCTTGTGTTAAAACTACACCAACACATTTCTTCAATTTAAGTAATATTCTTCTAGTACCTCAGGCAACACAAAACTTATTGTCAGTTCATCAGTTTACAACAGAGAATAACTGCTCAATAACCTTCACTTCCAATGGATTTTATGTCAAGGATCTTGTATCTGGGAGAACAATCTTGCAAGGACCACATAGCAATGGCTTATACCCAATTCACTTCCTACAACAGCCATCAAATAAAGCATTCACAGCAGCTCCAAGCATATCATCTACAATTTGGCACAGCAGATTAGCACATACATCATTCAAAAATATGCAATGTATTTCTAGGATTCTTGAATTACCTACAGTTGTTAATAACCAAATACACTGTGAAGCTTGTGCTCTAGGAAGATCTCACAAGCTTCCTTTCAATGTATCAGATAGTTTTAGTACACAACCCCTAGAGCTTCTTCATATTGATCTATGGGGTCCCAGTCCTGTAACATCTTGGAAAGGTTACAAGTATTATGCAATAATAAAGGATGATTTCACAAAATACTGTTGGTTGTTTCCATTATATGACAAATCTGAATTCAAGGCAATATTCTTTAATTTTAGAATGTTCATTGAAAAACAACAACAACTATGTATCAAAACAATAAGAACAGATGGTGGAGGTGAATTCATTCATAATCAGTTTATCACTTATCTTGTACAAAATGGCATCAGACATGAGATGACATGTCCACATACACCAGAACAAAATGGAGATGCTGAGTCAAAACACAGACACATTGTAGATGTTGGCAGAACTCTACTTATTCAATCTGGCTTAAGTGCAACACTCTGGGTTGAAGCCTTTGCAATATCTAACTACACCATTAACAGATTACCAACAAAAGCCTTGAAATCAAAGACACCTTATGAAGCATTACACAAGAAGCTACCAGATTATCACTATCTCAGAAGTTTTTGATCCCTATGTTATCCTTGGTTAAGACCATATGCAACCAATAAGCTAGAACCAAGAAGTACTGCTTGTGTCTTTGTAGGGTACAGCTCCTATCAAAAAGGTTATAAATGTCTAGACACAAAGACTGGAAAAATCTTTGTTTCAAGACATGTGCAGTTCAAGGAAAATATCTTTCCACTCAAGCATGGTGATAACTCAAGCTACATCAACTCAGTTTTACCAATACTGCCAGTTTCAGAAAATTCTCCTGACAGCTTCATTCCTTCTACAACAAATCAAGAAATGTGCACATTATCACCTACAACAACAAACTCATCAGGTATACCCTATATTCATTCTCATTCAATTGAACAAAACAATACTGAGTCAGGAACTGAACAACAGAATCCAATTTCACCTCCTAATGCACATAACATGCAAACTAGAGCCAAATCTGGCATCCATAAACCAAAAATATACTCCACCAAGCACTCCTTTTCAACTCACATCTCTAGTCAAATACCACCCATTACACCAACTTGTTATACACAAGCAAGCAAGTATCCAGAATGGAGACAAGCACTTGCAGATGAGTATAATGCCCTACAATCTGCAGATACATGGACAAAAGTTGCATATCATCCTTCAATGAACTTGGTGGGCTGCAAATGGGTGTTTAGACTCAAATACAATTCTGATGGCACTATATCAAGATACAAGGCAAGGCTAGTTGCAAAGGGTTTTCATCAACAGGAAGGCATAGATTATACAGAAACATTCAGTCCTGTTGCCAAGTCATGCACAATCAGAATTCTTCTATCACTTGCAGTTAACATGGACTGGAACATCACTCAATTGGATGTAAGCAATGCTTTCTTACATGGGGAATTATCAGAGGATATCTACATGACTCAACCACCAGGTTTTGTAGATCAAGCCAATCCATATCATGTTTGCAAGTTAAACAAATCACTATATGGACTCAAACAGGCCCCAAGAGCATGGTATGCCAAGCTAACAAAGGTACTTCTTTCTTTTGGATTTCAACTATCTACTGCTGATAATTCACTATTCATACAAAAATTGGAATCAACAATTACATACATACTGGTATATGTAGATGATATACTAATTTCAGGTAATTCACAGTTACACTGCAATGAGTTAATCAGCAAGCTACAATACCATTTTCCAGTGAAAAATATGGGTAACTTACACTATTTCTTAGGACTTGAAGTCAGAAGAAATACTCACTCATTATGTCTCTCACAAACCAAATATGCACTAGATCTTCTGGAAAAACACAACATGTCTGGAACTAAACCATGTGCATCTCCAATTCCACCAAATCAACATGTGCAAAGTGAGAAGGGCAAACTTCTATCTGATCCTACCCTCTACAGATCTCTGGTTGGTGCACTACAATATTTGACATGGACAAGACCAGAGATTTCATATGCAGTTAACAAGGTGTGCCAATTCATGCATGCTCCAACTACAGAACATCTGACAGCAGCAAAAAGAATTTTAAGATATGTGAAGGGCACAGTTGAGTTTGGTTTACTTTTCACTAAAGGAAAACATACATTAAGAGGATACAATGATGCAGATTGGGCAGGAGACATAGCTACAAGAAGAAGCACTGGTGGTTATGGAGTGTTCTTAGGCAATAACTTAGTTTCCTGGTCAAGCAAAAGACAACCAACAATAGCTAGATCATCAACTGAAGCAGAGTTCAGAAGTCTAGCTAATCCTGCAACAGAGGTTATCTGGATAAGCAAAATCCTAACTGAAATGCACTTTCCATTAGACACACCACCAACATTGTTCTGTGACAACATCGGTGCTATTTCTTACTCATCAAACCCAGTGTTCCACACAAGAATGAAACACTTATCTATTGATTACAACTTTGTTAGGGAATTGGTCAGGTCCAATGATTTGAGAATATCATATATCTCCACAGTTGATCAATCAGCAGATATTTTTACTAAGGGATTCAGTGGTCCAAGATTCACCTATCTCAGAAACAAACTCTGTGTGTTACCCTCTGCCACATCAGAGTTTGAGGGGGGCTAATAGACATCTGATGATTCTTACACTTACATTACACTTCACTTAAAGTCTGCCAAAGAACTCAAGCCTACAGTTCAGCCACTACACCAAATGGTTCACAAAATGGTTCAAGTTCAAATGTGTACGTTAGCATTAAATGCTGTGTACGTTGGTTCTAGGTAGTCTGTTTTCTCAATATATAAAAACATGTTCTTCCCTAACTTGTAATGTATGAATTCATTCTCTGAAATTGTTGGTGAAAGAATTGTTCTTCTTTCTCTCTGAGAAAAACCCAACTTTCATTTTGAGTAATATCTTCTTCTTGTTCTTGATTTTCTTAATTTCATCTACTATTGTTATCCAGTATTAAAGTTGAATATGAAAAAGCCCTAAATGAAATTGCAAAAGGGAATCTTGCAAAGGCTTTAAAGTCTATGAAAAATTTAAGTCTTCAGTATGAGAGTGTTGGTCTTGTTCATCGTGTTGTAGGGATTATTTGCAGTCTTGTTGGTGCCCTAGTTGAGGACCCGAATGAGAGACAGATGCATACTAAGAATGCCATTGAGTCAGCCAGAAGAGCTGTTTTATTAGCGCCAAATTCTATTGAGTTTGCTCATTTCTATGCCAACTTACTCTTCGAATCGACAAATGATACTAAGGTTGGGTATGATGAGATTGTTAGTGAATGTGAGAGGGCTCTCTGTATTCAGAATCCGATTGACCCAGCTAAGGAGAGTGTGCAAGGCGAGAGTGACCGCAACTTAGCAACACCTGGGAAACGGATAGGCGATGTTCAACAAAAGCTTCGATCTCTTGCCCAGAGAGCCAAACTAGCTTCGGTTTCAAGTGGGAATAGGAGTCCTAGTGATGGAGCTGGCCACAAGTTTCAGTGGTTTCAAGATCCTGTGGAGGTTAGCTTACCTCACACTAGACGACCTAATGAAATTAAGAAAGCAGCGAAGACACCTGAAGAGAGAAGAAAGGAAATCGAGGCAAGTGTAGCTGCTGCTAGGCTATTGCAAGAGAAGTCTTATTTGCTTCCTTCACTGAATGATAAAGATAGAGATTTACACTCATCTTTGGGAACTCACACAGAGAGCGCACTATTTAAGCATTCAAGTTTGCAGAAGACTGCATCCTTGTCAGACAGGATGCATCACGTTAGATCTTTTCGGGATTCAATGGCCCTTGAGAAGAAGAAAAGTTTGCTCCAAGTGAGTATTGAGGATCTAAAGTCCCATTTCAGTTCATCAAAAGATAGTTTGATGTTAGAGACTCTGTTAGAAGCCCTGTTATTTGTGGAGGATAAGGGGACATGGAGGTTCTGGGTATGCTGCTGCTGCAGTGAGAAGTTTACTGACGGTGATTTACTTGTGCAACATGTGGTGAGGGAGCAAATGAGTAGCTTTTCTCCAAATATGCAGTCGATACTGCCTTGTAAAGTTGAAGATTTTTGGGCTTCTGTTCCTTTTAAGATGCCTCGGAAGCCTGAGCTAAAAGGGAAGGTTACTTTGAGCAGGGATTCATCATATCTCCTTTTGGACGAGCATTCAATTAGAGGTGACATTACTTGTAACGATGGTCCGCTACCTGATAGCAATGCTCTACTATCATGGATTTTTGCAGGCCCTTCGAGCAGGGAACAACTGAATTCTTGGACCCATCTCAAGAAACAAAACACCCATAGTGGATTAGAATTGCTTCAGAAGCGTGAGGAGAAATATAACCTCTTACGACGCTTGTGTAAGGAGAAATGCAAGTTAGTAAGCTCTAAAGAAGGCTTACTGGCAGTTGAGAGTCTCTGTGTTGAAGAGCTTAAAAAGAGGGAGCATAATACTAGAAATGCCTCTCAGAGTTTAGAGGCTGTTTTTAGGTATCGATGGCAAGAACTTACTGAAAGGGGAAGTGATGCAATATTGAATGGTAGTGAGTTTGAGTTAGAGGCTATATCAGCTGTTCTCAGAGAAGCACATGCTTTGAAGGATGCACCATTTGGATGTTAAGGAACCTCGGCTGATGTAACTAGACGTTTATGTGATACAGATTATGGCGAAAAAGACAAGTGGAGAATGTGTGATGTCCTCCATCGAGCAGATAATTGCATTAAAGTAGCAATCAACAGACTGAAGGTTCAGCTATCTGAAGAGGTGGGTGTGTAACTACTTGTATCTTTTCAGCTATATTCAATGTTTTAATCTCATGTGTCGTGTTCTGCAGGTCAAAAAAATTGATGGGATCACGATTCAAACTGTCAAGGACATGAACAAATTAGAGCTGAAGATTGCGCCTTTATCTTCCTACAGTTTTCAGGAGATTATCCTGCCTCTTATTCAGTAATCCATGCGGGTCTGTACTTTAACGTCATAATCATCAGTCAATATTTTTAGATCTAACTTACTTATTTTTGTGGTTGTTTCTCTTTTCCAGGCACACTTAGAGGAACTAGTTGCCAAAAATGCTAAAAAGAAATCTGATGTTGCAAGAGAAGCACTTTTAGCTGAACTTGAACTTGAACCTAAAAAGAGAATTCACAAAGGTGGCCATTCTAAACATAACCAGGAGAAACTGAAGGATAAGAAAAACAAAAGGGATCCCAGAAAAGCTAAGAGTTTCAAGGTTATAACTATTGGGTGTATAGACATAAAATTGAGCTTGAAGCGGAGGAAAGAAAGCTTGAAGAGATTCTGGAGTATCAGAGGAGAATCGAGAATGAGGGCAAACAGAAACATCTTGGTGAGTTGTGTAAGAAGTGGAAGAATGTTGGATTGTGTGGCAGCTTCCAGATGGATTCCCGGTTGTATTAAACCCCGTTGCGGTTTTCCAGATGCATTTGAGCAGTTGAAAAACTGTAACCAGGAGGGCATTTCTTCTGGTACCTTCTGTGTGGTCAAGTTCTGAAAGTGGGGTTGTCTTTAGTAGCAAACCTAAAAAGGTTAGTAGACCTCAGTGCACATTCCTAGTTTAGCAACAGATTTATTGGGTGTCCTTGTAATTAGTACGAGTGGAGCCATAGTCTCTACAATATTATCTTCTAGCTTACTTGCTCACGCTAGTAAAAGAATAAATAATCAATCTCAAAGCAAAGTTGAGCAAGGCTAACAACCTCTCAATTAAGTACAGGCTCTGTCCCCATGGCATTTATGATTTGTTTGAATTCTGTAATATTAGAAATTATACGGAGTATTTTGTGTTAGTTATGTAAATTCTTTTAGTTGAAGTGTTCGTTTGGTTGATTTCATTTTTGCAGCAGTTAATGGTAAAGCACCAGACAATTGCTTTGTGCCTTCTGAGGGCTGGATAGGAAGGCAACGCAAGCAGCACAACAGCTTTACCAGTGTTGTAAAAGGGAGTTCCCGATCCTTGAATTCTGAAAATGATAATCGTAAACTGGGGGTTTTCAAAATGAAGGCTTTGTCAAAGAGCATGCCAGTGTAGGGGATTGGAGGGCTCCTAATGTTGGCAACAGTAATTAACATCAGATTTTGGTGTCATATCGTGTGTTAATTATGCATAATATAAAAACACATTACATTCTACAAACTGAAGCTTAAATCCAATCTCTATTTATCTGAGAAGTTGAGAAGACTGGAACCATGCCCTCATGAGTTCTGATATACAGTACTTCCTACACTATCTTATTCCAATTCAATATTGTTAAAATGGTTTTGTATTTCATATATATGGGAATTTGATGATAGGGCCAATTTTTTTTTTTGAAGCATATAGGGCGAACTGATATTGGTTCTGTTTTTTCTGCCAATATTTATATGTGGAGTCCAAATTATACTCAAGCCGTGTCTGAACCGTTTTTTTTTTTTGCCTAGCTCAGGATTTCCTTAAACTGAACTTTTATCTGAACTCCAAATCACAACCTATGAGCTGACCTTAAGAAAGCTGGACGTCATAGCCTCGATATTGCATAGTCTTAGGCATTACCTTTCCTTAAATGTCTTTTCTTGATAATTTTTGAATCTTATACCTTTCTGGAATGGTTAGAAATATTTAACATTGCTAAGCAGTTTCTTTCACATTCTAATTTTAGCACTTTTTTGATGTTCGATTCCAGACACATTTCAAGCACGTCAAATGTCATCAGTAATTCCTGGGCCATGAATGTTGCCTCTAGAGACGTCCTCGGAATCAGATGAGCTTTTAGAGTTTCTCAAGGTGGAACCATTTTTGGCAGCATTAATGGAATGGAGTATTTAGGAACACGGTTTAAAACTGAAGCTGGCAAATACGATTGTTTGTTGCCTCAAATGACATCTTCAGAATCAGATGGGTTTACTGTTTCACAAGGTGAAATCATTTTCGACAGCAAGAGTGGGACCGAGGTATTGGGAACAGGGTTAAAAAATGAAGCTGGCGAATATATTTGTTTTCTGAATGTCATTATACAGGTCAGCACATTCTAGCAGTTACCCTTTCAACTATCTTTCATATGATTTTCTCCTTCAGCTTTTATCTTACACTTAGACTTATTTGTTGTGAAAATGCAGTCTTTATGGCATTTAAAACGCTTTCGCGGAGAGTTCTCGGGAAAAAAATATCTTCACATCTGCATGTTGGGGATCCTTGCGCTGTATGTGCATTATATGACTTATTCATGGCTTTAAGCATGGCATCTACAGATAAGCAGATTGAAGCAGTTGCTCCTACCTCTCTGGGAGTTGCTCTTAGCAACTTGTATCCAGATGGTAATTTCCTTCAGCAGGTAAATGTCGAATATTTTGCATTTATTTCATGCCATTTTATCAGGGTTTATGCTCAATTTGTATCCACGACTCCCGCACTAGGAATTCAGAAATTAGAATTTATAATCGAAGATCTCTGAACCATTATTCTCTCATCAAAATTGAACTAATAAGTATAGTGACGACTGGCAGGCCCAGATGAATGATGCTTCTGAAGTAATGGCAGTAATCTTTGACTGCCTTCATAAATCATTTACTTCTGTTTCAAGTGGATTTGATGTAGTATAGGAAGATAAGAATTGCAATGGGTCTTGGGACTGTGAAAGTAAAGCTTGTGTAGCACATTCTCTTTTTGGAATGGACATCTTCGAGAAAATGCATTGCTACAGTTGTGGCTTGGAGTCAAAACATCTGAAGTACACTTCATTCTTTCACAACATCAATGCTAGTGCACTCAGAACAGCAAAGGTATTTCTCAAGCGGACATCGCCGTTTTGTTTAAAACTTGTCATTTTATTGGAGAAGAGGTTTAAACATTAATCGTTTAATTAATTGATACTCTCTCCGTCCTTGGGAAAGTGATAGTATCTATTTTTCAGGGACAGAAGGAGTATTATTTTTTCAAATTTTTATTCGGTCATTAAGGCCATTAGTACTAAAAATAATGTCAGCAGAGTCTGGGTGCGGATAGCTCTTTTGGCGAGCTTTTGTATAACGTTCAGATGAATCAGCAATTAGCATGTGACCCAGAGTATGGTGGCTGTGGGAAACTCAATTACATTCATCAATTTCTTTCAACTCCACCACATGTGTTCACAGCAGGTCAGTAAATCAAAGTGGTCAACTGATCAGTTGCTCATCAAAATGTTAGTTTAGGTTTCTTGTCTGTAACCCTTAAATTTATATTTTTCCCACATTCCAGTTCTTGGTTGGCAGAATACGCATGAGTGTGCAAATGACATATCAGCAACACTGGCTGCCCTGACCACTGAATTAGATTTTGCTGTCCTATATCGAGGGCTGCTTCCAGGGAGAAAACACCGCTTAGTTTTAACAAAAATATGGAAATTTCTGTGTACTTGCAAATTCTTAATTCTTTGCTGCACTATGATTTTCTATCTCCTTAGGTGAAATTTGTGTCCTTTCTTATGACCCATCTCCACACATTTAAGACAGATAGTTTCTACGTTTTGGCCCATGAATTTGTCATGTATTTTGTAGGCCTGCTATTATGGACAACATTATGGCTGCTTTGCATACAGTCGTGAGCAAGACCGATGGACAATGTATGATGACGAAACTGTCAAGGTACGTACCGCTCTGTCTCCAAATTATTTCTTTCTAAAAATCAAATTGGGGTTTCCAGGTAACAAATTAATCATCTAGTATACTTTGTTCAGGTAATCTGTGGATGGGATGACGTAATTGTCACGTGTGAAAGAGCACATTTACAACCACATATTCTTTTCTTTGAAGCGGTAGACTAAGTTATACCTAAAGTGACTCCCAAGTTGCCATCCAACTGTGTACAGGCAAAGCTGATCCTCCCTGGTTTGTTAGAAGTTTAGTTAATGATATCAAAGTTTTGAATGGCTCTTATTGTGATGTTTTGTATAGCAATTGATACATGGAAGCTAATTATGCTGCAAAATATTTGGAAAAAGCAGCTGCAGGTAAAGTCTTTGGTTGGTTTACCACCAAAAGAACTTGTCACTTGTAAAGACACGAGGGGAAGGCCACATCCCTGTTTTGTTAGGCCCAACTAGATTGCTGATGTAATGTGTCGAATTTGGATGTTTTTGTGGTATATAAACTTTGATGAAAAGGTTTAAAATATTTTCCTTTAAATTTCAGACCAAATTTCCTCGTTCAATTGGGGCTGGGCGGATTAAATGAGAACTGTCAAACTTTATTTCCATCCATGGAATATAGATAAGCGGTGTCTAAACTATTGGAAAAAGTCTAGATTACCCTAACCCCTAACCTAAGATTATAACACGTGTCATCATTTTTATATATTTATTTTAATTATTTTCTTTTATTTAATTATTTAATGATTATTTATTACTTTTTTTTAATTTCTTTTATTTTTCATAATAAATATTTTTATAATTTTTTTTAAATTATTTTTTTATTCGTAAAAAGTTCCACTCTTTTAAATTTTAGGTAAAAAAACGAAAAAGGTAAAGTTTTTATGACCTTAAATTTCAATCACAACGATTTTTGTCAGTTTTGAAGTAGAAATGAATTTATACAATTTTTCATTACAATCGCAATCATTCTAAATTTTAACCATGATAATTCTTTTAAATTTTAAACCATAAATTAATTACGAATGATCATTACAATTCAAATTTATCGATCATGATTATTTCTTTAAATTTTTAAATAAGAATAATAATAGTTCGTGAATTATAGTTCCACGAATCCCTACTTCTTTCTATAAAAACCCAACAATAAAAATATCCACAAAAACTCTAAGTTACATAATCAGTCTAAACTAACCCTTCCAATTTAAATCAACACAACTAAAACAAAAAACAACCCCACCTAATGACTTTCAACGTTTACAAAACTAAATTCACAAAACCCCAAATCTTTTTTCTTTTTCAGACACCACCGTTGTTAGCACCACCCCACCATTGTCGTCACCACTAGTACCACCCCATTACCACCACCACCGCCGCCACCAACATTGCCATTAGGAGCCAATACCAACGACACCAATAACTAGTACCAAAAGCAGCAGTACCACCGCCACCATCACCAACACCAGTGCAACCACCAGAACTTCCATGATCGTCACAACACCACTGCTGCCGCCAACACCACCAACATGCCCACCCCACCACCAACCACCAACACCGCTATTAACACCAGCACCACCAGTCACCACCGCTAGCATCTCCACCACCACTATCCAGCACCACCACAATCGCTAACTACCAATACCAATACCAATACCAACACCACCATCATCACCATCGCCACCACCTTTGTAACCAGCACCGGCACCACCAACACCAAACAACATCACCACCGCCACCACCAGCACTACCGCCACTATCACTGGCACAAAATACAAACTTATCTTACCATACTGTATCACCAACAAAACATTGATTTGGAAGTTGTTTAAATTTGACAAAATCAGTTGAAATCAAGGTTGGTTTCAACACTAACTTTCGTACCACCAACAACATTGGTTTCGACAATAAATACTCGGCATAAAATACTCGAAAAATGAAACAAAATTAGATGAAACCAAAACTAGTTTCAAAACAAAACTATTATATCACCAACAACTGGATTCGTCGGCAAATGCTTGACAAATAAAAAAAAAATGAAAACAGAACTTGTTTCAACATAAAACATCTCATATCCGTTTTCACTGACAACAATTGGTTTCATAGATAAATACAAATGAAACAAAATTAGATAAAACCAAAATTGGTTTCAACATAAAACAACATATATCCGTTTTCAATAAAAAAAATTGGTTTCGTCAATAAATATAAAGCAAAAATGAAACTAAATCAAAGGAAACTAAAACTAGTTTAAACACAAACTATCATATCACCACCAACAATGTTAGTTTCGTCGAGAAAATACTCGAAAAATAAAACAAAATTAGATGAAACCAAAGCTGGTTTCGACACCAAACTATTGTATCTCCCACGTAACAAACAAAAGTTTGTAAGTTGTCGTAATCAAATAATATGTCTATCCTAAATAACAAGAGCCACTAGAGGTAAAATAAAACATGTACACCTCGACAGATGCATTGTTCTTTCCTTCGTCGTCAATACCCCAATGTGGCTAACCAATGCACATTTCTAGAGTACTACAGTACAAAGCATAATTAGCTGAGTTAATTACATGTTGCACCGGGTACATAGATATATTTACACATATGAAGTAAAAATACGAGATCTGCCAAATAGGCACACATAGTTTTCTTGTGGTGCCAGACAAGTGTTAGTCTTAGTATAACTATGAGACTACCACTTGCGGTGTTATACAAGTAATGGTTTTAGTATATTATGTTGGATCTGCAACAATAAAAACACTAAAACAGAAGATGTTAACGTTCATAAAATCTCTAAACTGATTTGCACACAAAGGATAGAGCCACCTGCTCAGTAAATTGTCCTTACACAATAGTCCGCGGGTACTCCTCAAGAATGAGAGATGTTATACCCCCACAACGGAGATGTGTCCAGGATAGAACTGCCCGTTATGATTTGTATAAGCACAATACAAATCACCCTCAAACGAACTTAACATCAAGATAGTTACAGAAGGGAAGTAAACAAGCAGTGCGCAAAACAAAACAGAAAGAGGGGAAAAGAAGGAAGGATAATAGCTACTTCTGGTGTGAGTTGAAATGAAAAACCCAAGTTCTTTTTATAGGCGAGAAGAGGAGAGAAATCAGCCAGCCAGCAATGAAAATAAATTTTATGATTAATCAAAAATTTATATGCGAATTGATTAATTACTGGTTATAAAACGGTCAAGATTAATACTCGTCGGGTCAGGCGCCTCCCCATATTAAAAACAAAATCTAATTTAGTTTTAAATTCTTTAAGGAAATAATTTAAATATTTTGTCCAAAAATATAAGTCTTGGTTGACCCACACCCGCACCCGAGCCCGGCCCGCCCGCCCGATCGATCGGACGGACGGCTGCGGCGTGCGTGCTTCGATGCGAAACACCGTGCGTATGTGAAATGTATGGTTGCATCAACTAGCCCATATCCTAAGTCCTCCCTCATACACAAAAGTGTGTTAACCCCTAAGGGGCCTCCCTTAGATGCAAATTTCTAAGTAATATGGAGAGGTAACATCTTTAGTTTCTCCTATGTGGGACTAAAGGTTCATTCACAAATAATGAAAATGAACTAGTTTCCTTAGTGACCCCTTTTTCCTAATCCCATTTTCTCCAATAACAAGAACAAAACAATTAAGCCCATTTTTTTTCCAATAATCAAGCCCATTTTCTCTAACAATCCCCCACATGAATGAAACCCGATGAAAATCAGAAATCAAAAAACGAGAAATACTATTATAGGCAATAGGTGTCCATAAGGTCTTGAACCTTTGCTTAGTGAGAAATTACCAGAACTACTTGATGGACAGTGAACGCGATGTCTTGAACTGCAATCGTTTGGTGTAGTTCATCAATAACTTCCACGCGTGATATCACTCTAGGTGCTGTCAAGTTCGTGTCGTTGTGTCCATTTTGGCCCTGCACGTATCCCATTTCTCAGAATGCTCTAGAAAATCAACTCAATTCTCATAGTAAGCGGCCCACTTCCACATTCAGATAAGTGAGTTCCATCAAGAGTGTTTACTGCTACACCCCACTTCAATCTTTAATTGAAACTATAAAACTCATTAAGACTTAATAAAAAGTCATCATTCACATGCAGTTACACTATCACGTCTACACCATAGGGAAGGGACGGGGAATGAAATTCTCTGATAGTATTTCCTTTAACCCACTACAAATTAGTTGTCTCATTCAAAACCTTGATCTTGGGATCTCCAGTCAGCAAGGTTGAGTATCCTTCATGGCAAGTTTATTTAATGAGCTTAAGCCCCATCCCCTTGATGCATTACTAACTATCTTGATGGACAAACCTTTCGTCAAAGGGTCTGCGATATTCTCCTTAGACCTCACAAAGTCAACAGAAATAACGCCAGTTGAGATTAGTTGTTTCAGGGAATTATGTCTTCTACGAATGTGTATAGACTTCCAATTATAGTTGTTGTTTTTAGCATTAGCTATTGATCTTGACTATCACAATGTATAGATATAGCTGGCACAGGCCTATGCCAGAGAGGAATGTCGTCTAAAAAATATCTTAGCCAAGCGGCTTCCTCTCCTGCTTTATCTAACGCAATAAACTCCGATTACATAGTGGATCGAGCTATACATGTCTCTTTTGAACTCTTCCAGGATACATACCCACATGCTAGAGTGAAAACATATCCACTCGTAGACTCAGACTCCTCTGAGTCTGATATCCAGTTTGCATCACAAAATCCTTCAAGGATTGCAGGGTATCTCTCGTAATTTAAACAAAAGTTTAAAGTGTACTTCAAGTACCTCAGCACTCTAATAAGTGCATCCCAATGCTCCTGCCCCGGATTACAGGTATACCTACTCAACCTACTCACAGCATAAGCAATTTCCGGTCTCGAACAATTCTTACTAACAGGTATTCAAGTTGTGAAACTCCATTACCCTTATTCTTTTTGAGTCTAAAACAAGGATCATACGGAGTACAAGCAGGTTTACAATCAAACTGATTATATTTCTTAAGAACAGATTCAACATAATGAGATTGACTAAGACTATATCTATTAGAATTTCTTCTAATTTTCATCCCTAAGATCACATCAGCGGGGCCTAAGTCTTTCATGTCAAAGTTTTCATTTAGCATGTTCTTTGTCGAATTAATTACATCCATGTTTGTACCAAGTATAAGCATATCATCAACATACAATCAAACATGCACCATTCACAAGTTTAATATAAATACACTTGTCAGATTCATTGATTTTAAAGCCACTAGAAATCATTACATGATCAAATTTTTCATGCCACTGTTTAGGTACTTGTTTCAAACCATACAAAGATTTTTTCAGTCTACAAACTTTGTTTTCACAACCTTTCACTACAAATTCCTCAGGTTGGTCCATGTAAATTTCTTCATCTAATTCACCATTTAGAAAAGCTATCTTTACATCCATTTGATGTATCTCTAAGTTATGAATGGCAGCAATATTAATTAACATCCTAATTGAAGTAATTCTCGTAACCGGTGAATAAGTATCAAAGAAATCCAAACCTTCTTTCTGTTTATAGCCTTTAGCTACTAATCTAGCTTTGTATTTTTCCACAGTTCCATCTACCTTACGTTTCCTTTTGAAGATCCATTTACAACCTATGGGTTTACACCCTAGATGTAAATCTACAATTTCCCACGTACCATTTTGTATAATGGAATCCATTTCACTAATGATAGATTCTTTTCACCATGGAGCTTCAGAAGAAGTCATGGCTTCTCTATAAGTATGTGGATCAGTCTCAGCTAAGCAAGTTATGAAGTCAGTCCCAAAAGATTTTTCAGTTCTAAGTTTTTTACCTCTTCTAGGCTCAAATTCAACTTCATCTTCCTCTAAAGGTAATGTCTGACTGGTCGAAGGGACATCTAGGGGATCAACACATATCATGCGAGAATCATATTTCAATGGAAAAATATTTTTAAAAAACACAGCATCCCTAGATTCCATAATAGTATTCAACCAATTTCAGAAATTTCAGAACTTACAACATAAATCTATATGCAGTAGTATGTTCATGATACCCTATGAAGACACAGTCAACCGTTTTGGGTCATATCTTGGTTCTCTTAGGTCGAGGAATGAAAACCTTAGTCAAACACCCCCACACTTCAAAGTATGCATAAGAAGGTTGTCTACCCTTCCATAACTCATATGGAGTTTTGTCTGATCCTTTAAAGGGTACTCTGTTCAAGACATAGCAAGCTGAGAGGACGGCCTCCCCCACAAGTTTGCAGGTAATCCTGAACTAATTAACATGGAATTCATCATCTCCTTAAGGGTTCGGTTGTTCAGCCACACCATTAGATTGTGGTGAATAAGGAGGGGTTACTTCGTTTATAATACCGTGTTCTATGCAAAAATATCTTATAGGAATTACATACTCACCACTGATAGACATATTTTAGTGTCTAAATTGCACCTTAATTTCTAGTGAGTTAGTATTCGATTTTGTGTCTATTACGTGTTTTTATGCTTTTGTAGGTACATTAGAAGAATAAAGATTTGTGGAAAAATTGGTTCAAAAAGTGTTCAAGGCACCCTGGAAAATGGATCAAGGCACCCACACTTTGGATTGGGGCACCCTTGGATCGGGCTGAGCTGGATCGGGTCAACCCAGAGGGTCAACCAGGCTGATCGGGCCGAGTCACCGAGTTGACTCATCGGGGTTCAACTGTTTGAACTGGTCGTGATAATCTTAAGTGATTCGCAAGATATTTTGCTTCTAGATTGTTCCAACATTGATAGTCATCTCACGCAAGTCTTAAACAGCAAAAAAATCCCGTGAAATCAGCTCGGAAATCATGTATTTGGCCGGAATTGTGTTTCGATTCGGATTGAGATTTGTGGGTTGTTTTAGAGAGTTCTATTAGGTTTAGAACTCTCTCTAGGGTTTCTACTACCTATATAAACCAAGAGAAGCCAATAAAATCGACGACGAAAGCCTAGAGAAGAATTTAGAAATTTCCGGCAACTATTCCGTCATCGTCCGGCCACTGCTACTGCACCGGCCGGCTGTTCTTCATCCATCTCTGCCGGAGAAGAAGACTCAGTAACTTTTGTAACTGTTGCTGATTTGAATTTTCCTGTTGTCTATTGCTTCAAACCCTTTGTTGCTTAAAACTCTTCTGTAACAGCTGAACCCTCTCCTGTAACCCATATAAGCGTATCAAATCAGCTGTTACAGCGTTATTCACCTTTGTAATTGATATTTTGAGCAATGAAATCAACTTTTGAGCAAGTTTTCTTCACCATGGGCTAAGTCTAATTACTGGGATGATGGATAAGGTAATTTTCTCAATTTTATGTGATTTAATTATTTTCTAATAATTATTTATCATTCTTTTATTATTAGAATTGCATAGTTTTGAATAGTAAAACCGGTTTTCTTTCAACAGTTGTGCTTTTGCCTGATGGATTATGCTTAGTTAATTAATTTTGATAGTCCATGCTTGTGATTTACCTCTGTTTGTTAGCATAGCAAAACCAATTTTGGCAATTATTTGTGCTTCAATTAATTTAAAAAAGAATTATCTGATTAATCACATAGGTTGTTAGATTTACCCGATTCCTGATTCCTGGTCCTTTAAAATCATTTAAAAATCATCCTTAGGTTATTTAGTCTTTTTATTACTCCTGAAATTTTCTAGAATTAATTTAAATCATTATTTTCTAAAATCATTACCTTTACAAGTTCGAGAATCGAACTCTTTATTTACCACTTCTAAAATTACATCAACCACCACGTCAAACCTAACAGTTTTAATGGTAGCACTCATTTGGTTTTCAACTTCTAGTTTATACATCTTAAAGGCTTCTAAGGCATCATCCTTACCTTTAATCAAATATATGTGGCAGTACCTTGTACAATCATCTATAAAAGTGACAACCCATTTTTTACCACCTCTAATTTGAACTGATTTCATGTCAACTAGGTCTGAATGAATTAATTCTAATGGTTTAGAATTTCTTTGAACATTTTTCTAAAAGGTTTTTTAGCATATTTTGATTCTACACATACTTCACATTTATGTTCATTATCCAAACTAAATTTGGGTATGCAGCCTATGCTAACTAGTTTATGCATTGACTTATAATTTAATGTCCAAGTCTACCATGCCAAACATTTAATGACACACAAACATAAGCAGAAGAATCAATTTTATTCATTTCATCAGAGGTTACATTAAGTTTGTAGAGACCCTCAGTCTTATAACTCTTACCTACATAACCCTTACCCTTAGTGACAACAACTTTCCCAGATTCAAAAACAAGTTTAAAACCCTTATAATTTAAAACACCACAAAAAACATGATTTTTGCAGATGTCCGGAACATGAAGAACTTCATTCAATGTGAGAGTCTTGCCAGAAGTGAGCTTTAACCCAACTTTGCCTTTTCCTGCAACCTGTGCTGCAGATGAGTTACCCATGTAGAGTTTCTCTCGTTCCCCTAACTTCTGATAGGAGGTGAACATATCTATGTTTCCACAGACATGCTTGGTAGCACCACAGTCTACCCACCAGTCTCTCACATTGTTCACCAAATTAACTTCAGACATCGTACCAAAAAACTCGTTCTTGTTGTTTTCAACCAAATTAGCATTGTTTTTATTATTATTAAAGTCCTTACGTTTTCTAAAGTGTATTGCCATATGGCCAGGAGTCCCACAAACATAACAAGCACCTTTAATTTTACCAATGCCAGATTTGGGTTTCTGAAATATACCTTTCTTGTGATGACTGGGCTTAGGGTTGCGTTTGATGCTTCGACCTTTTCAGTATTGGAAGACTTGTTTTTCAATTACATGAGCCTTGTTGGACATGTCCCTTGTAGAAGATACGTTCTTGTCTTTGGAGCACAGTAATTCTTCCACTTGAATCTTCTTACCCAAATCAACCATACTGACTTCACCAGTTTCGTGTCTCAATCTACGTTTGTATTCAGACCAGGAAGACGGTAATTTTCTCAATCACAAAAGACACTTGAAAAGTTTCATCTATCACCATGCCTTCATCAAGAATTTCATTGATAATACGCTGAAGTTCAAGGAATTGATCAACCACAGATTTGTCATTCGACATTTTATATTCCAAAAACCTAGCTACCAAGAATTTCTTACTTCCAACAGTTTCAGCTTGGTATTTTGCCTCTAAAGCAGACCATAAATCAAAAGCAGAAAAGTTCTCTTCTGCATTATAAAAGTCATACAGTGCATCCTCTAAACAATCCAGAATATGGTTTTTAGCCATATAATTCTGCCTAACCCAACTTTCCAAATCCCTTTCATTTCCAGCATCATTCAAACCCTCATCAAAAGATTTCAGAACAAGTTCATCTAACATATGAAAACTCAGAAAAAACAACATCTATGATTGTCATCTTTTGAAATCCTTCCCACTGAATTTTTCTGGTATGTCAACATCATTTTTACCCATCGTTACAGAAGAAGGATATTGTGTTAAGATCTGCAACAATAAAAATACTAAAACATAAGATGTTAACGTTAATAAAATCTCTAAACTGATTTGCACACAAAGGACAGAACCACCTACTCAGCAAATTGTCCTTAACACAATAGTCCGCGGGTACTCCTCAAGAATGAGAGATGTTATACCCCCACAACGGAGATGTGTCCAGGATAGAACTGTCCGATATGATTTGTATAAGCACAATACAAATCACCCTCAAACGAACTTAACAACAAGATAGTTACAGAAGGGAAGTAAACAAGCAGTGCGCAAAACAAAGCAAAAAGAGGGGAAAAGAAGGCAGGATAGTAGCTGCTTCTGGTGTGAGTTGAAATGAAAAACTCAAGTTCTTTTTATAGGCGAGAAGAGGAGAGAAATCAACCAGCCATCAATGAAAATAAATTTTATAATTAATCAAAATATATGTGCGAATTGATTAATTACTGGTAATAAAACAGTCAAGATTAATACTCGCCGGGCCAGGCCCCCCACCTCCACATTAAAAACAAAATTTAATTTAGTTTAAATTCTTTAAGGAAATAATTTAAAATATTTTGTCCAAAAAGATAAGTCTTGGTTGACCCACACCCGAACCGGCCCGCCCGACCGGACAGACGGCGGCAGCGTGCGCGTGTGTGAAATGTATGGTTGCACCAACTAGCCCATAGTCTAAGTCCTCTCTCATACAAAAAAGTGTGTTAACCCCTAAGGGGCCTCCCTTAGATGCAAATTTCTAAGTAATATGGAGAGGTAACATCTTTAGTTTCTCCTATGTGGGACTAAAGGTTCATTCAAAAATAGTGAAAATGAGCTAGTTTCCTTAGTGACCCTTTGATCCTCAGCCCATTTTCTCCAAGACCAAGAACAAAACAATTAAGCCCATTATTTTTTTTTAATAATCAAGCCATTTTCTCTAACATATTAATTCACTTATATTCTAGGTGTAGGTGTTCAAGATATTTGAGTACATTGATACAGATTCACTGACATACCTTTAAATATTGATATAAATTAGAAGGCTGATATAGGGGCTCCAAAATCCTGGAGGGACTCCTCTAATAAGACGAAATAGAGACATTTTGAAGTAAAACTCAAAAACCCATTATCCATAATATTTTCACAATGCCTAAACCACCCCTTATTAGTTAATCTTAATTACACTAATTAATTAATAAATTAAGCTAATCATGATTAATTAAATATAATCTTTTACTTAATCAAATGATTTGAATATTTTTTTTTTGAATTTGTGTTTGGTGGGAAGAAAAACTAGATGAAATTTAAGAAAATTTTGTCGTTTTTTTTTAATCCCTAGATTTTGATTCAATCAACCATAATAGCATTGAGAATACCTCTATCTTAAACTCTTGGTCTTTTTATGGCTCAAATTTGATGAAATCATGATTTGAAAGATGGATTTTTTGTTATTCAGAGAAATTTACGGTTGGGTTTTCATGTCGAACCCAACCGTAACACGAAGAACACCGATGAACACCATTTTTGCCCAGATTTACGGTTGGGTTTTCAACCAAACCCAACCGTAAATCGAAGAACAATGATGAACACCATTTTTTCCCAGTTTTACGGTTGGGTTTGAGGCTCGGACCCAACCGTAAAATACAAAAAAAATTCTCATTTCTAGGGGATTATGTACGGTTGGGTTTTGGCTTAAACCCAACCGTAAAATCCAAATTAAGTTTACAATTTCAACTTGCACTTACGGTTGGGTTTTGCCTTAAAATCCAACCGTAAACCATCCTTTGGAGCATTGAGTTTTAAGGTCAAATTTGGGTTTCAAAATCAAAATTTTGAACTTATTCAATCATTTTAACTAGACTGAAGGTAAATTGGGTCATTCAAACAAAGAAAAACCGAAAAATACACAAGTTAGAGAATCCAATTTTGAGTGATCCAGTAGAATTTACGGTTGGGTTTTGGGTTAAAACCCAACCGTAAAATTGATGTGTTAGTTTTAGTTACAATTTCATCATATATTTACGGTTGGGTTTTTCCTTAAAACCCAACCTTAAACCATCCTTTGGAGCATTGAGTTTTAAGGTCAAATTTAGGTTTCAAAATCAAACTTTTGAGCTTATTCAATCATTTTAACTAGATTGAAGGTAAATTGGGTCATTCAAACAAAGAAAAACCGAAAAAATACACAAGTTAGAGAATCCAATTTTGAGTGATCCAGAAGAATTTACGGTTGGGTTTTGGGTTAAAACCCAACCGTAAAATTGATGTGTTAGTTTACGGTTGGGTTTTGGCTGAAAACCCAACTGTAAAACTGTAGTATGAAAATGTGACAGTTTTACGGTTGGGTTTTGGCTAGAGACCCAACCGTAAAACTGTCATATTTTCATGCTACAGTTTTACGGTTGGGTCTTCAGACAAAACCCAACCGTAAACCTTAAACATTTTTCATTTTACCAGTTTTACGGTTGAGTTTTGCCTGGAAACCCAACCGTAACACTGATTTCTTGGGGTATTTCGACTTGCTTTTCCGATTGCATGGTTTCCAACTTCAAATTTTTGAAAATAAAACAGGTAATACACAAATTTTAAGTTAAATTTTTATAATTCACGTGCAAGTTAAATTCAAACTTCAAATCCAACTTCACATTAAAGGTACAAGTAATTCACCCACACAAGAAAAAACCATAGACATAGAGTCAGGGAGAAGGAGGAGGGGTAGGTCGATGACTTTTTACGAGGTTTTTTTTTGCTCATAAGATTACGATGAGCAGCACCGCCACGAGTACGAGCACCAGCACAACCGCCTCGAGTAATAGCACCACGTTGCGCATCCTCGGCTTCGTCATGTATCTCTTCATCCGATGGTTGCGGCTATCTTCTAGTAGTACTCGCATCTCTTGTAGCGCCTCTTGTAGCGGCTCTACTCCTCTTTAAAGTCCGCTGCACATCCTCGGCTTCATGATGAAGTTCCCTAATCTTGGCTTGGAGTTGGTTAGGCGTCCTCACATCAATTGTGGTTAGGCATGGATTTATAGAGTCCGCCAATGCAACGGCTTTCTTTTTCCATTCACATATGAAAATAAAAGTTGGATGAGTGTTTAGTAATAAATCTTAAAAACATTAATAACAATAATAATGTACGTACCAAATTGAAATATGCCTTCTTCCAGAAACCATCTTATGTGTGGTTTGGCATAGTCTCAGGACCATTATTGATGATAGTTGGATGACCAAAATGGCGATACCAATCCAAGTAATCTTTTGCAGCCTCTTTTGTTCCCGGAGATGGAGTTAACTCATTCCTTTGGACTTGGTATTTCGGATCATTACGGTTATTCCAAACCGCGACCGAAGACGTTTGCTCGTAGTTTAGCATGATGTTTGTGCCTTCGATCATCGACCCATTCACACACAATTTAAACATTTTGCGTATCACCGTTGTTTGGACATATCCATATTGGCGGAGAGTTCGGCGGGGGTTGCACATCACGTACCCAAACAGATGGTACAAAGGGCCGTTGTAGCCTGCCACGTCCGACAATTCACGTAAATCCTCAAAATATCCATCACCCTCTATGCTAATCTTCACATAAGGATAAAAAATAACATCTTCAACCGTGAAAGCATCAATTTCAGTTCTCATCTTTGCTATGAGCACTTCTTTATGCTTTGCCTCGATCCCAGTGAAGATGAATTTCTTTCCCGTAGGTCCAGTACCATCAACGCTCGTTTTAGGAGCCAGTGTGGGAAAGTGATCATATACCCATGCCTATGAAGATAATAAATATTAATATAAGATAATGCGAAAAAAATAAATTAAAGTTAAACATTGAAATTCAAACAATAAATTACCTGAAGAAGATCGGTATTCCCGGCAATCTCAGTTCCCCTAACCCTCGAAGCTTTTCGAAGGTTGCAAGTGGTAAGCCAGGGTGGCAGTTCCCCACGAGTACTGATGCGTCATCCCGAGATCACCCTGAAACCACTGTAGATAGTGAACGTTGACCCTGTTGCCCGAGTTGTGAGCAAAGAAGATGGTGCCGAGCATATATAACAGATACGCTCTGGCTGTTCGAATAGCTCTGGTGTCATCTATGACGACCCCAGCCTTTTCCAACTTTGCGGTTCCTCCAAACTTCTCCCTTAGTGAACGCAGCAATATTTTCTTGTTCATACCTTGACCTTTCTTCGTTGACATCCCCGGTTTATCTCCACTAACCAATTTAAACTCAGATTCGGCTTCGCTCTTCTCCCATCCAAGTGTATCTTTCACAAGTGCATAAAGATCACTCCATGACATGTTTTTGTTAAAACCCTCAGACAATGGTTTACCATCCACCTCCAGGCCAAGAATTGATTGGACATCATCCGACGTTATTGTCATCTCTCCGAATGGGAGATGAAACGTATCGGTTTCAGGCCAATAACGTTCCCTGAAGGCTGCACAGATGACACTGTCATACTCCCACATCGAATTGGTAATTCCGGGAGCTAACCCGGTACCATTTATGAGAAGTTGTACGGTCGTACATTCATCAGTTAAGGGCCAATGTTGAGCCCTTTGACGAACCAATTCCTTGATCGCCTGTGTATGATCCTACAAAGAATAAAAACAAATTTGTTTTACTTACAAAAGTTAACAAACAAAAATTTAACAGAACAAGAGAAGTGTTTAGATTAATACCTTGGTTGCAGCAACTTTGGCATCCCATGAATGGGGATAACCAAATAATATTGCAAATTTGTCTGGGACCTCACCCCAAAGTCCTCCATTCCTCCTCTTAGGCCACAGTTGAGGTTCAGCCTTTTCTTTGGGTTTTTCTTTGGAAACCCTTTTCTTTGCCTTTGTTTGCTTCTGTTGAGGTTCGGCAGAAGCAACAACAATTTCTTTACCTTTGGCTTGAGGGACATGTTATTCTCTGTCCCTCTCTTCTTCCTCGTGTTGTTGTTCTTGTGGTGGTTCTCTAATCACAAGAGAACCTCTAGGTGTTGGTAGATCACCCAAGCCTTGAAACACACTATATTCCTCTTGTGCAATTTGAGGAACACTACCACCCCCGACCTCAAAAGATGGATTATGGGTCTTACTCACGCCTCTCTTCTGAACCCCTAAATGCTTACCGTGGCGAGGGGTTAGAGTGTGAGAAATTGGTGTTAAATTGTTACCCCTCTTATTATTCCTACAACACACAAGCAATACAAGTTAGATAATTTCCAAGCAATTCAACTTCAACTAAAAAAAATTGACTACACATGATTATTTACGGTTGGGTTTTTCTCAAAAGCCAACCGTAAGTTTTCAGTTGAAAATTTTGTCACTATTTTACGGTTAGGTTTTAACAAAAAGTCAACCGTAAAATAAATGTAAAAAGATGTGCACACTTTTCTTACGGTTGGGTTTTGAGAAAAACCCAACCGTAATTTTTTTTAAAAAAATAGCGCAAATTTTTTACGGTTGGGTTCAATTTTGAACCCCAACTGTAATATCATTAACTCTTCATCTTCTCCCATTTGATTTACGGTTGGGTATTGAAGAAAACCCAACCGTAATATGAAGAACATGATATATTACGGTTGGGTTTTCACACGAACCCAACCATAACATCAACTGTGTCCAATTTTTTTAAACCAAAAGCACAATCAAACATACGAATCAATCAATTAGAAGTTCTAAGAATAACATGGGTTTTGTTCAATACCTTAGATACACCATTGTTGGATTTTACGGTGATTGATTTTGCTTTTCACTATCGATTTCTTCTTGAATCTCTTGATTAGGTTGAAAGGAGCAGGGTTGATTGCCATCACTACCACCTTTAACGCCTTTAGTATGCTTCTTCATCTCGAATTGTTGAGTTTAATCGGTGAAGAATTTTGCGAATCGACGATGAATTTCGATGGATTACGGTTGACTTTTTGTTTGGTTTTTGATAGTTTAGTTTTTGAAAGTTATGAAAATGAATAGTGTTAAGGGTGTTTAGGTTTTAATTGGCATAAGGGTAAAATGAACATTTAACCAAACCCCTAGGACATCCCTTAACGAAAAATTGGATCACCTCGCCTCCACTTGAAGCCCCTCCAAGATTTTAAAACCCCTATATCAAGCTTCATAAATAAATACTCTATTGCAAACAAACTCCAATTTGCATGGTTCTTTTATCTACAAAAGAAAATCTTAGATGAAGAAGACAAGAATTATAATTATACGGGAGAGCGTAAGATATTGAAAGTGTCAAAATTTGAATCTGTACAATAATTTCAAAAAACAAAACCAGATGTGGTCCATACAGTCCAATTCAAATTATATCATCTATGTGAAGTTAGGAACTCTGTCACTATAAGAAAAAATATATTTGATCCCAATCATACATAATAGACAACATCTGCAAAAAAAAATAAAAATCACCTTCTCGTATGGGGATTTGATACGCTCACAAAATGCATGATCCCAATTTTCACCATTTGACAATGAGCTTAATTACCATGATCATCCAACAGAAGTGCCCAATACAGGAAACTATCCCTAACAAATGGAAAAAAACTAATAATTTTGAAAACTCAAGAAAACTACCACTTAACAATGAACTTAATGCCGATCAAAAAAAAAAACAATGAACTTAATGCCGATCAGAAAAAACAATAAACTTAATATTTCTTCATTTCTGGAGGAATTTGTTCACAATTTAATGAATAATTTTAGAATCGCTCGTTGAGCTAGTCTAAATTAGTGAGCTTTCAAAGAAATTTGACTTTTTCTTTAATTGTAAGACTAATTTGTAATCGAAAATTATGACATCAAATTAAACCTCAAAACCATCAATTGATCAGAAAAGTAAAAATACAGTAAAGAACTATATACCTAAGACATTTAACTATGAAAAATCATATGATTCTCAACTTTCCATCAACAAATTAAGGTCAAGTGACTGTACTATTTTGGCTTTTTGGCACATGAAATTAAGACCAAATCAGTAAAAATCTAAATAATTATATGATTAGTTTTTTAGATATATATTACCTAGTCAAATGAGATATTGCATTGTTTCCTAAGTTTAATTAACTCTATAAATAAGAGTTTAGTGAAAATATAAAATTATCACAATATATACTGAAGATCATTCTAATATAATTCATCCTATAGGGATCAGTGGACGTAGACCATTAATGTTGAATCACTTTAATTCTTTGTCTCTCTATTTAACTCTATCTTACTTTTATCATAAAAAAACAGTCGCTTCCGCAATTTTTTGTTTCTGTTGTATGGAGTTTAAACCACTACACAGATCTTTCTTTTTACTTCGCATCAAAGATGTCATTCTCACTTTTGTTGTTGCGACTATCATGGCTTAGCTTAGCCATTCTTGTTTTTGCTCACCCCAGGATTTTTAGCTTCACGGGTTGGAATCTTACTCGTATGTATGTTATTATCTCAAACCTTTATCAAGGTTTTCTTCGTCAATAGCTAATGACTCAGTTACAGTTAAAAACATAATCAGATGTGTTTTCATCATGATTTCAAATATATCATACTGTAACAACACAATTCATTTAGTGTTTCACTATATCTTCCATTTTTATTGTTTACCGAGCTAAACATATTATCAAATCAAATTTTTTTATGATGGTCTTCTGTACTGATACTATCTACCATTTCAGTACACAATGGTACTGTCATCAACATCCTTTCTTGGATATCCCTATGGATATCTGGTTGTCAAGGTGGATTTACTATTTTTCATACCATCATTGGTTAATCGTCATTAAAAAAAATCGTTGTTCAGCATCGAAGATGATAATTAATATTCATAATATCATGAATCAATAGCATTCTCTGTCTGTCGTTTATTCACAATGCTTCATTCTGAGTATTTAAGATGATCAATCATTTTCGTCTTTATCTTAAAAATGCATTCATTTATTTTCGAAAATATAACCCTTTTAGTCGGTTCCGGGACCGGTTCCTAATTCTATGTACCCGGAACCGGACCCTATTAAAACAGTGGGTAATTATCGGGTCCGGATAATTATCGGTTATTAAGAAATAATTATAAAAAGTCTAAAATTTGATGTTTGAAGCTTGAACACACATCTATCTTATATAACATCAAAACAGTAAGTAATGAGTTCAACAATCAATTTCCAACCGATACATATGTATCTATAGAGCAAAGGTTGTCGTAATATAACCACAAAAAACTGGCAAACTTATAATATATATAAAGTGTTTACAAAAAAAAAGTGACTGCAAGTGCAACTCTCATTCACAACTATTAACAAAACATCAGAGATAGTTTGCAACTTTGAATATTCTTTGGTTATATAAAAAAGAAGCTTCGTTTGTATGTAATTAACCATCGTGTCCTGCAACATATACAGATGCAATGTAAAGAACTGCAGGGTATAAAGATAAGGCAATGCAAGTTGAAAGATGAAGAACAACACAAAGTATAATGAGTTTCAGCTGCATTTTAGCAATAACAGGCTAACAGCTTACCTGACATGCGACACCGTATATCTCTCCAGCACACCATATTAGAAAGTTAGAGACTTCACAAAAAACAAAAAAATATAGTATCCCTGCAAAAACTATGAATAGATTATCCAAGGTCTTATTAACTGGCATAAAAGTTGAATAACTTGATTCTGTTACATATGAATAACTTAATTTTGTTAGTTCTTTTAACTGGAAACAAGAAGCGTAAGACAAAGTACTACAAAAGACAACATGTTAAACAGTCATACAACATATGAGTCCTCACGAGTACAACAAATACCAGTCACCTTCCTCTCTGTCAACCATGTATCTGAGTTTCTCTAAGTATACTTTCTTATTTAAATAGATATAAGATACATAATCATACGTCATAATCGAAGTCTTTCCTTGATATCATACTAACCTAAGCCTTTTCTCATGAGCATTTCATCTTTACTAACATGACAAATATTTACAATAATTTAATTTCCCAAAATCAAATAAGAAAAAACATCAGCATTATTTCATTATCGAATAGAAATTCAACAAACAAATCTAAGAGGAAAACGCAGCCTGGAAAAAGAGAAATAACCTGTATTCTCTCTTAAAGTGGTTTGGTGATCAACCTTGAACCCAACAAGAGAACAAAAACAACAAGTAAAAACAGAAGTAGAGGACACTCAATTTTCATTTGATTAGAGAAAGACCTCTACAAGTTAACCTCAATTTTCATTTGATTAGAGAAAGACCTCTACAGAAATCTCTCTTCCTCAATATATACTAACTAGCACACCCTTACAGATAAGATACTCTTCCTCTTTAAGAAATTCAATACAAAGTAGCTAAGTTTATACGAGTACTAAATTCAAGAAAAAATAGTTAAATTCAAGAAAAAATAGCTAAATTCAATTCGGCCACAAGTTACTTCTTGATTGAACTTGAAGTTATAAGCAGTTACCGCCCCATCTCCTTTCACAGAAGCTTTCAAGAACATTTGGTTAAGTTTCTTTTGTGCTGTTTTGAATAAACCATAACTTTTCAAATGTTTGTTCAGACTACCATTCCCGTTTGCACTTTTCGCACAAAGCTTTAAGTTACAGTGCTTGCATTTTCCTTGAACTACTTTCTTATCTTCCTCTATCTGCTCAAATTTATTTCATGCCTCTGAAGTTCTTTTACGTTTTAGCTGAACTGGTGGAGACGTATCTATAGAACTAGAATCACCAGCTGCAGTTAGCTATTTAGATGGGGGTACACGAGTATATTGATCACCAACTCCACTTCATTTTTGTTTCGGCATATTAATTCTGCAATAAACCCCACAAACATTTGGGATAAGTTGTTATTACTCGAAAGTAAAAAGAAGACTCATTTTAATAAGCATACACAGTTAGTTAACATCTAATAAGGCTTTATGTAGGCATATATACATGATGCATGGCGTATCTTCAGAAAGTTAACATCAGAAGGTGATCGACAAGAAAAGTTTAGCTCAATCCGATGTCTCCCAAGGGAAAAAAAGAAGTGGGGAAAGTATATGCGACGGAAATAATTCGATATACGAATCACTAACCTCCTATAGTTAGGAAACCACTTAAACAGAGTCCATTCCACATATAGCATGACATTGGATAAGAATCTAACTGCAGCTTGAATAGTTATTTTAATATGTTGCGAAAAATAAATTAATAGTGTAATGCTGAATTTTGATTTCTATTGCATGTGAAATCTTTTTCATTTACATGCTTCCTATACATCTTGGCCGTCGCTGGCCTGTAAATGTATGTGCATAAATGAATTGTAATCATCTGTATGAATAAATAGTAAACTCATTTGAAATTGCCATAAAATTTGCATAATCACTAAATTACATGTCCTGCTGCCAGCAAAGCAGCTCTGGACTCCATATTTATAACATCCAATTTTCCACCCTAGATACCAATAAGAGGTAAGATATTCAACTTGAGCAAACATTTGCTAATTTTTATGCACATACAATTCCCATGGGTCCGAAAAAAATGTTACATAGAATTGTGGATCCCTTAAGGAGCTTGTTAACAACTATGATTTAGATAAGAGCTCACTCTACATACCTTTGAAAATGATCGTAAAACTACGCAAACGAATTTCCTAGATAAAGTTTTAAAGAAGTTGACATTTGAATCAGAGGATAGTGAATGCTGGAAATCGAAAATGTATCAAGTTAAGAATAGAAATAAAAGAAATTCTTGCATCATTATTTAAAATAGGGTGACTAAGTCATAATGAGAAGAGTTTCGACGTCGTAGTCAGGCTAGGAATGAACCTAGAACAGAAACAAGACAGGATTCAGTATCTCATAAACAAGCTTAATACCTCTATTCATATTCATTTGCGCGAATACAACTAACAAAAACAAGAAAGGATTCAGTATCTCATAAACAACTTAATACCTCTATCCATATTCATTTGCGCAAATACAACTAACAAAAACAAGACAGGATTCAGTATCCCAGAAATTTTTTAGCTAAATTATCTTGCTTCACTCCATCATAGTAACCAAGCAGAACCCAGGCAATAGATAAACATGAAACAAGATCATCAATGGGTGACACAGATTATATCCCCTTTCTGTTTTGGATCTTAGACAAATATGATCTCGAAAACAAATCATATGCTCGAGCAAAATTGACTAAGGGGTTCATAAGAAAAGCATCAAAATGTCGGCTAAATATATGGTTGGCTGATCACCATACAGGTTGTGTGCAAACTTATTACACATTCAGCTTGCCAGGATATCATGCGCCATGGCTAATTGATGTGTGATGGTTACAGTTTAATTTTATTTCAGGTAACATATCATAGATGTGGAGGAATGATATTATGCACCATGGCTAATCACTTGATATGTGATGGTTACGGTTTTACCACAATTGCTACAAGATTGGGCACACCTTCACACTACATCTGATGCAGATCTCCAGCCAATTCAACACTATCACAACCGTGAAATATTAAAAAACCAAGAAACCCTCTGCAGATAACCTCCCATCACCCAGTATTTATTCAAAAAAATATTAGATTGTAAGTTTGACATCTCTGGATATCTACAACCACAGCACTGGTTCCTTGTTCTGCAGAATCTGTACTAACATCTACACAACATTCCGTCAATACAAAGTAATATTTGCCTCTTAGTTTCTTTTAACCAACAAGTGCAAACAAATAGGAGCAGCAATAAACTACAACTGCAACAACATT
This sequence comes from Papaver californicum, assembly GCA_023531435.1. Lineage (NCBI taxonomy): Eukaryota > Viridiplantae > Streptophyta > Magnoliopsida > Ranunculales > Papaveraceae > Papaver > Papaver californicum. The sequence goes on from JAJJMC010026966.1 coordinate 1,519,621, forward strand.
TGTGAAGGAGAAGAACAACTCCTCTTACACTGGTAGTTGTTCAATACAGATTTCACCAACATAGAAAAGAAAAAAGAACTATCAAATAAAAACCCCTATTATGATCATATAAGATTCGGATATTACAAACCCTAGAAAATGAACTATCAAATAAAAACCCCAATCGAATTCGCTAAAACAGAAAATGAACAAAGCTACAGAAAGTCAGAAACTAACCAAATATCGACAGAAGAAGCTAAGATTTGGGAGTAGATTCGCGAAGATTATGGTTTATTTTCTGTTTCTTCTGGTGAACAGTCGATGGGTTGTTTGAAATCAAATGTTACTGCCGGAGAAATTGGATCTGGATTCAAGGAGAATGATAGAAGATGGTGGTGGTGTGGTCGGATTGATTTGGTAGTGCTGTGGTGTGGTGTATTTAGTTCCTTCACTTGATGGTGATGGGAGCATAGATGTCTACATAACTTTGTTTCAGCAATATTTGAATCTGTTCCAAGAAATTTGTTTCTGCATAGATTTATTAAGATAGTGAAGTGAAGCAATAACAACGAACAGGTGGTGAAGTGAAGTGAATGAAGTAGTAGTCTTCTTCTCAGACAGAAACGGCAAGAATTAAATGAAGTGAGAATGAGATCTAATTTTTCTATATATATGACCTAATTTTGTTATCTCATTCTACAAAATTAACCCTCTACAGTAGTTACCCGATTACCCGTGGGTACCCGACGGGTAGGACTTTGGAACCTTTTACTATCGGGTCTATTCATTTCCTACCTGTTAGGGTCCAAAATCACTAATGGGTCCAAATTTGGGACCCGGACCCAGACACGATTCATCCGGTTCCGGGTCGGGTCCGGGTATTCGAGTACCCATTGACATCCCTAGCCAACATATCAATTTTCTTAGTAAATCCCTATGATTCTCTTTACTTTCCAAAACTTTTTATCTCTATTATCTTCAAAACCCAATCCAATGAACCGATGTTACATCTAAGCTCTTTTGAGCACATTAGCCGATTAAACCAATTTTAACACCTATCAAGACCTATATTTTACACTTATGAAGATCATTTTGCTTTTGTTCTGTCACGGTATTATACTCAGTTTCAACTGTCGTGTTCGAAGATCAAGTTTCAAGTTTTGTTTCAAATGTCGTGTTTGAAGTTAAAGTACAAGGTGTGTGTTACAAGTTTTTCTTCAAGTAATTGTTCAAGTTTAACACTTTAAATATCTCCGTATCCAACTTGAGAGGGTATCGGAATATTGTATGGTGTATAAGATACCAAGGTAATCAAGATCAAGTGACCGTGTTATTCTGGCACGTGAAATGAAGACCAAGTCAGCGAAAATCTAGATAATTATGTTACTAGTTTTTTAGATATGTATTACCTAGTCAAATGAGATACTGCATTATCTCCTAGGTTTAGTTAACTCTATAAATAAGAGTTTAATGAAGATGTAAAACTATCTCAGTATATGTTGAAGATCACTATAATACAATTCACCCTACGGGGTTCAATCAGTGGGCGTAGGCCATTAGTGCCGAACCACTTTAATCTTTGTCTTCTCCGTTTAACTCTGATCTTACTATTATCATAAATTTAATAAATTGCATGGGCCAACTAACTCATGTTTTCATCATTTCTATCGTATTTAGCAAAAAAATCAACTTTCCATCAGCGACACTAAGAACCAAAATTCTAATTTTAGTACTTGTTAACATAATTCATGTTGAGTTAAAAAAATATCGAGATGAAATCGACTCTGTAAAATAGCGAAGATCTACCTCTGTCGAAGAAGAAGATTTCTCTCTTTGTCAAAAGATATTTTTGTTCAACAATTTAATCCGCCAAAATCCTTTGAAATATTTGATTTAGGATTAGTTCTCGTATTTTTAAAATTCTTAAATATCTAATTTAACAGTTTTATAATAATATCTTTTTTGAAGCATGAATTTTATTAAATTACTTAAAGGGTTATTACACAAGGGTATATGATACCCAAAGATTCATTAGTTAAAATTGGAATGGTATGACATGAATCTAAAGTAGCAAAATAGTGGAGAAGGTTGTGAGCAGCAGTCTTCGGATCAGATTATCATCGGGAGGAGATGTTGGAGTCGAAGGTCGGAAGGCCTTCGTTCAATGATTTTCACAAGAAAAGTTTTATTTTTGATGGACACGGTTGAGCCCATAAGAACTTAGTTGATGGTAGGGGTGTTCGATGCGCTTGATTCAAGGCGCTAGTCAGGCAACTGCTATATGCTGAGGTGTACTGCTCAAACTTTAACTGTCTATCTCCTTATTTTTCGTCTTGATTCATCATATGGTGTTTACCAGAGAAGACATAAGTTGCTAATGCTAATAATGTTACTAAAAACTACTAGCGACTGAAATATATATGCAATTTGAATTGCAGAGTCAAACTAGATTACACTAATAATGAAAGCAGACTACTATGAATTTAAAGTAGAATAAAAAGGGGATGATAATAGAGGCTAAAGTAATGATCCTAAGTTCCTAACTATTATAATTTGAAAGAAAAGAATTGAGAATTACAAGCAAAATAAATAGAAATACAAATGTTACACTAGAACTAGGACTCAATTATATAAGCTGAAAAAGCTAGACAAGGAAGCAGTTAAATAATTAAAACTAGATGAGGACTTAAAGAAAGAACAACTCAATTAAGGTGGAGTGTCCACCGACCCATAAGCATGTCGTGAGGCTAACAGGCTATTAGTGTTAAATTGTGATGTTTGATCTTGAGATGTTCTATTTCAGTACATAAAATTTGGTCATGTTTCTAAAGTTGATGGTGCTTCGACTTGTTGTTGCTGATGTTTCACCGTACTATTACATGGTGACAAAAACTAATTTCTCTAACTTTATATTTTGACTAAGCTTCTTCAATGTTGTACCAAAATTAATCCCATCGGCCTCATCAGATTGATCAGAAGAGGTTAAGGAAGGAATCTTCAAAGTCTTGTTATGTTTACCGTAACCCAAAGAAAGTTCTCAACTGAAGCATAAAATCCCCATAACATCTCTCCATTCTTATCTAAGAGTTTTAACCATTGAAGGTAACATTTTATAGCCCAAGGAATCCCATAACATCTCTCAATTCTTATCAAAGTATTTAAACCATTAAGGTAACATTCTGTAACTCAAAGAAGGTTCCTAACTGAAGCATAAAAACCCCATAACATCTCTCGATTCTCATTTAAGCATTTTAACCATTCAAGGTAACATTCAAACGTGTTCAAGTAGACGACAAACTGTACTTCCTCCCAGCCCAGCAAACACTAAACCTCCAATTGTATATCAAGGCATCTTTAACAAGCAAAGAGTTAAGAAGATTTATAGACACAAAACCACCAACATTAAAACTTCCAACTGAAATGTTGTGCCGACTCAAGAACTTATGGTTGCATGAAAGAGAAACAAGGTTACAAGGGACAGGTTCAAAGTAAGGAGTAAATGATAGATGATAGATAAATCATAGTTTGATGGAACGACAAATGGAGAGGACCTCACATAAACATTCAAGGAAGCAAGTAACAAGTTTACAGATAAAATACAAACATGGTCAAGTAATTCATCTTTAATGGGAGGTGTATTGAAGTATTTAGATTAAGCAATCTTAGTATGGATGGAAAGGAATTTAAAAGGGGGTTTTTGAATCAGTATATGAGGATAAGGGAACATGATATCTGAAGAGTTAATATGAAAGGATTTGAGAAAAAAAGAGGTTTTTATCTGATTAAACAGGACAAAAGTTTCGATTAGTAAGTTGCGGAAATAAGGTTAAAGGGGTAATTATGGTGTTGATAGAATATCTCTTGCCTCTTAAGGAAACCGAGTCTTCAAGAAGAAAATGACATATTTATCTCTGTAATAAGTTCTAGTTGTATTAATCTGAGAGTTGGATAATGTTACCTGGTAAAACAGATCTTGAAAATTGTTGACGCAATAGAAGTAAATCATTCGAAACCGCAGAGATCACAAACATCATCACAAAATTAAGCCACGGTCATGAACTCATGAAATCCAATCAGCAAATTGAAATCAACAGCACAATGCAAAATAAAACTTAGGAAACATGATCACATCACAAGATTAGCAACTAATGAAGCCTACATCCTCACCAAGGTCGGTGGAATTGAAGTTTACATAAGGAAGGAGTAGTTTTTCATGGAAGAATTTTAGGTTTTGGGTTTTCAGAAGGGGAAAACCCCCCAAATAACCAGTTCAAGGTGTGAGAGCGTTTTTCGTTTTTCGGTTCTCCTCCCTATAGGCGTTGTTTTATAATAATATGAAGGTTTTGTATCATTTTTTAGTGAATATGGAGATTTTATGAAATATATATGGATAGGTTTTTAGTGTTATAAAAGTGGTCATCTTGGTGTTTTATACCATTTTATGAAATAATAATGTGAAAGTAATCATCTTAGTCGACATGGTTTAAATTTATCAACCATGACGACTCATTTAAGCTGTCTTGGTACAAATTTATAGACTATGGCGACTTTTCATGAAAATATTCCATATTTTTAACTTAATTAAAAGTCGTCATGGTCGTTATTCGGTACCTTGACTACTTTTCATGAAAATCTGGATAAAAAAAGAAACTCAAAATAAAAAATTTAAAAATAAATAATAAAATTTAAAAATAAATAATTAAAATATAAAAAATAATTAACTGCTATTTAAGTAAGATTAGTCATAATTAAATAAAATTAACTATTTAAGAAGGGGCGATTTTAACATTATAGAAAAAATATTTTGTTAAGGAGTATTTGAAATTACTTTTAAAACGACCTCTTTTGTTTAATTCACTAGGGCTTTAGTCCGTTCAACCTCAATTAAACGAGGCAAAATTATTGATGCAGCGGATATTAATAAAGAAAAAAAAATAGTTTGTTCAGACCTTGAATTATTCCTAGGAATAACGACCATGAACAGAGATAATTATTTATACCTCGGTTTCCCAACTATAAATAAATATCAGAATTAAATTAGAACAAGTTCAACAAAATAAATTTTATTAATCAAAATCTACTGTCTAGAACAATAACTTGAAGTCTCTTAAATAGACTTTGGGAAAATACCCTACCTTTACAACAGAAAGGATGAAAAATCCAAAACCGAACCAAATCCTAATTTGCTATTTTTGGCAAATTTGAGTTTACCTAAAATAATGATAGTACTATTAAAATTAAATTATTTGCCACAAACGGCAAACCAAACAAACTCCTAACGAAGAAGTTATTAATAAAACAAAAAAATTCTTAAAATAGCAAAAACGGCTGTTTAAAGTCCTAAATGATGGAATTTAGCTAAATTTTAGTGACCATGTGGACCTTTAGGTTGACATGTGTTGATCTTTGGGTCGTTTCCCTTAAATTAAATTAACACACTCGGATTTTTGAACTTCCAAATAATCTAGCATACTATAGCTTGCCCATCCGCATCAATTATTAGATCGATTAGATGTTATTCATATTTCACACCAATTGGTTCGACTCCTAGTCCTAGTCAAAAAAAATGCTCAGAGCGAGCAAATTTCTAATCATGGCATTATATCCTAGAAGAAAAAACAAGTGTGCTATATGATATGATTCACGTGAAATTATTATTTGATTTCACCTACCGACTATAGAAGAAGTTCGGGGGTGCATTGTAGGGAACACCAAATGTCTCATGGGCAGTGCTGGAGCATGGAAATGGTGCATGCCAATTATTAGTTCATGCAAGAATTATAAGCAATTCAAATCCATTCATGCCATTTTCATAACCAGTGGTTTTCATTAAAACACCTATGCAATCAACAAACTCATTTCCTTTCTTTCTCTCTATCCCATGGTAACCTATCTTATGCTTCTCTCCTATTCCAGCAAACTCAAACCCCTAACGATTTCATCTATAACACACTCATTAGAGCTTACTCTAATTCCTCTCAACCTCACCTCTCTATTCATTACTTTCATCTCATGCTGAATGATAGCAAGAATGATAGGAGTACTTAAACTGACCCTGTTGCGGAGTACTTACAATGAACCTGTTGCACCTGATTATCACACTTTCCCTTTGGTTCTCATCGCTTGTGCAAAACTTAATTTAGGGAAAATTATAGAAATGCCCCAATTTGGGGGGTTATTTTGGACTTCTGCCCCGGGATTTCAAAATTAATAATAATGCTCCAATCTGTTAGATTTTCCGTTAACTACGCGTAAAAAGAGTTCTCACGTGTAAAAAATGACTAAAATACCCCTCTTTGATTCATACGGGTGAAATAAATCTTCTTCACGTGCTTTTTAAAGCGTTAGGATGCAGACACGTATTTGGGTCATCGTACGATCGCTGGTGGAAAACGTGTCGACGTCTGTATGGTGTGAGTTGTTTATAATCACACGTATGAATCGCATGTGACGAAGCCTCTGTTTCAAATTGGGGAGAACAAAGAGAAGAACCAATTTTTGTTCTTCGTTTTCCCTTTTCTTCACCAGAGGCGACAGGCGAGACTCAGATCGATTAAGGTAACAATCTTTCTTCTCTTTGGATCGATCAACTCTTATTTTTGTTAAGTCTGTGAGTGAATGGGAGTATTTGTTTTGACTGTTGCAGAGAATACCAAGATCGAAGAAATAGTTGCATGAAGAAATAGGTGAAGAAAACTCTCAAATTTGAATCAAATTTGACGCCAAACAAGTAAGTAAAGTTAACCCAAACCTTCTTTTCCCATGAATTAACTTATGTTTTGTATTAATTTGAAAATAGATCAAATTTAAATTTTAGGGTTCAAAATTTTTTGGGTTTTTTTTTCTTTTTCTGTAATTTAGGGTATGTATGATCTCAATACCCCCTAAATCTCAACCTTTATCTGTGTGTGACCCTCTCTGTTTCTAAATCCCTCTGTGATGGTATGCATTGTGTGATGTGGTGGTCTGTGGTGGTATGTATTGTGTGCTGTGGTGGTCTGGTGGTGTGGTTTGTGGTCTTGCAGGTCTGTGGTGGTGGTCTGGTGTGGTCTTGCAGGTATGTAGTGGTGGTCTGGTGGACGATAATTGTCTAGCATTTTTTTTTTACTTCTGAACAGTGTTTCTTTTAATGGGAAATGAATTGACATATACATTGGTACATTGTAGCTTTTAACAATTTAAGACGTGCATTACTCGTGCTGAAAATTTGGAAGTCCAATGGATACTACTGTTAGAATTTGTAATCACATAGTTTGTTCTTGTGGTATCCTTTGTTGACTGTGGGATTTACCACATCTATATGTTTCTAGAATTAGTTTGAATGCTCAACCTCTTAAATGTACATGACTGGTTGAAACTTATGCAGTTAATTCTTGTATTACTGGGATGATGAATGTCAAATGCCATGAGAAGTTCAAGAACTGCATAAGAAAAGTTCAGTAATCTGGGAAGACTGGATTCTCTCAAGTATGCCCTTACGAAACTGCAATGCCTACAATGATCCAAGGTATGGACATGGCCATTATGCTCAGCCAACTGGGCAGTCAAAGATTTGAACTCTGACAGAGTATATTGAAGATACTTGGGTGGAGACGAAGAATCTTTTACCCACAATACTAACAGAAATATCTATTTCAACCACATTGGTTGATTGTACTGTTATTGGTACCATTAGGAATCAACAGTGAACTAGACATAACTGATTTTGTTTCTCCGACCCATTCTCGTTCAATAGTTTTGTTTTGCTTCTCTCATCATGAACTATTATCAGAAAGAAATCATAATTATGAAAGTTTTCTTGTGTAGTTACTGTTTTTAAGTTCTGTTGTGGGTTGGTTGTCTCTCTTGCCGAGTTCTAATACTTGCTTGTAGTTTGTGTTCAAATAGTAAAAAAGAATTATGTATGCTCGTAATGGCGTCTGTAGCAACCGAGATACATCATTCTTTTTCAACTAATCTTGATTATATGTCAAAGAGAATTAAACAAAAGAATATCTAAAAATTAAACTAATAAATTTCATTACACCATTGAAAAAAAAAAAAAAAAAGTACATGAAAAAAAAAAACTACTCCCTCTGCTCTATGAAAAGTGATACTTTTCACTTTTCCTGGGACGGAAGTAGTATTACACATTAACTTTTCCTGTTTCTGTTAAATTTTCCTGTTTGGGCCTTTTATGTTAACTTTTCTGTTTGGAGCATTTCTGTATTAATTTCTGTCTGGGGCATTTTTCCAAGATAAGTCTCTTTTTGGGAAATTTCTCCAAGATGAAGTATGGGGGTATTTAGGTCCTTTTTCGCACGTAAGGACTGCACGCGCATAGTTAACGGGAAATCTAACAGATTGGGACATTTTTATTAATTTTAAAATCCCGGGGAAGAAGTCTAAAATGACCCCCTAAATTGGGTCATTTTCGATAATAGCCCCTTAATTTATTGTCTGATTGTAAGAAAGTCCATGCATGGACTCTTAAAAGTGGTTTAGCTTCATCGTCATCTTCAAACAGCTCTTCTTAGGTTTTATCTCGAATGTAGTGGTTTAATTCAAGCTCAAATGGTGTTTGACGAAATTCCTCTATGGGATGACATTCAGTGGAATGTGCTCATAAATTGGTATCTTCGATAGGGCAATGATTCTAAAGCATTGACTCTGTTCGGAAAAATGTTTATATCTGGAGTCGAGCTTGATGAGTTTTGCGTTGCCACGGGTCTTACAGCTTGTGCTCATTTAGGAGCACTTCAACAAGGAGTTTGGATTCATGAATATATTCAGAGGAAAGAAGAATTCATCGAAGATGTTTTTGTGGGTACTGCTTTAGTTGATATGTATGCAAAATGTGGTTGCATTGATAAAGCTGTTGAAGTATTTGAGAAGATTATAAAAAGAAATGTCTTTTCTTGGGCTGCCATGATTGGCGGATCTGCAGTGCATGGATTTGCAGAAGTTGCTATTCATTGTTTAGAAAGAATGGTGAACGAAGATGGAATAAAACCAGATGGGGTTATTCTTCTTGGTATATTAACGGCTTGTACCCATGCAGGACTTAAAAAACAATTTTGGTTCCTGCTGGAATATATGGAAGCCAAATATCGAGTTGTACCCAAACATGAACATTATAGTTGCATGGTAGATTTACTTTGTCGGTTAGGTCATTTGGATGAAGCAGTTAAGCTCATTCGTAAAATGCCAATGAAACCTCTTGCATCTGTCTGGGGTGCTTTATTAAGTGCTTGTAGAGGTCATGGTAATGTCGAACTAGCAGAGCTTGCAGTTGAAGAACTTTTAATACTCGAAAATGAGAACGGTGTCAAGGAAGATGGGACCTATGTTCAATTATCGAACATCTATTTGGGTGCACGAAGAAGTGATGATGCACATAGAATCCGAAAAATGATTAGTGATAAAGGGATCAAGAGGACACCTGGTTGTAGCTTGGTTGAGGTGGGTGGAGTTCTGAATGAATTTGTTGCAGGAGATGTAACGCATCCTTCTCAACTGGAAATACATTCTACTGTCGGCTTGTTATCAATACACATAAGTGAGGATTCCCTAACTTGGTTATTAGGAAAAGAGAGTCGTTTTGGTTCCGCATTGCTCCGTTTGATATATTCCAATTTATGAATTTGTTGTATCCATAAGACAATTGGAACTAAAGTACTTAAAATCAGTATTCTAAAGAACAAAGTGAAAATTATAGAAATACCCTCTATGATTGGTTATAGAAATACCCTCTATGATTCATACGATTGAAATCAATCTTAGCCACGTGATTTTCACGTGGCGGGTCATCTGACTGTTTCAAGATGAAACACGTGTCGACGGTTGAACCACGTGAGGTGTCCATTCCTGCACGTATCAATCGCACGTCGTTAGGTATTGTTTCAATTTGACTGATCGAAACAGAAGAACATTTTTGTTCTTCGTCTTCAACACAGGCAGAGACCGGCGATTTCAAACAGGCAAGAGGGAGGTTTTTCGGCCGAATTCTTGCTCAGGTAACACTCTTGGAACTTCGTTAAGTGTTTGAGGTTATTAATTTGGGTTTTTTCTCTTCTTCTTCTGTGAATAACACTCTTCATTAACATTTAGGGTTCTTCAAATTTTGAGGTTTTTTCTCTTTTTTCATATTTTAAATTAAATTGATCTCATCTATTGGGAGTTTGAGAGACAGTGGAGATGAACCCATGTTTTTATTGAATGGGTTTGTTCAAATTTTAAACATGGTTTGTGGTTCAGTTGTTTTCTTCTCTATGCTGTATGAAATTGAGATGAATAGAGAGATGGGTTTGTTCTACTTTTATTGAATTGAACCTGGCAGGAATTTTAGAATGATTTTATTGAATGGGTTTGTTCTACTTTTATTGAATTGAACCTTGTTGATTCTGTTTGTGGAGCCGGTGTCTCTGCCTGTGTTGATGATGATGCTAAGATGGAATGGCTGGTCATATGGTGGTGTAGGTCTGGTGTGGTGGTGGTGGTCTGGTGGTGGTGGTCTGGCAGGTATGGTGATCTGGCAGGTGTGGTGTGGTGGTCTGGAAGTCATGCAATTCTAAGCTACATTGCTTGTGCATCCCTGGGTAATAGAATGTAGAGGTATGGCGTTTTTCGACAAATTTAATGTAGCAGAAATTCTGTAGCAGTTATTGTAAGAAAAATCGGTATTTGGTGTTTTGCAGTCATGCAATTCTAAGCTACATTGCTTGTGCATCCCTGGGTGTCGCTGGTCACTGGTATGAAAAGTTACTTCTGCGAAACCTGTATAAGTTTATAATATTGATACTAATTCGTGTTTTAATCATGTAATAGCTACTGCATCTTATTCTTTCCAATTTTTGTCTTGTCACTCCAATAATAATAAGGTATCCAAGTGATGTAGCCAAAAGGGCTAAGGTTAACTCAGTCTTGGATTGGCATCATTCCAATTTACGCCGTGGTGCGGGTACTTAACCCTCACTTTCTTGTCATATATTCGACTTTGTGTAGGTTGTTTAGAACAAGTAGAATAACCTTTAAGATGTCTAACTTTTCTCTCCTGGATTTCTTTGATATTTTGATGCTTGTTTCATTGCTTTGCTTACTATGGCTGTCATGTTGGGGAACTTTTCAGCACCCTTTTGCCTGCATACAATACTAGGACTTCTGTTGGGTATTCTTACAAGTCCAGAAGCAGCTGCAGAAGCCGAGAAAATTTTAACATCATCCCTGTCACAAATTGAATCTATTTGGCTCAATGGAAATGGGAACTTTTTATTGGGTAATTCACAACCATCAATTGCTGATCTTAGCCTTGTTTGAGAAATCATGCAATTTGAGGTAAAACAATCATTCTTTCTTAGTGTCATTCCTTTAGAGTAAATAACAATACTTTAGAGTAATTTTAATGTAATATTACTTGTGATATGGTTATGGATTCAGATTTTGTATGAGAAGGATCGTATCCGAGTGTTAACTCCATTCAAGAAAGTGTTGAAGTGGATTGGGGATACAAGAATTGCAACAAGCCTTCATTTCGAAGAAGTACATCAAGCCTTACTCGCACAAAAATCAGCACTGCGTAGACTACCCCTTGAAGAAAACTATGAGTCCATGTCAAGCATAAAAGCCATGCTTCCATGAGATTGAAAAGCCTTACTATTTCAATCCTCTATGCAGTTGATTTGGAGGCTGAAGGACATGTATGGTAGTCAGGAGGGTTCTAAGTATATTTGTCTTTTAAGTCAGTTGGGGGTGTAAGGGCAGCTCTAGTGTCACTTGCTCTTGTGCTCATGGTGTGTTTAAAGGCTTTCTGCCATGTGTGTATGATAAAAGTTCTATCACTTCTTCAACATTGAAATGCAACAGATGATCTAAATAAGTATTGTGAACTTCAATTTAAGATTTTCACGTTTAAAGGCTTTCTGTCATGTGTTTGTGTTGTTTTCTGTTAACTTTTCATGTTTAAAAGCCTTTCACTTTTCATGTTTCTGTTACCTTTGACTGTTTGAGGTATTTTTGTTATCTTTTTCTATTTGGGGCATTTCTGTTATCTTTTTCTGTCTGGTGTATTTTTCTTTGGGCATTTTTCCAAGATGAAGTATGTGGGTATTTAAATCCTTTTTTGCACGTGCTAACTTGTATGCTCATATTTAACGGAAAATCTAACAAATTGGGGCATTTTTATTAATTTTGAAATCCTTGGGCAGAAGTCCAAGATGACCCCCCTAAATAGGGGCGTTTTCAATAATAGCCCAAGAACTAAACAACAACATAAAGGGAGAAATGTGAAGAAAGAAGAAATGAGAAAGAAGGTGGGATGCTCATCGGTTTCATTTGAGCAAGTGTTTCTTTACGGACAGGCGCATAGCTGGTGTTTACCACTTCTACCCTTCCCTCTCTCCCAATTCATAACAATGGCCTCTTTGAAATCTTCGTCTCCTCGAGTCAGGGCTGGCCCTGATGGGGAAGCAGGGAAAGGCCGGCTTCGGGGTGACACGTTCCTTACTTCACCGCCGGGATTATTTACAAGAAAAAAATATGTTAAATATTTATTGGTGAATTATTTAGATGTGGAATGGAAACAAATAATTTTAAAAGTTATGTAGTTTTTTTATTCTTTTCTTTAAATAATCTTTATGGTTTAACCAAAATTAAAATTGGAGCTTGATTTAATTTCTATCCCGAGTTTATTATAATTTTATATAATTGTTACATTATTGGATCATTTTTTAAGATTGTATGATATTTTTAGGACATCAAATTTTTATAAGGGTCTACTCAATAAATACATTTAGTAATTTTCAAAGATTTTAATAAAATCTTAAAGTTTTTTATTTTTTTTATTCAACTTTTTTTTATTAGTACAAAAATCAGTTGTTTACATAAGAGTGCATAACCCAATTTAAGATATCATGTGGCATATTTTTAAACTAAACAGAATCGGTTCTTTCTTCTTTTGGCTTTTTAGCTATTAAATAAGGTACATTACTAGCATACCTACTAGCTGAGTTATAAAACCAAATGGAATTACCTAAAATTTTATTCTTTTATTTTTAGGTGACCCAATGTACTATGGGACAGACTCACTAACAAACCTGACCACCATTTCACTATCCGACTCAAAAATTACTTATTAGAGCCCAATTCCTTTGCCCAGTTTACTGCTTCAACTACTGCTAGACATTTAGCTTGCTTCATTGCACACTCTGGATTTAGTCCTCCATTAAAATATCTTTTTTTTGCTCGATGACATTCACCAACACAACCACGAGTGATTAGACCAATACTTGTTTCTCTTGTTTCCTCCACATAAGAGACATCTAAATTTATTTTTACAAATCATAAATCTGGTGGTTTCCAAGTCTGTGACTGCATAGTAGAAACATTAATTATTGGTCTCTCCCTGGTTAGCAATTCCTCCTGCAAGATATTTATCTGCCAGAGCAAAGATTCTAGTAATAGTCTACATCCTATTAGGATTTTGATTCTGAAGTTTTTTATTACACATGTCCTTCCAAATAAACCATATGGCAATCATGAACCTGTAAACCATAGTCTCTGAAATAGTATTAGAAGAGACCAAATATATCAAACCAACTTACCAGCCAATTCCATAAGCAAACATAATTATTTCTAATATGAGCCGTATTAACATCCACAACTAACCAAATGGTTTCAACATAAGGACAGTCTAAAACCAAATGGCCAATAGATTCAAAGTCAGAATCACACATACCGCAGTGTTGTTCTATGTCATGTTTGTACCTTGCTATTTTGTTTGCAGTAGGTAGGATATTTTTCAAACATTTTCAAATAAAAAGTTTAACCCTATGAGACACCATGTACTCCGGAGTTGTTTCCAAACAACTATAGGGGCCTGATTAGCAACATTTTCATTCATATTACCAATGCTGCTAAGAATATTGTAGGTACTCTTAACTGTAAATTTTCCCTTTCTATCAGGTTTCCAAATGAGAACATCTTCACTTGCAGACATAACAAACATATCATAAATTTTCCTAGTACAGTCTAAAGAAAAAAGATTGTATATAAATCAAATTTTCATCCTAGAGTTTAGTGCTGGTGATGAATAAATCACATTAAAAAGAATATTGAGCATTATTAGTTACACCAACAACACGTACAAGAGGGGAGTCAAGACCTATACTCAACAATCCATCCATATTTTTATTTTAGTCCCACATCCAACAACTCAAAATGAGTATTTCTACATAATCTCAACACCAAAGTATACTCTTCCAAACCCAAGAGCTAGTATCCTGAGCCTTATTTAGATAAAAAAAACTGTTATCCTTTGCATATTTAGCCTTCAAAACCTTATCCCACAAATCATCAAAGTTAGTACAGGCTTTCCAAGCAAGTTTACTTAATAAAACATTATTGAACACTTCTAGATTTCTAAAATCAAGTCCACCTAATGCCTTAGTTCTGCAAAATTCTTTCTAAGCAGTGAATTTTTACACCTCTATTACCATCATAACACTACCATAAATTCCTCTGAAGATTATCCATCTTATTCATAAGAGTTTTAGGGATTCCAATACTTCTCATTTGATGAGAAGGAATAGAGTTTAGAACTTGGTAAACCATAGTCGTAACACCCCACATTTTTCACATGACGCATAGTATAGCATGCATTAGTGAACGAGATGGAGTATCATCTCGGCTTTGTTGTATACTCTAGAATGTGTTGTTAACGCATCTCCCTAAGTCTGTGATGCACACTTGGTAAAGTGATGCATCTAGTCCCAAAGTTAACAATTTAGTGATGGCGCGTACTTTGTGATGCATTTCTAGGAGAAATTCATTACCTCGAACTTGCGATGCACACTTGCTGCATTAGCTTGGCATTATGATGTTATGCCATCATTTTGCTTGTCCCTTACCAAGAAATGCAACATTTGCATATGTTGCTCACCCGAGTATGCAATATGATGCAAAGGCATTATTATACCAGGATTCGTTTAAGATGTACTATGGTGTATTTCTCCAATGGGACATTAGTCAAGAACGAGATATGCTCCATATGCATTGTTGTCCCAACGTCGTTGTCGCAAAATGGACGGGAGATGGTATATGATACTTAACTCCAATTCTTTAAATGTTGAAATGCCAATAAAATGTTATATTTTGCCTATGTTGTAAGCCCGAGGGAGCATATAATGTGAAAGCATCATATTGTTGGGTTGTATAGATTACAAAATATCGCATCTACCCATAGTTGGAAGCCATATGTGCCAACAGATGGAAGCTAAAAAAGAAACCTAGAGTTAAGACCGATAACAACTCAATTATGTAACGACAGCTAAAGTCACGAGGTAATAACTTGAATTATACGAACAAGATTACAGTTATCTGGAATGTAAAGGTGCGAGCTGATAAGTGAAACGCCTGAGTTAAAAAGATGACAAGATATCAGAGACCTGGATTTTAGAGATAGAAGCAGTAGAGTTATATGTAGATGACAACATGAGCACCGAAAGAGATGGAATATGCAAGAGTATAAATCAGACGTCTCCAGAAAGAGGCAGAAAATGTAAAGTGATCTTCTTGGTCCCAACGGATACGTAAAATGTAATTGGTATCAATTGGTCATACAATAAACGTGTGGATCATCTCTTGTATATATAGCCAGTAAGACTCATTTTGTAAAAAAAATACACTCAAGCTTAATATTTAACTTCTCACTCCTAATTCTTTTCTTCTAGTCTACTCTTCTTATTGGCCGGTATCGTAACCGTCAAAATTATTTACTTTCTCACTTAACAAAATATAAATTTAGTACGGGGAAAGAAAGAATTTTTTTCCACAGAGAGGACTTGGGTTGTTATACGATTTCAATATCTTACGTAAAATGGGTGATTTTTCAGATTCAATGAAAGTAATTAAACTAGTAAAGAAAGTTTAAAAAATTGTAGAAAGTAATCAATGAGTGAAGAATATTGGTTAAGTTTTTGTTTCATTCACAAAACATGTTCTTGTCCTTATAATTAGAATTGAATTTTAATCTTTTATTATAAAAAACCTAGAATACCTTAATCGCAAGAATATTCTGTTAATTTCAGAAAATCATCACACTTACACAAAACAACGCAAATATGAATTCTACTTAGTGAATAACCTAAAGTATAAAAGTGCAATTAGGTTTAACCTTCTAAGAGCATTAAGAATGGTGAAATAGGCTAATCAATGTAATTGAATTTCCCGAGTAGAAAATTTAACAAATTTCATAATTCATATGTGAGTACAAGAAAGTATCACTACAATCCGTAATCACACTATGCTACTGGTAATCAAGATTTGTTAACGTTTTCGTATTAACAACCCTAATTTAGTTATAGGTATGAACACAAATATATTCAATTCCGGACTTGAAAAAATAGGTACTCAATCATACATGGCGATATCTGTAGTGAATTATGAGCGACAAATTAAGAAAAAACTAATTTATTAATTCAAAGAATCATGTATTATGAAATTCAACTATTCCCTAACCAACTATAAAGAAATTAGATACTCATAATTTGAAGTCCACACAATAATTGAATTCAAGAAGAAAAATCATATTTACTCAAACCATAGATGCGTGATATTCAATTACGATGGCTTATCTTCAAACTTGTATCCAAAAATCCTTGTTCCCATTATCTGGATCATCTAGATAGAACATTGGACCAAATTATCTCCACAGAGCAATGTATTTTCTTCTGCTTGTTGCAACACTAATAACCTTTTCAAGTTCCTCCAAAGCGAGCTGACCAAGTAGGTTCTTGACTTGCTCAAACTTTGTCTCTCTTCCAAAAGAAAACTCATATTGGGTTCGCACAATCTTCTCCGACTTTCTATATATATATCACAGTCACAGACAGATCTATAATGGGCATACCTCTTGTGATTGTTATTTATGTCTATAAAGAATAAATTGAAAAACAAAGATAAGTATTGTTGAAGAGAAAAAAAAATCAAAAATTCAAAAACAAAGATTATCTATTTCATTCTTGATGTTATTAATTGCCACCAATTGACAACAACAACAACTATCAATGCTGGTACTAGTCTAGCAATCAACAATCACTAATTTAATTAACAACAAAATTTGAACCACTAAAAGGAACTGGTTAGAGTAGGTGGATAAGACAATTTTTATCCATCGATTCTAACCATAAAAGGGAACAAATAAAAATCAGTGAGTAAGAATCGTTGGATAAGACACATATGTATCCATCGATTCCTACTTACTGATAAAATTCAAAAAAATTAGCATATCCAGAATCGTTGGATACGACAGATCTTATCCACTGATTCTACTGTTTTAATTTTTTTTACTTCTCAGATGAGAATCGATGGATACGATATGCCGTATCCAACGATTCTGGATATAATATTTGTTAAGGAGGAATATAAACAGAAAAAGGTGGATAAACATGTGTCTTATCCACCGATTCCCATCCAAGAAAAGTAAAAAAATATATGAATAAAGTAGAATCGGTGGATGCGATCTTCCGTATCCAACGATTCCATCTAGGCTAATTATTTACGAGGGATATGAAACGAAATCGTTCGATGTGGATCTATATTATCCACCGATTGTGCTACATCGACCGATTGTGGTACTATTTCAGGATTTTGATTTACTTAAACTAACATTTAAACCAATAAATCAATCAAAAAAATGCAATTAGGGTATGTCTTATGGTGGAAGAATTCCAAGTCCCAAGTTCCATGACACCACATCACTTGGAAGAGATCATGGAAGTTCAAGTCTAATGGTGGAATCCACAAAACTACGAACGCCAATTGAAATCGTGTTTGACTAGTCAATGAACAAAACGAAATTTCAAATAAAGTTTGACTACATTTGAGCACGTGTTGAAAATGTAGAGGGGTTTGTGGACCCTACTATGGAAAAAACATGATTTAGAATGCCACAAAACGCTATTCCAAATTATGTTTTCAGACAGATTTACCCACTTTCGAATTGCGTCCAACACAATTCGATTTCGCACTTTCTCTTCGAATCCAAGTTTTTTTTCGTGAAATCTTGGAAGATGCCTTGGAAAAAACGTGAAACACCCCTATTTGGAAGCCAATAGACTTGACATTCCACATTTTTTCCAAGCTTGAAATAACTTGGATTCCACCATAAGACTTGCTCTTAGGAGAATGAGTTTATAGAGATTTATCTTATAGATCGAAAGGGATAGGAGATCTGAATTTGTTTTTGGAGTTGGTTTAGGGTTTTTAGAATTTCGAAAGTTTTATGGAAATAAAAAGTTTGTTTTTGTTTTAGGGTTTTAATAGATTTGGAAAATAATGAGAAAGGAAAAATTGTTATAAACATGTATTTAGTTAGGAAAATCTAGGATAAATCTAGGTTATTAACGTGATGCCCCTGTGTCTAGCCCTATAAAGAGAGGCTCTATTATTTGTTGTTACACACATTAATAAGAATTCTAATTCTTCTTCTTCTCTATTTTCTCTGTTTTCTTTAATTTACAACATATCATGAACACGTAGTTCTATCAACTGACTGATAATTTTTTTTCTAAATCCTAATTTTTCTTTTATCTTCTTTTATTTTTATATTTAATTTACACAAGAATCTTTTTAGTTTTATTGGTTCGGTTACTACAACCAAATCATAATCAAACATAGAAAATATAACTTTATTTTTGGATGATATTGATATACATATATCGAATTAAATAGGTAATATGTATACCATACTTTTTGTTTTTGTATCTATTTGATATAATGAATATCAAAACAAGATATCATTAGTCCTATTATACAAGGGTTTATTACAATATTTTTACCCAGAAGTACTATCATACTAATAATGGGTGATACTTCGTGAATAATCGTAGCTGTGTGATTTTTTTTTTTTCGATCGAAGTGTACTGTGTACTAACCTTGAAAAAAGATACAGATCCACCACATATGATATTTAAATATATCATTAAGTATAATATATATTTATCTTTTGAAAAAATCCATATAGTGCTAGGTGAAAACGTCTGTACACAGCAGATACACAATGCTCTGCAAAAGAAGTTTTGTTTTAAAATGTTTGTACACAGTACTTAGCAGGTACACAGTACCCTGCAAAAGAAGTTTTGTTTTCAAACGTCTGTACACGTGATTCTATGTATACCTTGTCTTTCAAACCAATTAAAAATAATTTTGGGTATTGAGTTATAATGTTGAATCCGTATACAGAAGTTTTTTTTTACATTAAATCACGTGCGGTACCTCTTTTAGATTCAACTGCTGCCATGTGCAAAATTATTTATATTTCTTTCTGTTGACTCTTTTATTTTCCAGTTGACTTCATAATATATTATATATTATATGATATGCATGGTGTTTAAACAATTATTTTATTAATCGTATATTTTGTACGGTCGGTACATTATGGTCTAAGTTATATCATTGTTAATACATATTTATGTTTCTTTATTATTTGGGTTATTTCATGTTTAATAAAAAAAATTCTTTTATTAATCTCAGATAATGTCAAATCTCTGTAAGTTAGACTTTATAGCTCTAGACATGGAAAGAACTATTTGTCTTGGACTTTGGACGCTGAAGTGCACCTTAGTGTTAAATCATTGGAAACATAATTTTACTTTGCAACAAAGAATCCTCTGAGGATCGCTCCAAGGCCTTGATATTTATTCGTCATCACCTTGACGAGGCTTTGAAGTCCCAGTATCTTACAGTGAAAGGCCCGTACACTCTGTGCACAGAGCTAAAAGATCGCTTCGATCATCAGAAAATTGTGATTCTTTCTCGTGCGAGGTATGAGTGGATGCACCTTCGTCTACAAGACTTTAAGAGTGTAAGTGCATACAATTCAACACTTTTTCAAATTGTTCTCGTTTGAAGTTATGCGAAGAAACTGTGAAGTATTCTGACCTTTTAAAAAAACTTATTCCACTTTCCATACATCAAATATATTGCTTCAACAACAGTATCGAGAGATAAACTTCACAAAGTATTTTGAGCTTATTTCTTGCCTATTGATTGCTGAACAAAACAACTAACTGTTGTTAAGGAATCATCAAAATCATCCCACAGGCTCAGCACCTGCTCCTAAAGTGAATGCTAATATTTCTGAAAGCCATGGGAAAAGGCATGGACATTGGTTAGGTCCTAAACACTTCAATAACAAGAAGAAGGGTGGTTATAATTCTCATCATCATAAGGGGAAGAAAAGGAATATGTTCCCTAAACAAAAAGGCAAAAGCTCTAAAAGCAATTCGAAAAAGCACAATGAATCAGTATGTCATCGATGTGGTTCGCCAGGGCATTAGTGCCTACGCACCTTGTTGATCTTTACAAGGCTTCCATTCAACCAAAGGGAAATAATATTGAAACCAACTTTGCCTAGTATGAAGTGCCAATAGATCTTGCCTATCTTGATCTTAATAATTACAAGCCTGATGGAAATGGAAATGAATTTGAAGATGTTGATTCTTTTCTCAATGATGTCTGAGTTTCGTTGGTTCTTAATTAGTTTTCATTAGATTGAGTAGTATTTGTTTTCAATAAGTGGCAATATTTGTCTTGTTTTAGGTAGTTGTTTCTTAATTTATTCTAGCTAGTTTCTTATTAAGTATTTTAATTCAACCAGTTTGTTGAAAAAAAAATTAGTAATGAAATTTGATTTAGTTTTTAGAATTTTATACTCTCAACATATATTACTATCTTTCTTTTTCTAAAGGAATATGGATTTTTCTAATGTCAAGTTTACAAAAATCGGTGAAGATACGTGTCTTGTGGATAGCGCCACGACATGTACAATTCTTCGTGACAAACAATTTTTCTTTCATTTAACTTTTAGTTGCGGCTATTGTTAGTACAATATCAGGGACCTCTAATTTAATTGAGGGTTGTGGAAAACCCTTATTAATGTTACGTAATGGTACAAAAATCCATATTCATGATGCCTTATTTTCACCAAGGTAAGAAACTTGGTGAGTTTTAAAGACATTCGTCTTAATGGGTATCATATTGAGACAACAAATGAGGCTAACATAGAGTATCTATGTATTACTACTATTGTCTTGGGAAAGAAACAAGTATTAGAAAGGCTTCCTAATTTGTCTTATGGGTTATATCATACTATCCTTATTGAATCACATCTTGTGAATCATTCGAAGACTTCTGATCCTAGTGTTTTCAAACTTTTGCATGGCCGATTAGGTCACCCGGGATCAACGATAATGCGTCGAGTTATAGACAAATCGCATGGACATCCTCTAAATAATCTAAAAGTCATGTCTATTATAAACCGTCCATGCAACGCTTGTTATCAAGGAAAATTAATCATTAGACCATCTTTGATGAAAGTTGGCATTGAATCACCTAATTTCTTGCAACGAATTCAAGGTGATATTTGTGGGCCAATTCACCCTTCTTGTGGACCATTTCGTTATTTTATGGTTTTGATTGATGCTTCCACACGATGGTCCCATGTTTGCCTACTTTCGACTCGTATTGTTCTATTTGAAAGACTTCTTGCACAAATGATTAGACTACGAGCTCAGTTTCCAGATTTCCTTATCAAAACGATTCGTCTTGATAATGCTGGTGAATTCACATCAAAAATATTTAATGAATATTGCATGTCGATTAGTATCGATGTTGAACACCCCGTTTTTCATGTGCACACTCAAAATGGTCTAGCATAATCATTTATTAAACGCTTACAATTAATTGCCGGACCATTAATTTTAAGGTTTAAATTGCCATTTACAGCATGGGGTCATGTATATTACATGCTGCAGCACTGGTCCGTATCAGACCAACCAACTATCAAAAGTACTCACATGTACAACTTGTACATGGGGATTAACCAAATATCTCCCATATTCGAACTTTTGGTTGTGCAGTGTATGTTCCTACAGATCCACCTCATAGAGAAAAAATGGGTCCTCAACGTAGACTCGGCATTTATGTTGGCTATGACTCTCCATCTATCATTGATATTTAGAACCTCAAACATGAGATATCTTTAAGGTAAGATTTGTTGACTGCCAATTCGATGAGTCAAATTTACCGTCGTTAGGGGGAGAAAAGCTAAAGCTTGAGGAACGCCGTGAAATTTCATGGAATATACCATCATTATCCCATTTTGATCCTCGTACAAACGAATGTGAACTTGAGGTTCAAAGGATCATACATTTGTAAAATATCGCAAATAAAATACCTGATGCATTTACTGATACGTGTAGGAAAACAAAATCACATGTACCTACTGCAAATACTCCAGCGAGAATAAGTCTCCCAGATGGATATCATGATAACGCAAATCATTCCATGATATGTTTAAAGCGTGGAAGACCTCTTGGTGCAAAAGATTCAATTCCGAGGAAAAATAGATTAGTAGTTGGCATTCCGGAAAAAGCCACTATATCTGAAAACATTGATTGATCAATCAAATACTGATGAAAAAGTTGCACCTAAAGAGGCACATGTACCTCAAAACAATGAGATCTCTATAAACTATATTGGTACAAAACAAAACTGGGATGGGAATACAATTATTCCTGATGGTAAATTTGCTTTTACTGTTGCTTTGGATGTTATAGAAAAATATTGATTTTCCTGAACCACAATATGTAGATGAATGACGCATAGAAAATATTGGCCAAAGTGAAGGGATGCAATCCAAGTAGAGTTCAACTCATTGGAAAAACGCTAAATTCTTGGTCCAACTGTTGAAACTTCTGAAAATGTAAAAGTCGTTGGATACAAACGGGTATTCGTACGAAAGCGCAACGAGAAAAATAAAATTGTTAGATACAAATCTCTACTTGTTTCCCAAGGTTTTTCACAAAGACCTGGTATTGATTACCAAGAAACTTATTCTCCAGTGATGGATGCCATCACTTTTTCGGTTTCTTATTAGTTTGGCAGCTTCAGAAAATCTTGATATGCGTCTTATGGATGTAGTCACATCTTATATTTATGGGTCACTTGATAGTGACATTTATGTGAAATTACCTGAAGGATTTCCTATACCCGAAGCAATTAATTCCAAACAACGAAATGTATACTCAATAAAGCTTCAAAGAACTTTATATGGACTAAAGTAATCTGGAAGAATATGGTATAATCGCCTCAGTGGATACTTATTAAAAAAAGGATCTACTAATAATGCTTTATGTCCATGTAGAAATCCAGTTCTGGATTTACTATTATTGCAGTATACGTTGATGATCTAAATCTTGTAGGGACTCTAAAAGAACTCACTGAAACCGCTGCTTATTTGCATAAGGAATTTGAGATGAAAGATCTTGGTAAAACCAAGTATTGACTTGGTTTAGAAATTAAGCATGTCTCAAATGGGATATTTTTCATCAATCCACTTATACAGAAAGTCTTAAAACACTTTTATATGGACAAAACACATCTGTTGAGTTCCCCAATGGTCGTGAGATCACTTAATATTAATAAAGACCCCTTTCGTCCTAAAGAAGATGGTGTAGAAATTCTTGGTCCATAAGTAACATATTTAAGTGCAATTGATGCTTTTATGTATCTTGCAAATTGTACAAGGCTAGACATATCCTTTTCAGTCAATCTGTTAGCTAGATACAGTTCTTCCCCAACTCAAAGACATTAGAATGGGGTCAAGCACTTATTTCGATATCTTAGTGGTACTATTGATTTAGGTTTATTTTATCCTTATGGATATGAATCGAAACTAATTGGATATGGAGATGCATGTTATCTTTCTGATCCACACAAAGGACGATCACAAACTGGGTATTTGTTCACTTATGGAGATACATCTATATCTTAGCTGTCAGTAAAACAAACCATTGCAACTACTTCTACAAATCATTCTGAGCTATTAGCAGTCCATGAAGCAAGTCGTGAATGCGATTGGTTAAGGTCAGTAATACATCATATTCAAGAATCATGTGGACTTCATTCAATTAAAGATTCACCAACAGTACTGTACGAAGACAACACTGCTTGCATTGCACAACTAAAGGAAGGCTTCATTAAAGGTGATCGAACGAAGCATATTTCTCCAAAGTTTTTCTTCACACATGATCTACAGAAGAATGGTGAGATTGATATTCAACAAGTATTTTCAAGCAACAATCTAGCAGACCTCTTCACCAAAGCATTACCAACTTCAACATTCAATAAATTAGTTCAGAAAATTGGAATGCGTTGACTTAAAGATTTGTAAGCCAAGATTTTGCTGAAGTATCCATCAGCGAGAGCATCTTTGTAAAAAGGTATTTTATCGGACTTATCGCGTTGTACTCTTTTTCCTTCGTCAAGGTTCTGTCCCACTGGGTTTTCCTTGTCCAGGTTTTAACGAGGCAACATATGCGTGTCCAACACTGTTTTAAATTTCACTTTTCAAGTTTTACTCTCTTGAGTTTTCCTGGGCATATTATAATGACTTAGACACAGTGGTCATCAGGGGGAGTGTTATAAACGTGTATTTAGTTAGGAAAATCTAGGGTATTAACGTTTATTTACCGTGATGCTGTAACACCCGTAAAATTTTCTCTAGGGTTTAAGCCCTAACCCAACCCAAAATGAGTACCTATATCCATTTAGTCATCCCTTAGTAACATTTTGGAGCATCAAATAGTATAGCATAGAAGAAAACTCTAGAATGTTCAATCATGTTGCCACATGTGAGTCGTGAGCAGTGGATACTCTTTTAACTCGTTTGAATCACCTTTCCATCATTTCTCGCCTTCTTCTCCAAAACCAAAAGAGAAACTTCTGTTCCCTTTTTCATCCACCTGAAATCCGTCGCAAGAGAAGAATTGGAGCACTGAAAAGCAAAATTTTAGCTCAACCCATCATCTCTCGCTAGTTGAATTAGTCATTCACGCTGAGGTAGGGGTCTTTCTGCCCTAATTTCATGTTCATCTCTGCCCTATTTCGAGTTGATTGGATGTGTTTTCATTTCAATTTCGTGCTGTTGATTTTCATCTATTAATGTCCTGAAAAATTCTCACTATCTTTTGATTCAAGCCGATTCATGCAGAACTCTCTCTTACAAACCATTCATGCCTCCTGCCTCATTTTGAACCTGTGGAATTGTTGGATTTGAGCTAAACCCATCCTCTCTTTTTAGTGGAATTGGCCTTCTGCAGAGGTAGGGGGATTCTTCCTTGGGTTTTAACATTCTATACTTCTACCCTAATTTGATTTGACTGTGTATGTTTTCATTTCCAGTTTGGTGTTGTTGATTTTACTCCATTAATGTCCTGGTCATTCCCACCATCTCTTTAAACTCAAACCACTCATTCAGCAGTCTCCCTTACTCCTGACTTTGTTAAACCCAAACTGTGCAAAAGACTCATGTTCTACTGATTTGCTTCTTAAAGGCCTGTGACTTTTGATTATCAAATGGTTCTGTTTTATTGCTATTTCTGAATTTCAGGTAGGGGTTCCTCCTCCATTCTTATTAAAAACAATTTGTTCTTTTTTATTCCTGTTTTGATTTGGTTTCCTAATGTTATATGACTTATTGCATGTAAACTAAATTTGTGTTGTCAACACCTCTTTGAGATTTGAAACTAAATTGTGCTGTCAACTAAATTGTGGTCAACATTTCTTAACAGTTACACTTAACCTGTCTGTGCACTTAACATTTCTTAACAGTTGCACTTAACCTGTCTTTACAATCATTCTCAACATTTCCTAACAGTTTGTGCTGAACCTGTCTTTGAACCGGGATGTGAACCTGTTTTTGAACCATGTTGAACCTGTGTTTGAACTTGGATTCGAACCTGTATTTAAACTTGGATTTAAACCCGTTTCTGGAACCATGTTGAACCTGTGTTTAAACTTGGATTTGAACCTGTATTTAAAACTCGTGAACTGTTTGCTAACTTGACTTATCAAGTAGTAGTTTTTAAACTCCTGTATTGAATCTGCTTTTAAACTTGCTTCTCAACCTGCATAGTCTTTGTATTTGAACTTGTGAAGTTTCTTTTCAAATCAGACCATTACTGTGTCCCATTCTTACTTAGTGAAAATTCTGTGTTCAAATTCTTAAATTGCATTAACCCTGTATTAAACCTGTGTGTTGTAACTACCCATTTCTGTGTGTGATTTCTGTACAAAACCTTCTTTCCTAGCATTTGTTCATTTCACACTTCTCATTATTTCTGTATTAAACCCCTGTATAGACCCTATATCGTTAAAACAACCCTTTGTTTGTTTTTCACTGTATTGAACCAGTAATGTTCCTCTTCAAGTTCTCTTCATATCATTCTCACTTACTACCCTACAACTTAAATGTCTCAGCCAATGGTCTTTGTTACGATACCAAATTGATCCTTACTGTTCCTATTTGTTCAAATTAATTTTGAAACATGTTGACCTTGTAGATATAAATCATTTCTTTAGGTTTTCGATACGGTTAATCAATCTCCTGATCTGTTAGTTTATCTATGTACATTTTTCGCAGACTATATCAAATGATTTGAAATGATTCTAAAATACTTTATTTAGGATTTGTCAGGCCTTAATTGGCTCCCATCTACGGATGGCTACCCGGAAGACCGTCACTGGACGGTATTGGCTGGTGTCCGACCACCCTGACAATTGGCTACGGGCCAACTACATTAGAGTTAAACAAATCTGATTTGTAGCTCTTCATTTGTTATAAGAATTTAAACTATGTAATATTTCTATGTAAACTTGTTGCTGCCACCCTTGTTTACTTGAAAATATTTTTAACGCCAGATTATGTTTTCTTCATTGTAACCCCTACTGGGCTGTGGCTCACCCCGTTTGATTTTGTTTTCCCACAGAGTACGAGGTGAAGTTAAGGCAGTAAGCTTGGGAAGAGCTTACGGCAGGCTTAAGCGCTTAGAAAGTTAGTATTTTGTCAGTTTATGATGTGTATATCACGGGGTATCTGGGTAGTTAGCTCCATGTCGCCTGACCCATGTCTTATCATGTTTTTGCTGTGTATATAGAAATGCCAGGGTCTGAGCCGGGATGTTTGTTTGACTACATATGTAACTACCTTTATCACTGGCAGGCTCTAAGGATTTTGTTTTACAACTGTTGAACCTTTAAACTGTGTATGTATATAAAAGTGGCTCATGTTTGCTTCCCGACTAATTATTATGAATGGCATAAAATCTTGTTTAGTACTGTTGTGTACCTTGTGTTGAAATACCAGCTAAATGTTTTGTAATTAATACCCAATTTACTTAAATGAATTTCTAGTGACTGAATTGGGAGTTAGCAACTGTTTATAAAAATTTCCTTAGTTCAGGAATGTTTGGTACAACTGTATACTCATTTTTCTTACAAACATCTTATTTGTTTAAATCTCTGTACACTTTGGCTGGGCTCCCATATTTGTTAATGCAGACAGAGGTGTTTGATAACTTTGATTTCATAAGCAGGTCAAACTTTAAGAAAACAAAAACAGGAAATGCACGTCTCTGAATTTGTGTTTTGAGATGTATTTACAAATCCTTTAGAGCATAAATTCCTTGATATCTCATATTATTTGTATACTTCTTTGTGTTTTCATTTCGAGTGCGTACCGGGGATTTAGCCTTACTAATGGGTTGAAACCCAACTCATTGGAAGGTGGATTTTTCTGGTCCATCACAGATGCCCTTGTGTCTAACCCTATAAATAGAGGCTCTATTATTTGTTATTACACACATTAGTAAGAATTCTCATTCTTCTTCTTCTCTATTTTCTTTGCTTTCTTTAATTTATAACAAAAAATAAATTTTATTTATACTTTGATTTTACTATTAGGGTTAATTAACGAGTACATGGTAGTTTGATATTTTTGATCAAAATTAAACATCCTTTATCCTGCTCTCTAGTTTTGAATAAAATTAGGTATACCTCAAATTAGCCGGATTTTTTTTTTTTTTAAATAACAGTAAATAATTCGATACTCAGACTTGTAAAGATTGGATTTTTAAACCTAATTAAGCCTAATTTTTAATACTAAAAATAAAGAAAATTAAAATAGAATTGATTCAAGAATTGTGGAAAGAACTGGGACTAAGGATTTCACCATTAGCCAACTTTTCAAGTGATTAAAATTTAATACTTATTTTGTAATTCATAAATTCAATTTATTCAAAATATTTTCATAGTTAGATTTTCAAAATATTAGTTGTAAATCAAAAGTATGAGACATCAAAAGCTTTAGACTCAGCATGACACATCGAAAGAAAACATAACTAATTGATAAAAATTATTTTTTCCAAATTTTATTCAAAGCAAATAATTATAAAAGAATTACAAAAAATTAATAAAATAAGAAGTACCACTTTATTATTGGAAAAATAGCTTCCTCCGTCGCCCCAGCAATGGTGATAGCTCATCATGTTGGAAACACTCTTAAAATAATTTTTCATAGTTCAAAAAGTGTTAACAAAGAAGAAATAAAGACAACACAAATTGATACGGTTATAAATGTTGCAAGCAGTGTTCTCGGTGTGGATGAAGAGAACAGAAAACAGAAACAATAAACTACGGTTTATGAAAGCTGGAGAAATATGAAACAAAAGACGACAGAAACAATGACAGTTTTCTGGTGACTTATGTTCTTCGTCTTCTTCTTCATCAACGGAACTTCTTCTTTTTCTGGAATTTTTTTCACGACTCTTGATACTTTTTTCGTTCAATCTCTTGGCTATTTATAGGATTAGTAAACCCTAATAGCCTTCACTGATAAGATGTAAAAGAATCCATCCAAAACCAACTCCAAATATATGTTAATCCAAACATGGAGTATTCTTCTTTTCCGATAAGAACTTGAATTTTTCATCCAATTCTCACGAGTGAACCACTCATTCTAACGTGTGTTGATCCTATCTTGAGTGTTTCTTCAATTTGAGATATCAAAAACAAGTTTTATATCCCTTTAAATTCGGTTCAGAATCATCCAGAATAATTCTCTCACGTAACCACCAGTTCCCGCCATTTCCAGATTTGAATTTAAAAAAAGGGTGCCCGTAATCTAACTGGTGGTGCCTTTATCAATATTTATGGGTGCATTTTTAATTTTCCTGGGTGCCTTTATCACTTTTTGAGCCGATTTTTCTACAAATGTTTATTTCTCAAAATACCTATAAAAATATAAAAACCCATAATAAGTACAAAATCAAGCACTAGTAGAATAGAGAATTGAGCACAATTTAGACACAAAAATGTGTCTATCAAATACCGCCAAACTTACTATTTGCCAGTCCTCGAGCAAATCTAATCTAGAAAATAAAATCCTAACTCAGTTTCGCAGGAATCACGACTACATTTAGCATATGTAATAAGCCTTTAAACCCATAGTTTTCCCTATCAGACGAGTTCTGTCTCGTGAGGGTTTACAAGAGATATACCCACAAAACCTTTACTCCAAATCCTAGCTACCTGTAAACGATTGAGGGTAAACACTAAACAAGCTATTTAGTTGGCATACTAAATTCTTCGGCTACGGGAATCATTACCATATATGAGTCCAATTGTTGTACACGAGTTTGCACTCAGCGTACTAAAATTCATATATAAGAAAACAAAGCTCTACTTAGATAGTTGTTCAACCACAATACTCAGAATCTATCAAAGTACAATCACATGAAAAGATTTAGAAGATGGAAATAGACAAAATAAAGTTTGTGTGTGTTGACTAAGGTGAACGGTGTTTCACATATCTGTCTGAAGGTCAGTGCCAGGATGAATCCTAATGGATTGAGATACGCTCCCACTGGTCTTAATACTAATATTGACCCAGCTGGTATATACAAGGGTCCCAACTATCGATTTATTGAAAATAAAACAATTATAAATGTACTTACAACATGATTGGATATAATTGAATCCTAGCGCATGGTCCTTATCAGCATCTTACATGATAGTTCTCATGGATCCGGTGTTCCACGCTTGCTTAGGCAACGGAGACAGGGAGAACACACACATATTGCTATCAAAGTGTCAATACTCGATTTGTTTTTTAAATAAGAATTAATGGGGCTTGATCTCAAACACTCTACTCCATCCTGGCAGCGATAACAATTCGATATTGGTGCCCCACCAAATCACTTAGAGAAACACAAAAATTATAAAAATAAAAACAGAAGGTGATATGGTTGAGATAAACTCTGAGATATGGTGACAACTATCATGTTATTTCTAACACCTGAACTTTGTCCTTTTATGAATAGACCATTTAACTGGTCACACCAATTCCTATAGAAAAAAAGCTAAGTTTCCATCTACCTAGTTAGGTTAGTGTCATATTGAATTGTTCACAAGCTTATAAATTTTGGAGTTTTTATTATTACACTAAAAAGTTTCTCCCTTACCCCCAAACTTAAATCAAACAATGTCATCAATGTTTCAAAATAAAGAGCAATACCAAGAGGAATAAAGAGGTAAGTTAGAAAGATAGTACCTGGGGTAGGCGTAAAAATCCTTCTATGGAGAATAAAACAGAAAATAAAAATCTAAAAAACTACAAAATCTACTAATGTACAAAAACAACCCTGATGGTCAATCAGGGTAAATAGGGTCCTCCAGAGGGACCTCCTCAACATCACTTGTAGGAAAATGCTCTAAAAATGGTTTCAATCTCTGACCATTAACCTTGAAAGTATTTCTACCATCTTGAGTCTCAATCTCAATAGCACCATGAGGAAAAACTGTGCAAACAACAAAAGGACCGGTCCATCGAGAGCGTAACTTCCCGGGGAATAAATGCAAACGAGTATCATACAGAAGAACTTTTTGACCTGGAGAAAATGACTTTCTTAAAATATTTCTATCATGCACAAGTTTCATTTTGTTCTTATACTCCCTAGCACTATCATATGCATCTTTTTGAATCTCTTCCAACTCATTAAGTTGGAGCTTCCTGTGAGCTCCTGCTTTGTCAAGTGAAAATTTAACTGCTTTACAGCCCAATATGCTCTATCTTCTAACTCGACGGGAAGGTGACATGCCTTGCAAAAAACTAGACGATAAGTTGACATTCCAATGAGGGTCTTAAACGCAGTATGGTAAGCCCATAAGGCATCAGTAAGCCTCAACGACCAGTCTTTCCTATTAGGATTAACTGTTTTCTCTAGAATACGTTTTATCACCCTGTTGGAAACCTCTACTTGACCATTAGTCTGTGGGTGATAGGGTAGCTACTTTGTGGGTAGTACCATATTTCTTCATCAAGAGCTTAAACGGTCGATTACAAAAGTGTGACTCTCTATCACTAATTATAGCTCGCGGTGTACCAAAACGTGCAAATATGTTATCATTCAAAAACTGGACCTCAACCTTGTGGTCGTTTGTTTTACAAGAAACTTCCTCTACCCATACATAGTCTACAACGATAAGGATGTAAAAATAACCAAAGGAATTAGGAAAAGGACCCATAAAATCAATGCCTTACACATCAAAGACCTCGATGACTAAAATAGGGTTCAAAGGCATCATATTTCTACTTGGAAATAGTTCCTAACTTCTGACAACGCTCACAGGCAGCACAGTAATTGTGGGAGTCTTTAAACAACGACGGCCATTAGAATCCACACTGCAATATCTTAACAACAGTCTTCTTAGCACTAAAGTGACCCCCACAGGCATGATCATGACAAAAGGAAATAATACTGGACTGGTCACTCTCAGGTATACATCTCCTAATAATCTGGTCTGAACAATACTTAAACAAGTAAGGATCGTCCTAAAAGAAAAGCTTTACCTCATCTAAAAACCTAGGACGATCTTGTTTACCCCAGTGTTGAGGCATTCGACCAGTAACAAGATAATTCACTATATTCGCAAACCAAGGTGATTGGAAAACAAAGAATAGTTGTTCATCAGGAAAACTATCTCTCACAATAGGAGAATCATCAGGGGAATCCAAAAAAAGTCTAGAAAAGTGGTCTGCTACTACATTTCTGCACCCTTTTTGTCTCCAATTTCTAGCGAGTATTCTTGCAGCAAAAGGATCCATCTAATCAATCTAGGTTTAGTATCCTTCTTAGACAAAAGGTACTTCAAAGAAGCATGATCAATAAAGACTATAACCTTAGAACCTAAGAGATATGATCTAAACTTGTCTAAGGCAAAAACAATAGCTAACAGTTCCTTCTATGTGGTCGTGTAGTTCAGTTGGGAATTATTCAGGGTTTTGCTAGCATAGTAAATCACATGAAGTAATTTGTTTTCTCGTTGACCTAACACAACACCAATAGCATAATCTGAAGCATCACACGTTATCTCAAAGGGTAGGTTCCAGTTAGGTGCCTAGGTTATGGGGGCGGTAGTGACTAAGGTCTTAAGCTTCTCAAAATCCTCTAAACAAGCATCATCAAAGACAAAACTTAACATCTTTTGCAAGCAAATTGCAAAGAGGTCTAGAAATCAAGCTAAAATCCTTAATGAATCGATGATAAAAACCTGCATGCCCTAAGAATGACCTAATATCTCGTACAGTTTTGGGAAGCTGTAAAGTCTTAATAAGGTCAAATTTGGCTTTGGCTACCTCTATACCCTTAGAAGATACGATATGCCCTAAAAAAATTCCTGATCGAACCATGAAATGGCATTTTTCCAAATTAAGCACTAAATTCTTTTCCTTACATCTAGTCAACACTAATGTCAAATGATGCAAGCACTCAACAAAAGATGACCCAAATATTGAAAAATCATCCATAAAGACCTCTAAAAATCGTTCTTCCATGTCAGAAAATATGTTCATCATACAACGTTGAAAAGTAGCGGGTGCATTACACAACCCGAAAGGCATGCGTCTATACACAAAGATACCAAAGGGACAGGTAAAAGTAATTTTCTCTAGGTCTTCTGGGAAATAACAATCTGATTATAACCAGAAAAACCATCTAGCAAGCAATAGTGGCTATGTCCAGCTAATCTCTCAAGAATTTGGTCGATGAAAGGAAGGGGAAAGTGGTCCTTCATTGTGACCTTGTTCAGTTTTCTATAGTAAATACAAACATGCTACCCCGTGGTCACTCGGGTTGGGATTAACTCAATGTTATCATTCTGGACTACAATGATACCTGATTTCTTGGGAACAACCTGAACGGGGATGACCCACTTACTGTCTGAGATAGGGTAGATAGTACCCACATCTAACAACTTATGCACCTCAGTTCGAACTACTTCTTTCATGTTAGGGTTAAGTCGACATTGCATCTCCCTAGACGGTTTGGTATCATCCTCTAAATAAATCTGATGCATACAAATAGTAGGTCTTATACCCTTAATGTCTGTTATGGTCCACCCTAAAACTTCTTTATTGTCTTTAAGCACAGTCACTAGCCTACTTTCCTGGTTACTATCCAAGTCAGATGCTACAATCACATGCTAAGTCTTAGATGGGCCTGAATACACATATTTCAGAGTATCTTGTAGTTGTTTAAGGTCCAACTTAAGAGGCTCTTCTAAAGAAGGAATCAGGGTAGACTTAGAAACTGGTAGTGGTTAGAACTTAGGTTTCCATCCATTACCAGTGTCTATCAAAGGGGTTGAATCTAACAAAGCATTCACCTCATTAATCATACTATCGTTATCAAAATCAAACCCAAAGTGGGCTAGGCATTTCTCTAATGGATCTTCTAACGAAATGTTTTGTAATGACTCCTGAACTATGTTTCTATCATGTTCACCTCTTCAATGCACGTGTCATCTAGCTCAGGTGGTTGCTTACCAATATTGAAAATATTCAGCTCAATAGTCATATTAGCAAAAGATAAGTTTATAATACCATTTCGACAGTTAATGATCGCATTGGATGTAGCTAAAAATGGGAGACCTAATATCACAGACATCTGATTCTTTGGGTCAGGGATAGGTTGGGTATCAAGGACAACAAAATCTATTGGGTAAATAAACTTATCAACCTCAATAGGAACATCCTCTATGACACCACGATAAATTTTCATAGACCTATCAACTAACTGCAGTGTTATCTGAGTAGGTTTCAAATCACCAAGTCCTAGCTGGAGGTACACATGGTACGGAAGTAAGTTCACACTGGCTCCTAAGTCAAGTAACATTTTCTCAACACAGTAATTTCCTATTGTGCAAGAAATGGTTGGGGAACCTGGGTCTTTGTACTTAGGAGTTGTATTGTTCTAGATAATTGAACTCACATGACTAGCTAGAAAGGCTTTCTTTTGTACACTATGTTTTCGCTTTCGCGTACACATATCCTTAAGGAACTTGGCATAAGTAGGAATCTGCCTAATTGCATTTAATAATGGAAGGTTGATCGTGACTTGCTTAAAAACCTCAAATATGTCGTTAAAGTTGGATTCCTTCTTTGTTGGTGCTAACAGTTGTGGGAACGGGGCTGTTGGCACAAAATCTGGCTTATGAGGAGACTTCGTCAGTCTCTTCAGCTACTGGCTCAGCAGGGTGAACTACAATATGCTCACTATCAGGCATAGTTACCTTGTTATCTACCACTTTACCATTTCTCAGGGTTCTAATTGCATTCACATGCTTTGATGATTTCTCACCAGAAGACACTTCATGAACTCCTTTAGGATTGGGGTGTGGTTGACTATGGAACTTGTCTTTTTCTCTTTCTCTCAAAGACTCAGCGATTTGGCCAATTAAATTGAAAATAACCAGACTGTTATCCTGAACAATCTTTTGATTTTCTCGTAAACTTTGGTTGACAAACTGCTGAAAATCTTTAGTGTTCTGAGTTAATGAGGCGACAGACTCTGCTAAACTCATGATCGTCTTATCTATCGGATACTGAAATTGTGTCGGTCCTAGAGGATTCTTAGTATAACCGAAACCTGTGGGAACCTTAGAATTACTAGACTGACCTTGACTCTGGCCCTTAGACCAAGAAAGGTTAGGATGGTTTCTCCAACCAGGGTTATAGGTTTCTGAATAAGGGTTAAACTTCTGATGATTATCAAATCTAGTGTTATTATAAAGAGCATGGGCTTGCTCTTCAACAATATGTCCTTCCCAAAATGGCTTGGCTCAATTCCACAACTAGATTGACTCAATTCTAAACCTTCTAACCTTTTTGATATAGCTGCTATTTTGGCATCCGATTCAAAGATCCTTCTACCCTATTGACATTTCCTCTACCTAGAAGAATTGTTTTTTGGGTCTCCCTACTGTTTTCCCACTGCTGGGTTTTTTCGGCGATTTCATTCAAAAATGTCATCGCACTATCGACACTTTTGTTTTCAAACCCACATGTGCCTAAAGACTCAACCATGGTTGTTGTCGAATAATCTAAACCCTCGTAGAGGATCTGAACTAGCCTTACTTTTTCTAAACCATGATGAGGATATTGTGATAATAAGTCATTGAACCTTTCTAAATACCTCTATAAAGATTCTCCCTCTTGTTGAGCAAATGTGCAAATCTGCTGCCTAATAGATGTGTTTTGTTCCTAAGGAAAAACTTCTGGAAAAAGGCAGATGTAAGCTGTTCATAGGTTTCAATTGACTCAGAAGTCAAACTATATAGCCAAGATTTGGCTTTGTCTCTTAGTGAAAAAGGAAACAGTCTAAGTTTCAATGTTTTATCATCTACGTCCTTAATCCTGATGATACTACATATTTCCTCAAAATCCTTAACATAGAAATACGGGTTTTTATTTTCTTTCCCTAAGAAGATCGGGAGCATCTGTATGGTCCCCGGTTTCAACTCGTAGTTTGCTTCAGTTTCATCTAACTTGATACATGATGGACAAGAAGTCCTAGTTGGGTTCAACAAAGCTTTTAAAGTTGCCATTGCTTGCGCTATCAAAGGACTAGAAGTAACTTCTTCACACAGTCTTCTCAAAATTGAAATTTTCAAAAACAGGGCCCTCAAAAGAAGAGTCTTCGAGGTCCTCGTTTCCAGTGACAAAACTACTAGGTTTTTCACTAATCAAAAGACCTAGAGTGTCTCTTTTCCAAGCTCGCTAAGTGATGATTTCAAGCGGTCTTGGTATACACTAACAAAACTAAAAAAATAAATTCTAATTGGAAGGGAATTCTAAACAATCACAAGCAATGTTGACTCAACCAAATCAAACTTATTGAATCTAGCAAACAAAAAGCATGATGACTCCACTTAAACTGTTTTTGTACCAACTTCTATTCTTTCGAAAGACAACTAGTTACAGTTTTAGCAAACCTCTTAGAACGATATGAATTAGATTAAGTCGAACAGAAACAGGATAAGCTCTAAGGAGCTTTGATAACCCTGTCTCTTTGGTAACTTTTCCTTGGGTTACAAGGCGGCTCTAATCAACTTAAAATAATCTTCCTGAACTTTGAGTTAGACTAACAAAGTAACCAATACAGTCCTTTTGAACGAGTTTCCTATAAGCTTTTTACCCTATCGGTCTCTTTCTAGTCAAAATTTTAAGCTTAGGTTCGCATTTGGTAACATGTTCCTAAAGAGGACAGGAAGGAAACGGTGATGAAATTCGAGTCCTTATCTTGTATGGCCAGTTCTTGCCCTTTTACTAGAAAAATAATTTCGTATTCAGTTCCTCAACATATATGCATATGAAGGAATACAATAAACCCACTTGCAGGGGATTCGTGGGTTGATCGAGTCTTACCTTCCGTATCAGACGGGGGATGAATCGGTTGTAGTCGACTCGGGCCACCGACTCCTGTGTCAGTGTACGAACCCGAGGGGCCGAGACAATATCTTAATTGTCGTCCTTCCCTGTTGCAGTTTATATTTAAATTACTCTTCTGTAGGGTTTAAAAATAATAATAATAATGTCCAAAGTCCCAAAATAAAGTCCAAAAGTACCCAAAAATAAAAGAAAAAATACAGGAATAATCAAAGATTACCCTTACAATTTTCTAAAACAAATAAAACCTAAAAAATAAAAATAAAATCTAATTAAAAATAAAATTCTTTGTCTTCTTTTCCGTTTTTTTAGCTAACTTTAACTCCAAGTCTTTAATCACCAAAGTTTTTGGCTCAATTTCCTTTTAATCCAAAATCCAAAACTTGTAGAAAAAAGATAAATACAAAAAAAAAACGTAAAATAGAACAAAATAAAAATAATACTAAAAAAAAATAAAAAATAAAATAAAAACCTAAAATAAATAAATTTAAAACTCTAAACCTAAAGACAAGTCCGCGTCGGCGGCGCCAAAAAATGATGTTGTTTTTAAAATAGTGGTAAAAGATTCGATACTCAGACTCGTAAAGATTTGATTTTTAAACCAACTTTTTAATACTGAAAATAAAGAAAATTAAAGTAGAATTGATTCAAGAATTATGGAAAAAACTGATACTAAGGATTCCACCATTATCCAATTTTTCAAGTGATTAAACTTTAATACTTATTTTGCAATTCATAAATTCAATTTATTCAAAATATTGCCACAATTAGATTTCCAAAATATTAGTTGTAAATCAAAAGTATGAGACATCAAAAGCTTTAGACTCATCATGACTCATAAAAAAAAAACACAACTAATTGATAAAAATGATTTTTTCAAAATTTAATTCAAAACAAATAGTTATAAAAGAATTGCAAAAAATTAATAAAATAATAATTACCACTTTATTATTGGAAAAATAGCTTCCTCCGACGCCTCAGCAATGGTGATGAGCTCATCATGTTGGAAACACTCTCAAAATAATTTTTCATAGCTCAAAAAGTGTTTACAAAAAAGAAATAAAGACAACACTGAAGATTTGATACGGTTATAACTGTTGCAAGCAGTGTTCTCGGTGTGGCTGAAGAAAACAGAAAACAGAAACAGAAACAATAAGGTACGGTTTCTGAAAGATGGAGAAATATGACCAAAAGACGACAAAAACAATGACAGTTTTTTGGTGCCTTATGTTCTTCGTCTTCTTCTTCACCAACATAACTTCTTCTTTTTTATGGAATTTTTTTCACGACTCTGGATTTTTTTTTCCTTCAATCTCTTGGCTATTTATAGGATTAGTAAACCCTAATAGCCTTCCTTAACCGATAAGGATGTAAAAAATCCATCCAAAACCAACTCCAAATACATGTTAATCCAAACAGGGAGTATTCTCCTTTTCCGATAAGAACTTGAATTTTTCAGCCAATTTTCACGAGTGAATCACTCATTCTGACGTGTGATGATCATATTTTGAGTGTTTCTTCAATTTGAGATATCAAAAACAAGTTTTAAATCCCTTTAAATTCGGTTCAGAATCATCCAGAATAATTCTCTCACGTAACCACCAGTTCCCGCCATTTTCGGAATTTGAATTTGAAAGAGGGGTGCCTGTAATCCAACTGGTGGGTGCCTTTATCAATATTATTAGGTGCCTTTAGTAATTTTCCTGGGTGTCTTTATCACTTTTTGAGTCGATTTTTCCATAAATGTTTATTTCTTAAAAATATTTACAAAAACATAAAAACCCATAATAAATACAAAATCAAGCACTAATAGAATAGAGAATTTAGCACAATTTAAACACAAAAATATGTCCATCACATATGTGCAAGTCAAGCGTTGGGTATATCTTAAAACACAATAAAAAGGTTGGTATATAAATATTGGTTGTTTGTTTGTTTTTTTACTATAAATAATAATAAAATAAATCACTTTTTTGGTTTGTTTTTTCTTTCTCAAGAACTTTTAGAGAGAGAGAAAGGAAGTGTTATAGGTTGATTTAAACACAAAAACATATCTACCACATATGTGCAAGTCGAACGTTGGGTATATCTTAAAACCAAATAAAAAGGTGGGTATATAACTATTGGTTGTTTGTTTGTTTTTTTACTATAAATTATAATAAAAAAAAAATCACTCTTTTGGGCTTCTTTTTCTCTCTCAAAAACTTTTACAGAGAGAGAAAGGGAGTGTTGTAGGTTGATTCTGTATCTTCCCTTCTGCTTCTTCTATGAAATCTTCAAACTCCATTAATGGTGGGCTTTAATTAAGGAATGTCAAAATCCATAACATTCTCATTCTTTACTTCCAAAACAATCTCACCTTGTTGTTAGGTAGAGAGAAAGAAAGGAAGTTAAGGGTTTTAGAGAGGGAGAGAGAAACAAGCAAAGACAGA
Source organism: Papaver californicum (assembly GCA_023531435.1). Classification (NCBI taxonomy): domain Eukaryota; kingdom Viridiplantae; phylum Streptophyta; class Magnoliopsida; order Ranunculales; family Papaveraceae; genus Papaver; species Papaver californicum. The sequence continues at coordinate 1,558,630 of JAJJMC010026966.1, forward strand.
GAAGAAATAGAGACAAGAAAAACAGATTCATCAATGGGTTTGATTATCTACACCAGAACTTGATAAGTATTTTTTTCTTTCTATTTAGTTCGTTTATTGTTATTTATCCAAAGAAATTTGAGTTAGAATGATAGTTTTTTAGTATAAAATCACAGAATGGGGCATAAGAAACGAAACCCTGGTTTTCGAAACAAACCCACTTCAGCTACTCTCTCTGCCTCTGCTACAACTGTAATTTTAGTTACGGCAGAGGAGGTAGTTGAAGATGGTGTTGTTGAAGATGAGAAGTTATTAACACTAGGTTATCCTACTGAGCAGACTAATAATGTTATATATGATTCATTGTTTTCCTGTATTAAAGTTGAATGTGAAAAAGCCCTAACAGCACTACGAAGAGGGAATCATACAAAGGCTTTAAGACTTATGAAGGAGTCTAGTCTTCGGTATGAGAGTATTGGTTTAATTCATCGAGTTCAAGGGACTATTTGTGTTAAAGTTGCTGCCTTAATTGAAGATCCAAATGTGAAACAAAGACATATTAAGAATGCGATCGAGTCAGCTAGAAGAGCTGTTTTGTTGTCGCCCAACTCCATTGAGTTTGCTCATTTCTATGCTAATTTGCTGTTAGAATCGATAAATGAGAATAAGGTTGGTTATGATGAGATTATTCATGAGTGTGATAGGGCACTCTCTATTCAGAATCCTATCGACCCAGCGAAGGAGAGTTTGCAGGATGAGAGTCAGCACAAATTACTAACACCCGGGGAACGGATAGACTACGTTCAACAGGAACTTCGTAATCTTATTCAGAGAGCCAACATTGCTTCAATTTCAAATTGGATGAAGAGTCTTAATAATGGGACGGGCGAAAAGTTTCAGTTGATTCCAGTGAGACGGATAACTGAAGATCCTATGGAGGCTAGTTTAGCTCAGGCTAGACGGCCTAATGAGATCAAAAAAGCAACTAAGACACCTGAAGAGAGAAGGAAGGAAATCGAAGTACGTGTAGCTGCTGCTAGGCTGTTGCAACAGAAACCTAATTTGCTTCCTGCGGAGAATGATGAAGGTAGAAACATAGATTCATCTTTGGGGACTCACAAAGTGGTTGAGCGACGTAAGCATTTAAATTTGTTGAAGATTGCATCCTTCTCAGACAGGATGAATCATGTTAGATCTTTTTGGGATTCAATGGCCCTTGAGAAGAAGCGAAGTTTGCTCCATGTGGGTATTGAGGATCTCAAGTCCCATTTCAGTTCATCAAAAGATAGTTTGATGCTAGAGACTCTGTTAGAAGCCCTGTTATTTGTGGAGGATAAGAAGACATGGAAGTTCTGGGTATGCTGCTGCTGCAGTGAGAAGTTTACTGATGGTGATTCACATATGCAACATGTGGTGAAGGAGCATATGGGTAGCCTCTCTCCAAATTTGCAGTCAGTATTGCCTCAAGAAATTGACACTGGTTGGACTAGGATGCTTCAATATGGCTCATGGAAACCCGTTGATTCTTCTGTTGCTTTCAAAATGGTTGAAGATCGATCAAATTGCCGATCTGCTAAACTCTTGAGTGGTTACTATAGCAGGATTGATGATGGTGATGATGATGATGATGATGAGAGGAGGAATGCCAGTACAACTGACAATTGGTACTCAAGAGACACATGGGACTCCGATGAGGAGAAGGAGTTGACAATGGATGGTGACCAGATGACAATGGGTTGTAATGGAAGCTTAGTTGAAAGCCGAAGGCATGACAATATTTCCAGCTTGGAATCAACGGAATATGACAACACTAGTTGGTTGAAATCATTCCCTGTCACACAATCTTGGCCATCATGTGAGGATACTGAACGCGCAAAACTCCTTGAGAATATCCACGTTATGTTCCAGTCTCTTATTAGACATAAATGTCTCGCCGCAAGCCATCTTAATAAAGTCATTGAATACACAATGGACGAGCTTCAAAGACTTGTTCCTGGTCCACAGCTTTCAAACCTTGGTTTGGACCAAACACCCCGCTGTATTTGTTTCTTGGGAGCTTCCCAACTTAGCAAAGTCCTCAAACTTTTGCAGGAGCTTTCTCATTCTTGTGGATTGAGTAGATATCCTGATAAGGCCAGCTTAACAGATGAGAAACCATGTGATGCTCAAGAACATGAAATCAAAGAAATGGTTGTTCTGAGCAGGGATTCATCATTTCTTTTTTTAGGCGATCATTTATTTAGAGGTGAAATTACTAGCACTGATTATTCTAAGAAAGGTTGCTCCATGAATTATGGTGATGCAGCAGCCACTCCTTTTCCCTTTACTGATAACGAAGATTGTCTTTCATTCGATAGCAGTGCTCTGCTATCCTGGATTTTCTCAGGCCCTTCGAGAGGGGAATCACTGACATCATGGATCCGTCCGAAGGAAGAAAACTCCCGTCGTGGAATAGAATTTCTTCAGATGCTTGAGAAAGAACATTACCTCTTACAAGGCTTGTGCGAGAGGAAATGTGAGCATTTGAGCTATGATGAAGCTTTACAAGCAGTTGAGATTCTCATCTTCGAAGAGCTTAAAAAAAGGGAGCATGTCACTAGATTTGCCTCTCGTAGTTTGGAGGCTGTCGTTCGCAAGCGACAAGAAGAACTTACTGAAAGAGAAAGTGATGTTATGTTCATTGGTAGTAGGTTTGAGTTGGAGGCTCTATCAAGTGTTCTCAAAGAAGCACAGTCTTTGAGTATTGCACCATTTGGATATGAAGAAACTCTGTCTGGTGTGACTACTCGATTATGTGATACAGATTATGGGGAAGATGGCGACTGGAGAATGTACGATGTTCTTCATCAAGCAGATAATTGCATTCAAGTAGCACTCCGGAGACAGAAGGAACAGTTATCCATAGAGGTTGGTGTGTAACTAGGTGTACATTTTCAGCTAAACTCTTTGTTTTAATCTCATTCGGTTATTGTTCTGCAGCTCAGCAAAATTGATGCCAGGATCATGCGAAATGTCACAGGCATGCAACAGTTAGAGCTTAAGCTTGGACCCTTATCTTCCTACGATTTCCGGACGATTATTCTTCCTCTTGTTAAGTCATTCATGCGGGTCAGTACCAGTCTGTTGGTCGCTTAAGTTTTACGCTCATCTATCATCATCTTTCTAGGACTGATGTAGCTTAACATAGTTTCATGTTCATCTCTCTCTTTCCAGGCACATTTGGAAGAACTAGTTGACAAAGATGCTACAGAGAGATCTGAAGCTGCAAGAGAAGCATTTTTAGCTGAACTTGCACTTGATTCTAAAAAGGGGAATCAAAAAGGTGGCGATTCTAAACATAACCAGGAGAAGATGAAGGATAAGAAAAAGAACAGGGATCACAGAAAAGCTAAGAATCTAAAGGTTATTGGGTCTGGCTTTATGTCCTTTTGGCGCTCTTATTCACCCGTTCTATCAGTTTTCATATGGGGGCTAATCGCTTCTGTAATTTTGCAGGCGAATGGTGGTAGTGAGCAGCTTCCCCACACAATAATTAAGGAAGAGACGTGCGTAGTTCTTACTCTTACCATAAATGCAAAATTCTTTCCTCCTTGACTTCTTATCTTGGTTATTTTTCTCTTTATTTTTACTGTTTTGTATGTTGATGCAGTCACTTCCCTGTTACTCCTGATAGTCAACTAGATTCAGAGACCGTAGGTGGTGTTGGTGGTGATAACTTAACACAAGAAGAAGAAGATTATAGACGACACCTTGAGCTTGAAGCGGAGGAAAGAAAGCTTGAAGAGACTCTGGAGTATCAAAGGAGGATCGAGAATGAGGCCAAACAGAAACATCTGGCTGAATTACATAAGAGGGAAAGCGGAAAAATGCTAGATAGTGTAGCAGCCGATTTTTCCGTTGAATTAAACCACGTAGTCTATAATTTAGATGCGTCCAAGAAGTTGGGAAATTGTAAGCCAGTAAGCTTTCCATGCAGTGGTGGTTCCGCTGATAGTTGGGACAGGATCAACCACGGGACATCTTCTTCTGGTGCTTTCTCGGGGGATAGTCAGGAAATTGAACATAGTAGTCCCAGAGAGCATTCCAGGGGGCATGCCATGGTCCTAACTTCTGAAAGTTGGGTTATCTCTAATAGCAAGCCTGATAATTTGCATGAACCTTCTGAAGAACCCTCAGTAGGCATTCCTTGTTTAGCGAAAGATTTATTAGGTGTCTCTATAACCAGTACAAACGGGACCATGGTTTCCACAAAAGCCTCTGCCTGCTCAGTTGCCCACACTAGTAAAAAAACAAATAATCAATCTCACAACGAAGTTGAGCAAGGTTAACAACCCTTCAATTTAGTGTAGATTGTGAATCATTATTATGTGGCATTCATGATTTCTAATTCAGATTATTTTTTATTCATGAAGTAAATTCATTTACTTGAAGTATTTTCGATTGGTTATTTTCATTTTTGCAGTCCTCAACGGTGGATCTCCCAACAATGGTTTTCTGCCTTCTGAGCGCCGGGTGGGAAGACAACGTAGACGGCGTAACAGCTCTACCAGTGTTGTTGAAGGAAGTTCCCGATCCTTGTCTTCAGAGAAAGGCATTCGTGACACTGGAATTTCTCAAAATGAAGGTTGCATCAAAGATAATGCTGGTGCAGGGGATCAGAGGACTCATGTTGGTAATGGTAAGTAGTGTTGGACTTCTATGTCTTGTACACATGTTGTTTTTACATTGCTTTTACCTCTCAAACTTTTAGCAACAATGTAGTATCTAAGGCTGACCTTATAGATCTTCTTCTCGTTTATGGTAGCAACATCATGGTTTATTTTTTTTATTTTTTTATAATCGTTTATGATAGCAACATCATGGTTTATTTATTTATTTTTTAATAAAGAAACTGATACTTTTATGCTTGCCATTAGGTGATCCATGTGTTGTAGATAATGGAGCAAAATCACTGAGAGAACTGCATGCTGAAGAAGATGACGAGGAAAGGTTCCAAGCCGACCTTAAGAAAGCTGTCCGTCAAAGCCTTGGTATTTTATAGTCTTAGACACGTCCATTCCCTTTCATGCTTTTCTTGTTAAGTTTTCAATTTTATACCTATCTGAAAGGGTAGAAGATTTGTTTGATTTTTGTTAAACAGTCTCACTGACATTCTAATTTCTTAAAAATTTCTCGATGTTTTGTTCCAGACACATTTCAAGCACGTCAATTTTCATCAGTAATACCAGGACCAAGAGTGTTGCCTCCAGAGACAGCCATAGCATCAGATGAGTTAAGAGTTTCACAAGGTGAAATTATTTTTGGCAGCTTAGATGGAATGGATGTATTGGGAACAGGGTTAAAAAATGAAGCTGGTGAATACAATTGCTTTTTGAATGTCATCATACAGGTCAGCACATTTCAGCAGTTAGCCTTTCGACTATCTTTCATGTAATTTTTCGCTTCAATATTTATCTTACACTTAGATTTTTGTTGTGAAAATGCAGTCCCTATGGCATTTAAAACGGTTTCGCGAAGAGTTCTTAGGAAAATCAATCTTATCGCATATTCATATTGGTGATCCTTGTGCTGTATGTGCATTATATGACATTTTTATGGCTTTAAGCACTGCATCCACTGATATGCGTACTGAAGCAGTTGCTCCTACCTCTCTGAGAGTTGCTCTTAGCAACTTGTATCCCGATAGTAATTTCTTTCAAGAGGTAAATGCCAAGTATTATGTAATAATTTGTCTTGCCATGTAATCGAGATTGTTCTTCTATTTCTATCAATGACTCCAGCACTCATTTAGCAGTCGTAGAAATCTGAAATTAAAACTCGAAGATCGTTAACCCATTGTTTTCTCTTTAATCAAAATAGAGCTGATAAGCTTATTGATGACTGACAGGCACAGATGCATGATGCCTCTGAAGTATTGGCAGTAATCTTTAACTGCCTTCATAGGTCATTTACCTCTGATACTAGTGAATTTGATGTTGAATGCGAAGAAAGCAATTGCAATGGGTCTTGGGACTGTGCAAGCAAAGCTTGCGTTGTGCATTCTCTTTTTGGGATGAACATCTTTGAGCAGATGAATTGCCACAGTTGTAAGTTGGAGTCGAAACACATGAAGTACACTTCATTCTTTCACAACGTCAATGCTACTGCTCTTCGAACAGCAAAGGTATCTCTTTTAGCTAAAAAAAAGCAAACGTATCTCTTAGTCTCTTAGATATGCTTTGCCCTTCTATAAAAACTTGTCATTTGATAGGTGAATAGGTAAAAACTGTAATATATATTTCGAAATTTTATAGGTCTTTAAGGTTAATCAATAGCAAACTTGATTTCAGCAGATTATGTGTGCGGATAGCTCTCTTGATGAGCTTTTGAATATCGTAGAGATGAATCACCAGTTAGCATGTGACCCAGACTCTGGTGGCTGTGGAAAACCTAATTACATCCATCACTTTCTTTCAACTCCACCTCATGTGTTCACAGCAGGTTAGTAAATCAAAGCTGTTAAGTGATCAGTTGCTCTTCGAAATGTTTTTGATATCTTGCTCTGCACCCTAGAGTTTATGTTATTTCCATTGTCTCAGTGCTTGGTTGGCAGAATACGTGTGAGAGTGCAGATGACATAAAGGCAACGGTGGCAGCTCTAAATACTGAGATAGATGTTGCTGTCCTATTTCGGGGGCTGGATGCAGGGAACAAACACCGTCTAGTTTCAGTGGTATAAGTAGCAGATTTTGTTTAACATATAAAAAAAATGAATAAAACAAAAACAAAATGGAAGTTATTTTGTAGACCATTCTGATCATCTCTGCATCCTTGTAAATTCAAAGTTCCTTGCTGCCCTATTATTCTAGATCTCCTTGCTGAGTTGAAACTTGTGTCCTTTCGTAGCACTTATCTCTACACATTTCTATATTGAAATTTAGTGCATATTGGGTTCATGAAGTTGTCATGTCTTCTGTAGGTGTGCTATTATGGCCAACATTATCACTGCTTTGCATACAGTATTGAGAAAGAACGGTGGACAATGTATGATGACAAAACTGTCAAGGTATAGTTGTGTTCAATTTTTTTTTGTTTCTTTTAATTGATGCTTCAGGTATCACATTTTCATCGTCTACTATAATTTGTTCAGGTAATTGGTGGATGGGATGATGTTGTTCTCATGTGTGAAAGAGGGCATTTACAACCTCAGGTTCTTTTCTTTGAAGCTATGAACTAGGTTATTCCTACAGAATCTCTCATTGTTCTCTCTACTGGGGTTACTGTTGCTGTGTAGTTCACTATGGTTTAGTGCTCATTCTGTCAAACGCGGTGATCCCAATCCTCAGTCATAATTACTTACCCTGGACTTGCAATATTAGCTGAAAGCAGTCTACAATTTTGAAAAAGGTAGTAGTAGGTGTTGAAGATTTGAAAGCCAATATAGCAAAATAGGTCTTTCTTTTCAGAAATTGTCAGTCGTTAGAGCACAGGTATAAGGCACCTTAATTGAGTTAAGTGTCATAAAAGATCTATGGTTCAAGCTGATAAATATGTGATACATGGATTCAAAGAAGAATAAGCAGCAATAATATTATAATGGTTAGCAGCTAGGGGATTTGCAATTAAGTATATACTTCTGAAATTAGGGGTGGAATTGCGATTGGTTACGTCTTAGTCGTATACAAACAGTTAAAAGAAGAAATTGAGTCCTCTGCTGGAGCTGGATCTGGATCTGGATCTGGATCTGGATCTGGATCTGGATCTGTGCATAGAGATTATTAGGGCTCACCTTTGGGGGGTCTGAATACTGTAAGTTAAAATGTTTTATGCACTGTTGGATGATGATGATAATGCCAAATGTAATGTTTTTGGTTCTTAAACCCTACTTTCTGTGTGTACTGCAGACGATATAAGCGGTACTTTGTTGAGCATTTCTGGCTATGGTCTCCCATCGTAAGTTAGTAACAAACATTTCTGGGCACTCGAAAGTGCAATGAATTAAAGAAGTACTGAAAGTAAACATATTTATAAAGATTGATATCCACATAATTATCGAAAATCTTATAAATCCACTACCAAACAGTTGGACAAAATCTAATGGTGAACAATCAAGACTCGGATTATAGTGTACAGCTCAAAAAGAGTAAAGAACTCTAACCTAACAAACAACAATACTTCTTTTCATTTTCCTTTAGCAAGCAATACTTAACAGAGGGGATATGTGATCACGTGTGCTTTTACAGTAGGCCTGGCTTAATATCTCCTGCAGCTGTTACAAAAAAAAAGAAAAATATCAGAAACTAGTAGGTCAGCCAAAACATAATCCAGTCTATGTTTGCCAGCCAAAATTTAGGAGAAACATTTTTCTTAGAACATGATGTCTGTCTATTCATATGGCATTCTGAATGAGTTCTAACGTTTTTCTTAAAAATGAAACAATTACTCAACCATATAATCTTTCAACTTGTCTTGAAGTTCAGACTACATACCGTAGAGTTCAGACTACATACCGTAGATTCAGTGCAAAATCTCAATCAACTATGGAAGACGAATTACAGTAGCATGAACTCAATATCACACTTGAGCTATATAGATGAAAATAGGGTTCATCAGACAGTGAATTAGGGACCACCTTACTGTCAATAACACAAGAATTCAAACCTACCTAGTAATTATGGCATTGTTTGCAGAGGTCTTCTGTAAGGGGAGTAGAAATGCGTTATAAACCTTGGAAAGTTTGAATTTCAACATCAGGAAGCACATCATCAACACATCGATTTATCCTAATCTTGAAGAGATCGACGACACCAAGTTCTTTCATCAAACCCAGAAACTTTAAGAACAAAATGACAAGATATACAAGTCTAGTAATTAGAGACCTAAAGCCTCGAAAGACTTTCCTATCTATCTAGTATGGAATTGTCATACCCTAAATTTGGTCATTGCTTTGTTCGATCAAATACATCCATGCACTGAGATTCAAGTGTTTTAACAAGTAAAAATTCTTCTAACTAAGTTCATACCCTAAATTTGGTCATCCATCGTTTTACAGCTATAATCAACTCGTAAATAAGTTCATCATTTACCTTTTGATGAAGCTTGAACAACAACAACATGCATGGTAACATTATTTGGAGGCAGATGTAATCGCATGGGATAAAGTTTTCCATTCAATACACTTTTAGTGCACACCATTATATCTTCAAGTCCTGTTTCTTCTTCTAACCTTAGAGTTAATTCGTCAACTCCATTACCCTTAAAAGTAAATGAACCTTCTTCTTCTTCGATGTCATCACCATCTTCATTAGCAATACTAAAATATATCATTCTACCATCCGATTTAACCGGTACTGAAGCCGAAGAACTCACAGACGAATCACTTGACTGCTCAAAAAAACAAAGAGCACAAAAAGGTATAAAATCATTACACCTTATCTCAAAATCAAACAACAACCAATACCCATAATCATAATCTCAAAATGAAAAGACCACCTAATACCCAAGCTTAAATCATATTCAAAGCAAAAAAAACTAAGCTAAGTGTCCAACCGTTTTAAGTTCAGCACTGCTACACATACCGCCAAATATCCCGTGAAAAATTCCAAGACGGTGGGCTGCCTTCTAACATTAGGATATACAATGGGTAAACGTGGGGTCCAACCACTTATTTCAGTCGGAATTTTTAACGGGATTTATTATCGGTAAGGCTAGCATTTTTGTTTTAAGTTAGTCCAGCGCTGGGTAGTTCTATTAGGAGGCCTGGGTTTCGAATCCCACTTGGACCTGTCAGAGTGTTTAATTAGTTAACTTTATGACGGCATTTGTAGGTAGCAAGCCGTATGCTCATAATAAAAAAATAAGCTAAAATCAGCAATACAGAGAATCAGAAATTTACCTCAAGTCTAGAAACTTTAGGTGTAGATTTGACTGGAGAAGGTGGAGAATCAGGAGGTTGTTGAGAAGGCATAACATGATGATTCTGATGTTGTTGATGATATTCTTGTTTTGGTATAACAGATACTGATTGAATAGGTTTAGGCATAACTTGAATCTCAAGAATATCCACATCCCATAACAACAATTCTTGAGATTTACTTCTTTTAGGAATATCATGAGTAACTGAATTTCTCCAAGGAGGCACACTACCATTAGCTCTCAAGAAATGACCATACCTAGTTTTCAATTTAATCTGATATCCATCTCTTATTGGTTCCCATTCAATAGATGAATCTAATCTCCTTGGTAAACTTTGTGTTACTTTTCTACCAGTCATACCTAATAAAAATGGTTCGTTTGATGCTGTTAAATATTTCCCATAACAACTTTTTAATCTAATGAAATCACCTCCATCTATGAATTCTATAATCCATCTTGCTGTTTTTGTTGATCCGTTTCTGTCTTGTGTTACTGATTCTTCATCTTCTTCTGCTATTAAGTATTTCTCGTGGTGGCTTCGTAACCGCACTGCTTTTGCGTTGTGAAATAATTCCATTCCTAACTGCAAACATCAAGAGGATCACCAAATTTATACCTTTTTCAAAACTTGAGAGATTTTCAGATTTTTTTTTCTATGAAATGAATGAATAATTTAATTTATGGGGTTTTAAAGACAGGGTCGAGAACGAGAGGATTGAAGAAGGTAGGGTGGGGGAGGGAGGACAAGGGCCCTTAAATTTGTGATGACGCGTATATAAATGGTCAGAATAGTACAATGAAAAGTCATCATTTTTTCTTGGAAGATTTTTACTTTCCACCTTGTTTCCTTTTCATGTTTATCTTAGTAATGTTGGTGTCGAGGAAATATGACAGAGGGAGATTGTAACGTGCGGAAATAAAAAGAGAGATGTTTAAAATGAGAAAGAGGTGAGAAAGTGAGACAAGTAAAGAAACCATAAAGAACGAAACGGTGGACTGGAGGTCTTTTCTTTCTTTCTTTCTTTCTTGACAACATCATGAATCCATGATATCAATTTTCACAATTTGGGTTTGTTAACCTTTTTCTGATTAATAAGTTAAGCTATTATTACTTTAAAATCGACTGACTGAACCGACGTGTAATCCAAAGCAATATTGGCATCTGAGTGTAGTAGGACCTGTATCGTGTTTGAGATATCTTACCTTCTTCGACGTCGGTGTTGAGTTGAAGTTCACTTTTGGGTCCATCGTCTGAAAAAGAAAAAGAGAAAGAAAAATATAACATTGTTGTTTGTTACTTACATGGAACGAGAAAAAGCAGTTCTAGAAAAATGAAGAAAACAAATACACACAGCATTTCTGTTTTGCTAATGATCAATTATTGTGAGCGGCATTTGGAACTACACGGTGACTGCAATTGTAAAATTTTAATAATTCATTAAGTTGAGATCAATGTGAGTACAGTACTGAGGAATGATAGGGACGTTAAACTAAAAAAGTTAATTCCAACACCACACGTTTGGATGCATTGTTGATGGACGGATGTGGTTTGTCTGGTCACATTTTTAGAAGATTACGCGCGCAATTACCAATTTTAGTTTTTGGATCCGGCAATCAGCACATGTGATAGCCATGTTACTTATTGTTAAATGTGAAGGTCTAAACGTTCCGTTATTAGAGCAAGAGTTATGGGATACACTGTTCAATTCTATTTATTTTTTTCAAAATGAATAAGTGACTAGATAAATGAGTGATTTATATATTATGGGGTAGTGAAGTAGAGAGACTAGACAGGTGAAGTTACCCCGTCTAGTATAAAAAAAAAATTGGATGAAAAAAAATCTTCCCTTTGAAAATTTATCTAGTTTTTTAATAATAATAACCTAGATAGAACCCGCGTTTTGAGAGTTCAATATTAAAATAAGTATTCAGACGGGAAAAATCCTTCGCTTGACAAAGACGGTTGAAGTTTACCCATCTAGTTTTTTTTTGATCGATCAAAAGGAAATTCATTAAAGAAAGAAGGTACTTAAGAGGGGTACTTCAACCCAATAAATACAACCGGAAGCTGGACATAGGAGAAAACCGTAAATAGTTGCAACCCTAAGCGACTAGCGACAAAATTATGGAGGACGAAATAAACAATCCCATAAGGCTATTACCATATTTGCCGTTAGACCTAGCATTCTTGTATTTGCTTCGGCCCAAAAGAAAGCTTGAAGTTTAACGTTTCTAATAAGACTTCCCAAATGTTTCTTTTTGTTTTGAAAAACCTTTGCGTTCCGTTCCTTCCATATACACCACTAAATTGAGACCGGGACGTTTCTTCAAATTCTATTGAGTCTTTCGTCTCCCCAATAAAAGTTCCAAGACTTAACATTTAGAGTGATATTAGAAGTAAAATTCCAATGTCCCCTAAAACTTTCTACAAAGTAATCCCAAATTCGTCGTATCCTCCAACAATCATAGAATAAGTGTGCGCTAGTCTCATCGTTTTCATCACAAAAGTAACAAATACTAAAAACTTCCATTCCCCTTCTTAAGAGCTTATCCTTTGTCAGTATCCTATCATGAGAGAGTAACCAAAGAAAGAAGTTGATTTTGCAAGGGTAGTTCCGGCTCCAAACAATCTCGGAAGAGAAATTTGGGTCATCTTGCTCTTCTTCACTCCTATTACCATCCTTGACCGTAAATGGCTATGCACATTTCCAACCCAAATTTGGCTATCCGCAACACCTTCTTGAATGTAGAAAGATGTGAGAAGATTGGAAATGGTAGAAACTTCACGAGAAATGGAAGGAGAGTACCTTCTTCGAGACATAAACTTCAATCGTATACTATCGCCTACCACTTCATACATACGAGCCACCACAAACTCCTTGGTCCTTAAGGCTTCATAAGCCAAAGAAAACATATCGCATAACCTTCCTTCGGCAAGCCAAGAGTCTTCCCAAAATCTAGTTTCCTTTCCCTCGCCAATTTTGAATCTAATATTTTTTTTGAAATCGTCAAGCTCTTTGTATATATTAAACCAAAGACTACCTCCTTTGGATCCCTTGGGTTGGAGGGAGAGTTTCCCAACCGGTTGAAGTTTCACCGAACTTTTCCACTATGATCTTCCTCCATAACGCGTCTTTCTCTACTCCTAAGCGCTACCACCATTTTTTTAGCAAAACCGAGTTCATTTGCTTGGTTCTTCTTATACCAAGACCACATTTTTTATTCGGTTTTGCAACCAAATTCCAACCAACATTGTGAATTCTTTTATTATTTTCATCATTATCCCACAAAAAATTCCTCACAACTTTATCTAGCTTCTTAGTAATGGAGCAAGGGGCAAGAAAGAGAGAGAGAGGTAGTAAATAGGTAAACTCGCTAGGACACTCTTAATGAGAGTTAACTTACCTCCTCTTGCTATTGTTTTTCCGTTCCAAGAAGTAATTCTTTTCGCACAAGCTTTAAGTATTTTTTACCACTTTTGGGAGCCTCCTACCTTATCCCCCAAAGGAAGACCAAGGTAGATACTAGGGAAGTTTGCATATTTGCACCCCAACATATTTGCATAATTTTCGGCTCCCTCTTCGACCGCAATTCCGTACAAACTACTCTTGGAGAAATTAATCTTCAAGCCCGAAGTTAGTTCAAAGCAAATGAGAAGGTAACGAAGGGCATCGACTTGTTCATCCTTAGCATCTAGGAAGATAATAGTATCATCGGAAAATTGTAAATGATTTATTTTTGTTCCCCCCTCCTTGACCGAGAACCCCGATATTTGATCAAGTTCTTGTGCTTTGCTCAACATACAACTTAAAACTTCGCCGACAATTGTAAAGAGAAAGGGAGATAGTGGATCTCCTTGTCGAAGCCCCTTTTCGCTACCAAAATAACCGTGGGGCGAACCATTAACAAGAACCGAGAACTTTGAGAAAGTTAAGCAATTTCTAATCCAAGCTCTCCAAACACCTCCAAATCCCATTTTGAAAAGGACTTCATTTAAAAAATTCCAATTTACATTATCAAAAGCCTTCTCAAAATCAAGCTTGCAAACCAACCCCAGAATATTTTGTCTAAGTCAAGAGTCAACGCATTCATTTGCTATTAAAACTCCATCGAGAATTTGTCTTCCCTTAATAAAACTTGATTGAGAAGGAGATATTGGAGAGGGAAGGAATACCTTTAGACGCTCCGCCAAAACTTTTGAAACAGTTTTGTACACACCGCCAATGAGGCTGATTGGTAGGAAGTCTTTTACTTCTTCTACACCCGGCTTCTTAGGAATAAGGGCAATAAAATTATTTTTCAAAGACGAATTAAGAACATTGTGACTATGAAATTCCTTAAAAATCTTCATCAAATCTTCTTTAAGGAAGTCCCAACAAACAATGAAAAACTTCATGGGATAACCATCCGGTCCCGGTGCGCGATCAATTCCCAACCCTTTAATGGCATTCTCCACTTCATCTTTACTAAAGGTTCTCTCCAACCAAATACAAGCATTCTCATCAATACGCTTTAGGCACATATTTTGGATCCTCGGGCGATTATTTGAGATTTCCTTGAAAGCGGATTCAAAATGATTTGCGATTCCCATTTTAATTGCTTCTTTATTTCCGGTCCAATGCCCATTGATTCTAAGGTTGTTGATGTTGTTACGAGCTCTATGAACCTTTACCACACGATGAAAGTGTTTACTGTTTCGATATCCATCTCTAAGGTATCTAATTCTAGATTTTTGTTTCAACATAATACTTTGTCGACGATGAGCCAAATCAAAATTCACTTTTGCCGTCACAAGCATGTCTTCTTCTTTTATGGAGAGGCCCCTACCATCATCGAGATCATCTAATTCTTTTAAGTTGGTGAGATCCGTGTCTAAAGCCTTATCGATACACCCAAACACTTCTTTATTCCACACTTTCAACTTCTCCTTAAGAGCGTTTAGATTCTTAACAAAGCATTCTCCGGCCGAACCTACAAAAGAAAAGGATTCCCACTAAATTTTCATTATGGGAATAAGGCTAGTGCCCTCAAGCCATGCTAATTGGAACCGAAAGGAGCAAGCGCCCCAATCGAGACCAACGTGCATAACTCGATAGGATAGTGGTCCGAAAAAGGTCTTGCGAGTCGCTTGAAAGCAAGATTTGGAAAAAGATCCTCCCATTCCGAAGTGAAAAGAAAACGATCTAACTTGCTCTTCTTATTATGCGGTCTACCCCAAGTGTACTTTGAGCCGGAAAAAGGTAATTCCACAAGATCTAGATCAATACAAAGATCGTTGAAAAGTCTCATTGAGGTTGAGACTCTACTACAACCTCTTCGCTCCTCCATAAATCTAATCTCGTTGAAGTCACCATCGAAACATAGAGGTAATCCAACCCAATAACCATGTAAAGTAGCTAGATCCATACGAAAACTTTCATTCTCTCTCGCATTGCAAGGTCCGTATGCCCCGATTAGAGCCCATCGAAAATTATCTTCCAAGCTACGACATTGTATACTTATGGAAAAAGTGCCTTCAAGAGAATTTTCCACTTCGATCATATCCGAGTTCCAAATCAACAAGATTCCTCTCGATCTTCAAAGAGAGGGGAGTGCCACCCATTTACACGGAATATAACCCCAACATTGCCGCACAATATCATCGTTACAAACAATAAGCTTTGTCTCTTGAATCATAAGAATTGAAGGCTTCCATCTTTTCACTAGCTTTTTTAATTTGGAGCGCTTATCCGGAGCTCCAAGCCCGTTAACATTCCAAAAATGATCTAAACATCATAACTAAAAAGAAATATCCCAAGAAAAAGGAAAAAAACCCAACGCCACAAGCGCTAGTTTGAAGCGCTATCTCCCGAATCCAAATCATTTTTAAAAGCATGCACATGTGATAAAATGGAATTTGACACAAAATTAATTTCTTTATTGGAGAATTCAATCCCCGAAAACTACCGGATTCTTTGAGTTTATCAAGAGGAGCTTGAATTTCTCGTGAATTCCATTTTCCATCTCCAAGTTGTCATCCTCCATCATGCTACCACGAGAAAATTCCATTTGCTCTTCATTAGATGTATTCCGGCCATAAATACCTTACTCGGAGTTGGAAGCTCTCTCCATAAATCTATTGACTCTTTTGCTTGAAACCTTCCCATTTAAAGAGTTGGACAAAGCATGGCTAGGATGGGTCTCCTTAGAAAATTTGGTCTTTAGCTTTTTCTTTAAACTTCTCAAAGAAGAGTTGCCCATTGGGTTCGAATTGGAAACATGGCTTCTTATAAACAAGCTTGATGGAGCTGGGTTGAGAGTTGGTGTCAGTAAGGATTGAAGTGAGCCAGCATCAACTAAGCCTGCATTAGCAGCAGCACCGACCGGGCCTGAGTGGGTAGCAGCAGCAACGACCATGCCTGGGAGAGCCGTAGCCTCCAGACCCACTAGTAAAGAGGTTGCATCTGTTGCCTTCTGTCCCACCGAGTAAAGCCCATGTCCAACAAAGGAATCCATATTTTCTTCTCGCACGTGACACGCCTTCTCCCTGTTTTCATGAACCAGTTCCAAATTATAGTTTGAATTAAAGTTATTCCGTACCAGAACAAATGCAGTTGATCTAGGTGTCAAGAAGAGATTGGGCGTTCCTGCTTCCCCCACTGGCTCTCTGCCAAGTTGACCCTGACTCTGACCAATGTGCAGCCTTTCTGCCACCACCACTCCCTCTCTTCCATCTAGGCCTGACGGATGACCAATCAGATGAAAACCTCCTTCTCCCAATCCCCAGTGCCACGCCTCCCATCTTCTTCCCCTTCTCCGATTATGGATCCCTTTTTCCGGCGCTATTGTCTACTGATTTTTTGGATCTGCCAATTACTTTTAATGAAGATTGGTTGAAACATGGGATTTGGGGTCTCCAGGGCTTCACTGATTGTTCGAATTTGGCCCTAGATTTTGTTGTTCTTCAATTCTAAGTCTTGGCACCAAATTCTGTAGCTAACAGGCCCTAGTACCTTCAATTTTATTTCTGACAGATCAGAAGCCATTGAGGTTTCCGGGAACACATCTGCCAGGCCCCTAAACATGTCACCTATGGCTTTAAAAGAGTTATAGTCCCAAAGATCAAAAGGTACTCCCTTAATTCCAATCCACATCTGTTTTGTTTCCTGTGGAGTTGGTTTGAGGATTTTATTGACTCCTGCATACCAGGGGTAGATATTGATGGTGGTTTCTCCAACTTTCCAGCTTTTATTTCTCCTGATCCTACAAAATTCATCATAAGTTTTAATGGTGAAGACAGCTCTATTAAAATCAATCGGTTGCAGATCAAAACCAAAAGTCCAGTCAAATTTCTCCACCATCCAAACTCCCACATCTTTCCAGGAAAAATCCTTTGAGCCTAATTCAACCATCATGGTTCTTTGCCACAGAGAGGAGAGTTCCTGTAGGGGAATTGTTGAATTCAATCCAGAAGTTTTTTTGATCTTTGCCTGCTGACAACTATCTTCCTGACTACCAAAGTTCTGGTCCTTTCTCCTGATTGAATTTAAAGCCATTAGTTCTTCTAAGAACTTGCATGTTCTCCACCATCCTTCCCCCTTGTTGCCGGCTGGAAAAAATAGAGTAGATGGATACTCTCTGTTGTGAGAGACTTGAAGGCAGATGAACTCCCCAAAGTCATTCTCATTCCGGGTAGCAGTCATCCAGTCTTCATGTTCTTTGAATTTTCGTATGCTTAGCCTACCACCACAACCCTCTGCATCCTCCTTCAACCAAATGGCTAGATGAACAATATCTCTTGAGCCTTTTTTCCCCATTGATCCTCCTATTTTCTTTCTTTCAACTGTTACAGAACTTCCTCCTCCTAACTGAACTTTCCTTTCTAGGTCACTAAATCCTCTACCCAATATGTGAACAGGCTCGTTGATCCTCGATCTTCTTCTTGTTGCTGAAATGAACCCCTCCTCATCCACTACTCTGCCGTAGTTACCCATCTAGTGAACACTAACAACCACCCTTTCAATATATGAAAGACTTTAGATGAAGAAGACTCCTTTTTCTACCCATAATAAGGTCTAATTTGTTAAATTTTACTAAAACTCATTCACCTTATATGAGAACTCTCAAACCATAATCCCTGTTTTTAATATCAATACCGAAAAGATACCGATAAAATCGATGCTTAAAAAAACAACGAAAAGATACTTACTACAATGCACAGCTAATTTTGGCACTCTTAGTTATATATCGCGGTAACACCATTACCCTATAATGTTGATTTAGGAAACCAACGATGTACCATACCGGATTTCGGTTCGTACCGTTCGAGAGCAATACACTGGTACGCCGGTATACCGGAAAAATTTCGGTTTTAAATATCGGGGAAATATCGGTCTAAATATTTTATACCTATAATTTTAAAAAAAAATACTAGTTCACATTTTATAAATATAAATATATTTTAACACCTTATAACAAACGTTTTTTCACAAAGTTTAGAAAGAAAAACTAGTACTCATCCAAAATATATAGATCCATAGATTTCATACAAAGTTCAAGCTGGAAACACAAGAGAAACAAGAACAACTTCAAAGTTCATCGTCTAAAATGCTAATTAAACAAGGATATTACAATTCTAATCAAGATCATTAGATTAATATAGATATTATCATATGCATATACAATTCTAAAATACCATAAAAAAATATGAGTAACAATTGAAAACCCTAAAACAAGGATAATATTATTATTTTTTTTAATTATTTTTTTGGATTTAAAAATAAAAAATAAAAAGAAATCGGCCGTACCGGCCAAACCGGTACGGTCCATACCGACCGATTTTTTCAGTTGAATACCGTTTACTAGTATACCGGATTTCGTTTCGCTTTTCGACCGAAACCGGTAAAATCGGCGATATACCGGCCGTACCGACCGGTATGTACTACATAGTAGGAAACCAACCTAGGAAGTAGCACCGTACCACGGTCAAGTGGTGCATGTGATGTGCTAATCTTGCAAGTTGCAACTTGTTAGTTGCCAGAATTAAAGTTATAGTCGAATCTCGGTATTATATTGTACTCGGTATTATTAACCTTAGAATTAGTTTTAGTCCATTCCTATCTAAAGGCTAAAGCCCAAGCATTAAGTGAACCACAAACATTCCTAAATATGCTTTTAAAAAAAACACATTTCTAACGACTCGTCTAATAGGATAAGAATGTTCAGCTAAGTGTTAAAGTCATGATCCACTAATATTCAAAGTATAGCAGGTTTTTTTTCTGACAATGCTCTATCTAACTTCAAGGGAAGTGTGACTTGGCCACTAAAATACCCTATAATGATCAAACACACTTCTGAGTTTCTCGCACCATATCTTAAACCCAGACGGGACAAAATAAACTCACGCATCACGATCAGACACTGACGCACTCCTAAGTTCTCATCACAGTAAGAGGAGCCATGCTATATCCTAAAGAGAGTCTTGCTTATCCTCAACCTTTCTCGATGAATGCCATTTATGCCACAGAGTAAAACTTAGGATTAGTTTTCAAGACAAGACATGAATTCGTGCGAATCGTGCCTATTCCTAAATTAATCCCTCATTTCACTCTCAGGTCTATACACAAGACATGCATGTCCCCAAACCGGCCAAATAAAGGCTATTAAACTATAAAGCACAGGATTATTCAGTTGTTAACAGAGCGTTAAAATAATTGTTCATGTAGGCTCCACAACTTAGATGTAGCCGTGTATATGGATGGACTAAACATGCATTTGTTGGGTCCAACCTCCAAACAGTAATCCCATTCGATCATTAAAAAGAGAACTATAATAATCTTAATGCTAGTTCATTATCACTAATTCATCTTAACAACCTCATATTAGTATATTTTAAAATTTCTAGTCTTAATTAATCAATCAAAACTATTTATTAGAAAAAATTTAAAATCATTAATTAATGCAATATTCCATAATTTAAGATTTTCTACCTTCTGTTCTCTAATGGGCATGGATTCGTATGATCAAATTACTCAATCAAAACTAATCAAATAGTTAGATTAACCAAACCTGAGAGGAAGAAAGTTTTGGAGTAGCCATAGTGGACCAAGGTGATTTAGGTGAATCAATAATATCTTCAGAAAATGATGATAAACTTGATAATTGAGATTGTAAATCAGAAAATTTTGATGATAAATCGCTGTCATCATCATCAACAGTCTCAATATCCCATAAAACCCAATCTTTAGTAGCAGAATTATCTGAAATAATATCAGTAGTAACAGTATTTCTCCAAGGTGGTGTAGCACCATTAGCTCTCAAAAATTTCCCTTCAAATGATTTTAACTTAACTTGAAACCCATCTCTAATAGGAAACCATTGAATAGATAAATCAAATTTATTGTTTGATTGAGTTGGTATAACTTTTTTTTCCAGTCATACCAAGTAGAAATGGTTTATCACTTGCTGTTAAATAATTCCCATAAATATTTTTAAGATGTATTGCTTGACTATTGTCTTCTACTACTTCAACAAACCATATTGATTTTGATGATGATTTCTGTCTTCGACTCTGTCTTATGTTTTCTTTGTTTTCATCTGATACTAAGTATTTGTCTAAGTGACTTCTTAATCTTACTGCTTTAGCTTTTCTTAAAAACTCCATTAAAAAATGGATCCGAAAGGTGGATTTTGGATTTTGATTCTTGGGGTTTAAGGGATATGGTGTGTCTGTTTCTTCTTGTTTTGGGTTGAGAGGGAGGGAGAGAGTGTGGAAGATTTCATAGGAAGTGCGAAGAGTTAAAAAGAGGAAACTTCGGGATGGCGTAGGATTCTCCCTGTCAAGGTGGTGATTCGTAAGACTCTTGTTATTTCCAATCCACTATTATTATTATTTTTTAAAAATTAAATCAAAATAAAATTTATAAATTCGATCCAATCTATTTTTTTATCTTAACACTCATCGTCTCGTTTCTGTTTGTACTCTTCAACACAAAAACCCAGTCTATTTTATTATATTCTATCTCTCATGTAACAGTTATCCACACCGTCATATTAACAAACTACCAAAATTCACTAATACTCTCATACAATACATAACAAGTGAAACAGAAAGAAGAAGACAAATCTCAACTTTATTTTCATATCTTCCTTTCAAAAATTCTGACAATAGGTAGGTGAGATCTTGAATTCTTAATTGGTATTGTGATTTGGGGTTAATTTGTCTAAACTTTTCTTCCCATTTTTTATGTATTTCATCATAAAAATTCTCTAGTTTGGTTTGACTTTAATCCTGGAATTTTTAAAAAATCTCTGTTTATTTTTTGTAAAAAATAGATATTGCTTGATTTTCTGTGATTTTTCATGTTTTTTAGTGTATAATCTGATATGGAGTTTTCATTTTGTTACTCACCATAGTGTTTTAATCACTGGGTTGTAGAGAATTTACATTTTTGCAATGAAATATCGCATTTCTTGCTTGATGTTTGCAGAAAATACATGGTTAAATTTAGTTCGTTTTTTTTTTTATTTTTGATTTCCAATTTGGATCATATGTTTTGGGTTTGATGAAGAATTTTAATTTTGTGATAGAAAATGATATACTTTTGCTATTTGCAGTGAAGACATTCATGACTGATCAATAGTGAGTAATGCTTTTAGTCGAGGTATCGGTGACAATTTTATCACCAATGGTTATAGATTTATATGTATGAAATAGATAGTGATACTAAATTCGATGAAATGGGTTATACAATGAGAAAACTAGAAATAGATTCAGAATTATGTGATGGTTCTATGAAAAGTGGAAATGAAGCTTCCGGCAGTAGGAAACAGAAAGGGAAGTTTAATTACTTAGATGGTGATGAATTTGCTCAGCTTACTAAAATGAGAACGGAACCGAATGAACGTCTTTGTAGGATTGGTCCTGGCAAGCGTGATTTGCCTGTTTCAATGGTTAAGTTGTTGGCTGGGCGAGAATGTAAATTTACGGGGAGAGGGAAATTTTCTTCGGCGGATTGTTGTCATGTTCTCAGTAGATATTTGCCTGTCAGTGGACCTTATAGAATTGATAAGATGGATAGCCGAGCTGATGTTTCTCAATTTTCGGCTGATGGTTCGCTTTTTGTTGCTGGGTTTCAGGTATTGCATTGCTTTCTTCAAGTCTAATTTGCGTATAGTTACAGTGAAATGTATAACCAGTTGAATTTGAAAAATTGTATAGTTACGTATAGTTACACTAATGTTTTATCCACTTTATCATAAGAGTTCAAAGCACCTATTGGTCCTGTTTGAAGGGATTGAATATAGTGTTGTTGTGTTGGAGAAGATAAAGAAGTTAGATTAGATGTGTTGTTAAAAGTTATAAAAACTAAATCCAATCCATAGGATTGTACTAATAAAAATGTTAAAAAAGTTGGATTGGTTAATAAGAATAATGGATTGCAAATAACAAGAGTCATTTGTAATAGTGTCACTTCAATTATTCTTCTCTTTATAAAATTCCTAGGATCCTTCTAAAGGCGGCATTGAATTCCGAGTCGAGTCAGTCAAATTGGGTCAAGGGTCCATAATATAGTAAGTTGAAAGCCCCACAAGTCACGATCGTTCCTTTCGTCCCGTCAGTCTACAGGTACACCAGGTTTAGAAGAGTCTCAGCATGAGTAATGATGATTTGTGGAATAAGCTTTAATTAAAGATGGAGAAGACAGAAATTCTTGTTATAGGTGTAAGCCCTACGTGACTTACTAGAACCACATTAAATACAACCATGTTTGCAAATGAAGAAAATAAGTACCAAGACCTTTCAACACGTTGCATGCTAATCCAAAACAAGAAAAAAAGACCTTTCAACACGTTGCATGCTAATCCAAAACAAAAAAAAGAAAACAAATCAACACGATGGATACTAGTTGAAATTAATCACGCGTTCCTCCTCACCAATTTAAGAAATTATGCCTCAAAGAGTCATTTAAGATTCTAAGAACCTTCAATTTTGGTGAAGACTTTTCCGGAATAGAATTTTTTTTTATTGGTGGCCTCGTGGTATTTGTTTACATCAAGATGAAGTTGGTGGACTAAGACAAATTCAAAATTTTATTTAGTCCAAAGTCGTTGGTGTATCAGTATGTGTATGCATTTCCTTTGCTACGAGTTGTGTCCCATATTTGTTAGGTAACCCCTTTGGCATAACTGTATATATACTTCTGGGTGTGACAAACACGTTCATTGTTCTGTTTTATCGTATAGATATATCGCGTATGGTGAAGTTAACCACGAACGACAGCATTTGCACACGTTTTTCGATGATTAGAGCAATTTCGGTGAGATTGACATATCAACCAAAATACCAATTATACTTTTACAGTGGGATGAACAAACCATTAAAATGGATTGACAAACCCTCAAATTTTAGGTTTGCTATACACGTCTCAAGTTGAGATTTAAAAAAATTAAGTAAATTAATGATAATGATTATTTTATAATGAATATCATTTATCAGATTTATAAAATTATTTTAATAAAATAGATCTCACTTAATTTAAAAATAATATTAGTTTATGTAAAAATGATTCCATTAGTTATATTTGTGAATTTACGTTAAAGGTACCGACAAATTTTCCAACTGAGAGAAAAAATGAGACCCACTGAATTTTTTATCGGTATACCTAGCATCATTGATAGAGAATTGAATTTATCCATCCACGTGGATAAACAAACTAACAAATATACCGATGCCCGAATTGTTCTTACAGACCAAATGTAATAAGACTACGAGCCGGAGAACCTTTGCAATACTACCTAAAAGAACTGTAAAGGGCGGTAGTTGATATTCATGTAGTACAGTCCTTTTTAATCGGTAAATTAGAATATAGAGGACTCAGGAAATCTGTAGAATCTTATGACCAGCTAGCAAGAGAGTAGAACCCATCTGCATTGTTATTTGCTTAAGATCATGCCTAAAATGCATTGGGATGACCAAATGGTAGAACTAATGGGGTTCATTGAATATTAAGTCTAACCATCTTAAATACTTCACCTCTATAAACAGCTGACAATTAAAAAAATAAATAAATATATTATGTCTGTTTAAAATAAAAAATTATTATCACTTTTTTAAACTGACCTATTTTTAGATTAAAATAAAAAAAATAATAGTAATATTTTTTCGGAAACGAAAAAAAAAAAAATATATAACAAGTTCGGATCCAAACATGTGAAGAATTTTTTTTTGGAGAAGCCATAGTTGACCAAGGAGATTTTGGCGAGTCAACATCAGAAAAAGAAGAACGATGAGATGATAATGGAGATTCACATTCATAAGAAAAACTCTGATTATTCTCTGTTAACTCATCAACCTTCTCAATTAACCAACGGTGTGCTAAATTATGAGAAGATTCGTGCAAAACATCATGAGTAATAGCACTTCTCAACGTAGCTCCGTTAGCTCTCAAATATTTCCCTGACCATGATTTTAGTTTCATTTGAAAACCATCTGATATTGGCTCCCATTCAATTGATGAATCAAATTTACTCTTTGATTCAGCTTGAATGACTCTTTTACCTGTCATGCCAAGAACAAAGTCTTTATCTGTTGCACTTAAGTACTTACCGTAACAACTTTTTAGACGAATTACTTGAGTGTTTCCTTCAACCAATTCCACAGTCCATTTAGCTTGGCGACATGAACCTTGACGACTTTGCGAATTGATTTTTCGTTTTCTTCGGCAAATAAGTATTTTCGGAGATGGCTTCTTAACCTAACAACCTCAACATTTATGAAAACTTTATGAAAAACTCCAAATTTTGTTGCCCAACGAATTTAGTCTACAGAACAGAAATGTCACTCAAGGTGTTCAGGGTGTTCAATGGAATATGTGATTCCCTATAAGACAAGCTGAAA
Organism: Papaver californicum; assembly: GCA_023531435.1. NCBI lineage: Eukaryota > Viridiplantae > Streptophyta > Magnoliopsida > Ranunculales > Papaveraceae > Papaver > Papaver californicum. The sequence continues at coordinate 1,583,381 of JAJJMC010026966.1, forward strand.
GATACGGGGTTTTGTATTTGATACTTGGAATTTATAGCAAAAGATAATAAGAGATGATTGAGCTATTTGTTATTGTTTATTTGGTATTGTACGTAGTACAGAGAGGATTGAGAATCTTTCTTCATAGACTTTTTACATTCCGACTCTTCTTACAGACAAATTGCACTCCATCTCTAAAGGTGGACTTGTTTGCCCTTTGGACCAAGTCCTATGTAACACGAGGATGAAGACTTCTACCGAGGCAACCTAAATATGTTGCCTTTGAAGATCTATTACGGCTTATATATACAATTATACATCAAAAACTAATTTCAAAGCGCATTTCAAGAGATTGCATCTAATGTAAATGTAACAAAACATCATAGATCTCATCATAACCAGATAAATCATATTAAGGTATTTAAATAAGAACCCCAGTTGATAATTGTAGCCATCATCAGTGGGTGTTTTTCAAGATTAATCATATACTAAAACCCAAAGCCCTGCTGCATTACCTGTTTAGTAGACAATGGCACAATACTCAAAGAGGCAGACCCTTGGGAGCCATCAACACTTTCAAGAACCATATAAGGTGTCTCTGAACTTCTCCCCAACTCTCCGTCCGCTCTTCTAAGAGCGTCCACAATGATAAGATTAAACCCAAAGATCAAAGAGTAAATTTTTTATTTTTTGATCCGGTCCAAAAACAACGGATTCAACATTAAAAATGATCGGGCGGTGGTCTAGGATAACGTTTGTTGTTGGACGGACGTCAGGGTATACGTTTGTTAAGACAGACGGTTATCTAGTGTAACGCTTGCGTGAGACTGACATCTGGTTGAACACTTGATGTGGGGTGGTAACAAAGATTACGCCTGATGATAGACGGACTCCTAGAGCACACCCCAGAGACGGGCGCTTTACTAGACAAACGCCTGATGGAGCGGTTTCCAAGCATTACGCCTGATCAATTGTGTACATGTACGAGAGAAGTGTGTGCAGAAAAATACGGACGGTTCCCTAGTATCCCGCCTACAAAACCAAGCAGACTCTTAATACACCGCCCCATCAAGCGGACTCTTAATACACCACCTACACATATATATGGGATCATCGACTGTATTCCTTAACAAGTGTAATCTTAGGTGGGATCATCTATTAATAGATTGAATTGGTCGGTTCATTTTTAAGTGTAATACACGGTCTCTTAAACTAGACGCACTACTTACAAAACCAATAAATGATAATCTTAAGAGTTAGTATTAACAATGAAGTTAGGATCATATGGCGTAACCATTGGTCGGATCATCTATAATCTTAAGAATTAGTATTAATAGATGGTAATCTAGTCAACCTAACTTCATTTTTAAGAATACAACCAAGCGGACTCTTAATACACCGGCTACAAAACCAAGATGAACATCAGACGCACGCTTGAAGTGGGGCGGAGCCTTAACCTTACCCTCTCTGTTGGGCGGAGCCATAGCATTACGCTTGAAATGGGGCGGATTTCTAGCATTACGCTTCAATGGGGCGGTGATTTGGTTACCGCCTGTTAGTGGGCGTGATCCTAGACGAACGCTTCATCAGGCGTAATCTTAGGTGAATGCTTCATCAGGCGGAGATTTGGTTAACGTCCGTGTTTTCAAGCGTTACGCTAGAAGAACGCCTTCCATCAAACGGTTCACTACACGCCCGCTTAGAGTCAGACGGTTAACTACACCACCGCTCGACTATAACTCATTTGGTCCGGAAAAATACCAAACTTGGTCCTGAACAGTGTAAAACCCGGATCAAAGAGGCTTTATACTCTCCCCACTGTGGTATGCTTTTGATGGACCAAAGAACATAAATGGGTTTGGTCCGTCTTTTACTCTATCCATTGTGGACGCTCTAATACTCCAACAACCCCTTTTTATACATCACAACAACAACTACGACAAGAAATCTTCTCATTCAATAGATTATTCTCGGCAGCAAATGTAATATTTTTTCCTTCTTGGTTATTCTTTTTTCCCCAAAATCTTCTTCATGCGTCATCCAGGTCTAATCGAACGTCTTAGACTCTATAACATAAGATATTCTCTTCTTATCTCTCACGATAATATATTTACTCAAATCTCAAACCACAAAATCCCGAGAATATCACTTCCCTTTTTTAACACGTAAACTTTCTTTTTTCTTTTGTAACCAACCCCTTACCAATCATGTTTCATTATTACAGGATAATTCCAGCTCAAATCCGAGAGAAACTCTAATTCAATCTCCTCAAAAATTTCTCCAGAAAGTTCACGTTGTTAAGAAAATATTTTCCCGCTAAAAATCGTTTGAATGGTGAAGAAGAAGCAGTGCCCCTTATCCATTGCGCTAGTACCTTTAGCCACCGGGGGGCCCTTATCCATTTGGGGGGTGCCTTTGATAATTTTTCGAGCTGTTTTTTCCAAAAATATTTATTTCCCAAAAACACCTACACATACATAAAAACACAATATTAGTACAAAATTGAGTTTCAACACTATAAAAATCGGGAACAAATTAGACATATAAATTTTTGTATCAGGTGGCTCAACATCCAGATAAAAATGTAGTGGGATGCAAATGGGTGTTCAGAGTGAAGCACAAAGCAGATGAATCCTATTGACAATTACAAATCAAGATTAGTTTCCAAGGGGTTTCATCAGCAGCAGGGTGTAGATTTTTTTGAAACCTTTAGTCCAGTTGCTAAGTCTGAAACTACCAGGCTTATTTTGTCTCTTGCAGTTCAATTTGAGTGGTAAATTACTCAATTAGATATTAACAATGCTTTCCTCTATATTGATCTAAATGAGGAGGTTTATATGCAACAACCTGCTGGTTTTGTTGATTCTGTCCAACCAGATTATGTGTGTCATCTGCACAAATCCATTTATGGATTAAGGAAGGCTCCAAGGCCTGGTATGAAAGTCATTTGATGTGTTACTTTCTTTAGGCTTTGTTGGTTTTGTTTTAGATACTTCCTTGTTTATGTTGAAGAATGGTAAGCAACTGGTTATATGTCTGGTGTATGTTGATGACATATTGCTTACTGGAAATGATTCTGTCTACATCAAGTCCATCATCACTCAGTTAAGTTCTTTTTTTTCCTGTTAAGGATCTTGGTCCTTTGTATTTCTTCCTTGGTCTGGAGGTAAAAAGAGACAATCAAGGTTGTTTCTGTCTCATACAAAGTATGCATTGGATTTGCTAAACAGAAAAAATATGGTGGGAGCCAAGTCCTGTCACTCTCCTGCTTGTCCCTCAATTAAACTTACTCCAGATGATAGTGAATATCTTGACAATCCCATTGAATTTAGATCTTTAGTGGGTGGCTTGCAGTATCTGACTTAGACCAGACATGCGATCATCTTTGCTGTGAATCTTGTCTGTCAACATATACAAAGACCAACAATCGTTCATATGACTGCTGCTAAAAAAATCCTAAGGTATATCAAGGGTACCATGGATTTTGGTATTTTGTTTACTAAGGGACTAGTTTCTTTTCAAGAATTTAGTGATGCTGATTGGGAATGAAATCCAACTGACATGAGATCTACTAGTGGTTTATGCTTATTTTTTGGTCCAAATCAAATTGTTTGGTCCTCTAGAAAACAGTCAGTTGTTGCTAGGTCTAGTACAGATGCTGAATACATATGCTTGGTACATACTGTTGTAAAATTCGTTTGGGTGTGGCAGTTCCTCAGGGATCTGTACATCTTCTTATATATTGTTCCCTCTATTGGTTGTGACAATATCTCCTTAATTTCCTTGGCAAGTTATCAAGTTATGCATACCTAAATGAAGCATGTTGCAATTGATTTTCATTTTATCAGGGAATTGGTTCAGTATGATCAACTAAGGGTATTCTATATATCTACTTTTGATCAGGTAGCAGATTTTTCCATCAAGGCTTCGTATGTCCCAAGGTTTAATCTGTTACGTCACAAGCTCATAGTCTTTATTCCTCATGATCTTGAGGGGGGTAGTGAAATATATTTATCTGGCATTTCTTTTGTGTACTTGTGTGAGTGGATTGTGTGAGCATTTGTTGTTTCCCAGACATATAAATATCTTTCAGGTGTATCTGAGAGTTATTTTTATTTCTGTTTTTAGTTTTTCAGTTTCCCTCTCTTTCATGTTTCTGAATTTGAATGTATACTAGAGAAACTTCTGATCATATTTAATCTTTAAATTTTGAATTTTGTATATCAATAATAGATTTATTAATGCCAAGCTAGTATATATGTCATGCTAGTCTTTAACTATCTGGTATTTATCTTAAGCTAGTTTAATGTATGATTAAGCCATAAACATGCCATAAACAAACCATAATGCAAAACACAATATGCTAATGTAGATTTGTTATGCAAAACACAATATGCTAATGTCTCCCACTTTTTTAAGCAACAAAACTTCTGAAAATAATAATAATTATGTTATCCGCACACTCAAGTTAAATAGTACGCTAGTCTTCACTATAGAGACCCACACCTCGCTTTTACAAGACACATAGGACATTTCTAAAATCAGACGAACTATTATAATCAAGTAAAACATTTTTAATGGCTTAACCTTATGCCAAAACAAGATGCACTTTATTTGGCTAAAACTTACGCCAAAACAAGCTCCGCTTGAAGACTTTATTCGTCTTACCCTTATGCCAAAAACCCTAGTTGCTATTGCAACTTTATTGGCTTACCCTTATGCCAAACGAGCTGCACAACATAATTTCAAACTAGAAAATATAAACATAATTATCGAATCAACTAATATATGCTCTTACCTCAACCTTAGATCCTTTATGATTTCAATCTGAAATCCTTTATGGCCATTTAGCCGCAAATTGAGCATTAAGCACAATTATCAAATCTGAATTGCACTGATTAAGGTGAACTTTATGATCGATCATCTATCCCACCTTATCTCAAATAATATGAGACTAAGTATTGTAGGGTGTATCTTTATGACGCGTCTCCATTACAAGTAATGAAGCTTATCCATGAAAATTGGTTCCAAAAGTCCCCATTTGTTCTAACATGGGTCTTCTGCTTGTAAAGGAAATAAAAACTATCCTTTTTACACAACTTCCCCTATCTTCACATTGAAGTATCCTTAGAGTTTCTTATGTGCATTCCGTTGTAGAGTCATGACCTTCTTCGGCTCTTAATCGCTTTCCACGTATTGAGGTATATTTATTGTAATCACAGTTTTCACCTTTCCTTGAGGTTTGTTCGGAGAACAATTATAAATAAAATCTCATTCAACTGTCCATCTATTGCTTTGGTTGTTGTTTGTTTCAACTAATCCTTGTTGAATGACTTGTGTTCCTTTCTCATTGATATATTTGTGCTTTCTTGTATTTGGTTGCGTGCTTGCCCCATGTATGTTATGAGTTGAAGGTACTCGTAGAACCAGTTAAGAAGAAACAACAAACAACAACAGTGGTATACGGAGGAACAACAACGTCAGCTACAAAACATCCATACGCCATATCATAAACTCCATTCATGTATCAGCAAGAACAAATCCAACATAATAAAAAAAACTCAGGATTGCTTTTTACCTGTAACAATGGAGGAGGTGGAGAAATCTGTTCTGCGTAAGCCAAAACCCAACTTTGAAGAAGAAATCGAAGCATCAGCGACTCACACACATAAATTCAAGAATTACATATCAGAAAACAAGATCAGGCGGTGAAAAAAGGCTGAAGCAATAAAACTTTACAACTGGAGGAGACAATGAACATAACCTTTATGATGATGAGAAGTGGAAATGCTTATCAGCTTTTCGTATAAGAGGATTCAAAAAGTGAAAGACAAAGAATCAAAGAAGAGTAATGAAAAACATGAGAAATAGGTATATTTATTGCAAACGTGGAAAAAAAGAAAAACATGGTGTTTTTCTTCCCATTATACCTCAGGTAGAATAAGAAAAAGAAGGGCAAACAATGAATACATTATTTCCTCCTTACACGTGGCATCATCTCAAGGAAGGAATGCCAGATAAAACACCCATGTGAAGCACAAGAACAAAGCTATAAAATCACTTTTCACCATCTCAAGGTGGCTTCTAAATCAACGGCTAAGATTGGTCTCAGCGACGGTGTAACACCCACAATTTTTACATGACGCTTACTCGAGGATGCGTCATGACATGGGATGAAGCTTCATCCTAAGCTTATAAAGCTTACTCAGATATGCATTAGGGTGTGGATGCATTAGCCTTGGCATAATTGGCCTTCACGCTAACTAGACGGAAGATTAGCCTAGCAGCTGGTAACCAGTTAGCGGATATGCTAACCAGTTGGCGGATTAGCCTTGAAGCTGGCTAACCAGTTAGCGAATGTGTTAACCAGTTGGCACATTTGCCTATCAGCGCCAACCAAAAATCGGACTTGGCTTACCAGTTAGCGATATGCTAACCAATTGGCGGATCAGCCTAGCAGTTGGCTAACCAGTTAGCGAATGTGCTAATCAGTTGGCGTATTTCCTATCACCGCCAACCAGAAAGCAGACTTGGCTAACTAGTTAGGGAGTATGCTAACCGATTGGCGGATTAGCCTAGCAGCTGGCTAACCAGTTAACGGATATGCTAACCCATTGGCGTTTTTGCCTAAAGTGCAGTCGATGGATGTCCCTTCCCTTTCTTTTATTTATTTATAAAAATGTGAATAAAACATATATAAGGAGGAAGTGTTGGTTAGAAATCGATGATGTTTAACAATTTTAACCAAAAAGCGAAATAGCCTTAGCTATGCTAACCAGAAAGCCAAATAGCCTTAGCCATGCGGACCAGTTGGCGGATTTTCCTAGCTATGCTAACCAGAAAGCGGATATACCTTAGCTATGCTAACCAGAAAGCGAAATAGCCTTAGCTATGCTAACCAGTTGGTAGATTTCACTAGCTATACTAACTAGAAAACGAAATAGCCTTAGCTATGTTAACCAGTTGGCGAATTTGCTTAGCCATACTAACCAGTTGGCGGATTTTCCTAGCTATGCTAACCAGAGAGCGAATTTTCTTGTAGCATAGCCGATAAAGCTTGAATTATTCAAAAGCGTCATTCAATCATGTTGCGTACTCGAGAATGTATATTTGCATACTAAGTAGCAATAATTATGCCCAAACTGGTGCACACTTTGCGAAAGTTCCTTGGCCTATGCGGACTAGGCTATGCTAGGATTTTATCCTTGCTACATCATGTTGCAAATAGTTGGACGCGAATTGTATATGCCAAAACATATCCTTTCGAAACGATTGGCCCTTTTCGATGTTAGTTTTGCCTTAATAGGCTTATGTTGCTTGTTCCTTTCGAATTAACACTTTGGATGAACTACGGTCATGCTTGATCCTTTCAAGGTACGGATTGGGTCCGTATGCAGCCGTAATGCAATGCATTGAGGTGAATCACCTTGTCGCTCATATCATCTAAGGTGATTACGATATTATGGTAACTCGTATAATCTGGCTCGGAATGCCAACTCAAGAGATGATTGTTGCCACACTCGATGAGGTAGTTGCAATTCCATTATATGAATTGTTCATACTTCCTATCAACCGTTACAACATGGAATGACATGTGCTTGGATGTTGCACCCTTGGCAAGAGCAAGATCATTGCAGGCTCCAGCGCACGGTCGAAATAGAGTTAAGGAATTAGAAAAATAGGCTTGAAATATCCCAGGTTCAAGTCCAAGACATATGTTAGGCCTGGGGAATGCTCGTAATTATGTGATGTTTTCCAAAAGGAATTCACCATTGGCTTTAATGTCCCTGTACCCTTTGCAGAACAAAGGTAAGTTGGAACGGTATGGAAACTACGTTTCGAGTATCATGTTTGCAAAGCATGCTGGGAAAGGCAAATCTACCTACATTTTTTTAGTGAGAAGTTCGGCTTTAAGGTCCGGCTACAGTCTTTCAATCCGCGCATAACGCCGAAGGCGGAATTTTATCCGTCATGTGACAAATGGTATCAGAGCAAGTTCCGAGAAAACACTAGGGACTGTGAGTTTTGGAATCGTCAGTGAGCATTTTGTAATATGATTACAAATTTTTCTTCAAAGGAAATAAAAAAAGATGGAAGAGTAGGTCAATTGTTGTGTGAAATATAGTGAATAAATCAGGCCAAGTGCCTATGCAAAAAGAAATTGTAACTTACTAGTTACTCCACTAAGATTTGGATGACCTTGAACTAGTTATGTGAGTTGCAAGAAAACCCGTTTGGAACGGTGGCTGGTATCCGACTACCCTTGGCACTGGGAATGATCACCCCACACCCATCGTTGGAACGGTGTGCGTTTTCAGGTTGGCAAGCTCCCACTTACGAGTGGAAGATCGCCAGGGACGATGTCTTGCATCCGAATGCACTGGCGTTAGAGTTTGGTCCTCACAGTACTATGCTAGGAACTGCTTATCAATTTACGATGACCCTTTCAACCCCTGTTAACTTTGGGGAATCTTAAGTGTATGGTATGAGACGTGCACTTAAGATCCTTTGTTGAGTAAATCCTTTTGCATTTTTGAGCATGTGGTATAGGACACATGTTTAGGGATTCAAATTGATTTTCTTGGTAGAATTGTAAAACTTTTTCTGATTCTCAAGCATACTTTATGGGACATATGTTTGGAAGGTCTTAATTGGCATTTACGACAACTACAGACCCTATTAGGATTCCGGGATATGCGGAATGGAAAGTATATTCAGAAGGTTCTAATTATTGTTCATTAACAAATATTGGACCCTTATAGGATTTCTGCGCATCATGGTATGGGACATATGCGTAGGAAACCTAAATCAATGATGCTTGTCCATAATAGTTTTTGAGTTGAATTTCAGGGACATTTTTTTTTGAAGGTGGTAAGAATGTAACACCCGAAATTTTCGCATGAAGCTTACTCAAGGATGCGTCATGGCATGGGATGAAGCTTCATCATAAGCTTATAAAGCTTAGACAGAGATGCATCAGGGTGTGGATACATTAACCTTGGCACAATTGACCTTCACGCTAATTAGACGAAGGATTAGCCTAGCAGCTCGCTAACTAGTTAGCAGATATGCTAACCAGTTGGAGGATTAGCCTAGCAGATGGCTAACCAGTTAGCGGATGTGTTAACCAGTTGGCGCATTTGCCTATCAGCGCCATCCAGAAAGCGGACTTGGCTAACCAGTTAGCTGATATGCTAACCAATTGGTGAATTAGCCTAGCAGCTGGCTAACCAGTTAGCGGATGTGCTAATCAGTTGGCGTATTTTCCTATCAACGCCAAATAGAAAACGAACTTGGCTAACCAGTTAGCGGATATGCTAACCAATTGGCGGATTAGCCTAACAGCTGGCTAACCAGTTAGCTGATATGCTAACCCATTGGCGTTTTTATCTAAAGTGTAGTCGATGGATGTCCCTTCCCTTTATTTTATTCATTTATAAAAATGCGAATAAAACATATATAAGGAGGAGGTGTTGGTTGGAAATCGATGATTATTAGCGATGTTAACCAGAAAGTCAAATAGCCTTAGCCATGCTAACCAGTTGGCGGATTTTCCTAGAGGTGCTAACTAGAAAGCGGATATACCTTAGCTATGCTAACCAGAAAGCGAATTAGCCTTATGTATGCTAACCATTTGGCGGATTTTCCTAGCTATGCTAACCAGAAAGCGAAATAGCCTTAGCTATGCTAACTAGTTAAAAAGTTTTCCTATCCATGCTAACCAGTTGGCGGATTTGCCTAGCTATGCTAACCAGAGAGTGGATTTGCTTGTAGCATAGCCGATGAATCTTGAATTATGCGAAAGCATCATTCAATCGTGTTGCGTACTCATGAATGCATATTTGCATACTAAGTAACAATAATTATGCCCAAACTGTTGCATACTTTGTGAAAGTTCCTTGGCCTATATGGACTAGGCTATGCTAGGTTTTTATCCTTGCTACATCATGTTGGAAATAGTTGGACGCGAATTGTATACGCCAAAACATATCCTTTCGAAAAGATTGGCCCTTTTCGATGTTAGTTTTGCCTTAATAGGCTTATGTTGCTTGTTCCTTTCGAATTGACACTTTAGATGAACTACGGTCATGGTTGATCCCTTCAAGGTACGGGTTGGGTCCGAATGCAGCTGTAATGCAATGCATTGAGGTGAATCACTATGTCGCTCATATCATCTAATTTAGAGGTGATTGTGACATTATGGTAACTCGTATCATCTGGCTCGCAATGCCAAGTCAAGAGATGATTGTTGCCACACTCGATGAGGTAGTTGCAATTCCATTATATGAATTGTTCATACTTCTTATCAACCATTATGGCATGGAATGGAATGTACCTGGATGTTGCACCATTGGCAAGAGCAAGATCAGTGCATGCTCCAGCGCATGGTCGAAATAGAGTTAAGGAATTAGAAAAATAGGCTTGAAATATCCCAGGTTCAAGTCCAAGGCATGAGTTAGGCCTGGGGAATGCTCGTAATTATGTGATGCTTGCCAAAGGAATTCACCATTGGCTTTAATGGCCATGTACCCTTTGCAGAACAAATGTGAGTTGGAACGGTATGGAAACTACGTTTCGAGTATCATGTTTGCAAAGCATGCTGGGAAAGGCAAATCTACCTGCATTTCCAGTGAGAAGTTAGATTTTAAGGTCTGGTTATAGTCTTTCAAGCCGCGCATCGGGGAATTCTGGTCTGCCTAACACACAACGCCTGAGGCGGAATTTTCTCCGGTCCGTGACAAACAGTTGACAAGACGTGACAGACAGAAGCCAGCTGACACCCCAGAACTGACATCACTTAATGCATGAGAAGCACGTGTCGAGTATGTGGAGTGCGGGAAGAAACAAACAATTATGACTTGCTTTATCCGTAGGGTATGCATCAAGCATGCGAAGAGCGTGAATAAAGCAAACAGTCAGAGTTTGCTTTATCTGCACAATACCAGCTGGGGCACACACATGGAGGATTTTGATTAATCGAGCCAGAGGTGGAGTCACAGCAATAGCCTATCAATCCTGCACGTAGGCTGCGAGTTAAGGAAAGTCTGCATACTTTACCATGAAGATCTGATCAGTAAAGTGCGGCCCAGGTAACAGAAGTGCAATTCAGCTAAGAACTGGTGGGATCCAAAAAACTCTATAGATACCCAGTTCAATCTGAGAGAAAGAGGTTGATAATTTTAGGAAGGAAAAGAGCATTAAAAGCATATTGTACAAGTGAGAGAATGAAACTTAGGTGAGTGATTCACTTGTGTAAACATGAGCTTATCTTATTCCATCATGTTCAGTTTGATCTTGATTATCTTTATAACTTCTCTGAATCTTCATAGTGAGATATTCCTCAACACTTCCGTGGAGTATGCATAGCGAAACCACATAGATTATTGTGTCAATTTATTTACGTATTTTTTACTTTTTTACTGCTTTATGATTGAGTGTTTAACTTTAGGTTATGCGATCATTGAGTTGTGGTTGTAAGATCAATTACGATGATCTTTTATGTTCACAGACGGCTGAAATGAATGTGTGTTATTATCCAAAGGTTGTGCACACGCGCTCGAAAGACAGCTTAATGGTGATCTTTGTTGGTAAAGTTAAAAACAAATGCAAAGTTTAAATGCTTATTAAGACTTAAAAAGCTGTACCAAAAAGTGCAGTTGGGAATTGGGAGTTCAAAAAAAACTTCGGCAAATCTTCCAAACAAGAATGTGAATCTTGAGATTTATTCTGTCTAAATGCTGAATTTTATGTGTTAAATTCTTTTCTTATTATTTGCTTCAACAAAAACAAGAAATGCTAAATGAGATGCTAAAACCCATATCTTATTATAAATAATCATAGTTTATAATTTAAGTCTCCCAGTATTTTTGTTTAACTCAGTGGTGTTTGCACTCTTACCCCAAGGTTTAGATTAGAAAATGATAAGATTCAAGGTTCTGAGAAATTGAGAGTGATGTAATGGTTCTCCATCCTTCCCTATGGTTTTATTCCGGAATCAAATATTATGGCAATGTTGTTCTAGCTCTTTTAAGGCCTGGATCATGAATCATGACGAAATGACATGACCACAGCCAAACAAGAAGGTTGAGGTGGCGGTAAGACCCACTGATTTTATTCATAGCTAAATTCCCCATTAAGCCCTTCAGTAGGAGGAGCCACTTGAATCAGTTGGCAACTTCGCTTGCACAGTCAATCGTGTAATATAGGCAATAGGCGGTCTCCTTCAACAAAATAATTGAAGCTGCCTCTTGACTCATGACTAATCTTGATAACTAATGCATAGTACTCTTGATTTTCATTCTTAAGTCTTTCTTCCTGCAAGTCTCCAAGCTCATCACACCCACTCACTGTTCTTTCTACCTCTCTACAAACTCAACCAAGTTGCCCACATAAACTAGAGATCAAAACTCATCACCTTTCAGTAGTCATTTCTATTACTACTCAATGCAATCTTTACAATCATCATTTCTACTTTATAAAATCATTAAATTCCAACTTTTCTTCATCAATCTCATAACTTCTCTTCCTTTTTCATCTTCTTCTTCATGTCCTCCACTTACTTTACCACTTCCATTTCCATTCTCATCATCACCTGGTTATGGTCATTTTCAGATCAATTGCTCATACCCACACTCACTTATCTCCATCAGTAACTTCAGTTTCCCTATTCTTCACCACCAATCCAATTCTCTTCTCATTTCTCTAGATCAATCCAATTATATCTCAACCCATCATAATGACTGTTCTATAAATCTCTGTAATTCACCATTTAACTTTTCTCATTCTTCATGTTCTAAGCTCTCTGTTCCCAAACATTGTTTACCATTAAAACTACCAAATTGTAATCTTTGTAGTTGGGAATGTCCTCCATTTAAATTAGTAATTCAGATTGAATGGAATGAAAATCATCAAGATCCTTACTTTGGCCACTGGAAAATTTGCCAAGCTAGAAATGGAATTTGTGGGTTCAATTCAACTGCTTTTCCTAAGTCTTTCCTTTGTAAATCTCAAATTTCATCACCTTGGATCTATAGAGATAAACCGAATCGAATCGTTTTGCTATGTAGTATCGCAATTGTTCCATGTTTAATACTTGTTATTCTTGCTAGAATGTTGGTAATTCGGTGTAAAGGAATGAAATCAATGGTAGTTGAAGAAGATCCAACAACTGTGTTTCTTCGTAGGCATTGTTCTCTACATCTTCTTCCACCAATTTTTAGTTTTGAAGAATTGGAGTCATCTACAAATATGTTTGACTCGAGGCGGAAAATCGGTGACGGTGGTTTCGGGTCAGTTTATCTTGCAGAACTTTATGATGGCAGAATTGTAGCAGTAAAAGTGCTCCATAGAAATCCGTCGGCTTCCATGAAATCGTTTTGTAACGAAATCTTAATACTTTCATCAATTGATCACCCGAATCTCGTCAAGCTTCATGGATATTGTAGTGACCCAAGAGGACTTCTACTTGTTTATGACTACATCTCTAATGGGACCTTAGCTGATCATCTCTATGGCTCCAAAAGCATGCTCAAAAGAGGATCTTTAACATGGCAGGTAATTTTCTAACCGTAAAAACTAAGACCCTTATAACTGTCATGACATAAATATCACAATTGGGTTGTTAGTTTATCACGAGCCTATGAGCATTATGTGACGCATGTCGCCAAAATTACACACCTAAATCCTATGCCCGCAACTCCGTTTGAAACTGCTGGCATCAAAAAGGTTCCCCAGAGACTAATACACTGCAAAAATCCAGATTGCCCAAAAGACGTGAGACTAATCTAACATAAAACATGTAATTGTGTGGCTTCATATACCGTGAAGGAATTATGCAGTTTTACTGAAATAATAAGTAAGACGATTCGTGTAATGCAGGTACGAGTTGAAGTTGCATTACAAACAGCTATGTCACTCGAGTATTTACACTTTAAAGTGGAGCCAGCAATTGTGCATAGAGATATAACTTCATCAAACATATTTGTTGAGAAAGATATGAAAATAAAAGTTGGAGATTTTGGACTCTCCAGACTTCTCATCTTTTCAGATACTTCATCCACATCTTCATCGTCATCCGGTTTTGTTTGTACAGGTCCTCAAGGGACTCCTGGTTACTTGGATCCTGAATACCATCATTCATTCAGATTAACAGAAAAGAGTGATGTCTATAGTTTTGGTTTGATTTTGTTTGAATTGATTTCTGGTATGAAAGCTGTGGATTTGAGTCGAGCGACACAAGAGATTGCTTTGGTCGATTTGGTAGTGGGGCAAATTCAACTAGGATTATTGCATCAAGTTCTGGATCCTGGTTTGATAGTTGTGACTCAACTGAAACGAATAAAGAATCATACTCGTGGATGTCGTAACTTTAATGTGGTTGCTCCTGAGCTATCTAAAGTTTGATAGTTTTGTGACACTAGCCCTTGTAGTTCATTATACAATAGTTGCTGGAAGTAAGAAAACAAAGATAAAACTCCAGCTTAATCTCTGGTCACTCCAAATCCCTCTTCTTTTTTATTAGGATTAATCAAATTGGAAATGCATTCATATATCCAAGCAATTCTGTTGTTTTACTACCTTCGACCAATAAAATAGATATTACATTTTTTTTATTTTAGCCTAAATTTTTGTTGTGACAAATGAAATATTTTTTCATAAAATGTATTGGGGAAGGGGAAGGGGAAGGGGAAGGGGTATAAAAATTTCGTCTCTTTTTAAAAGGGCACGAATCAGTCATTTTTTATAACAAGCGATAAATACGAACAAAACAAATCGTCCGTTTTTGTTAGCTGAAAGATTGGATTTTTTTCATTAATACCCTTTCACCCCGATTAAAGTCTTAACCTTCGCTAGTTACAACATTGGGGGTATCTTTCAATAATTCCTTTTTATTTCCCCTCTTTTGCTAACACACATATAGATGAGAGAGTTAGAGCGTCCACAGTCATAAGACCAAACCCAAAGATCAAAGAGTAAAAATTTACTCTTTGGTCCGGCCCAAACACTACGGGTTAACGATCAAAAATGATCGGGCGGTTGTCTAATCTAACGCTTGTAGTTGGGCGAACGTCTGGGTATACGTTTGTTGAGACGGACGTACGTCTAAGAAAACGCTTGCGTGGGGCGGACATTTGGTTGAACGCTTGATGGGAGGCGGTAACGAAAATAACGCCTGATGATAGACGGACTCCTACACATACGCCCTAGAGACGGACGCTTTACTAGACGAACGCCTGATGGGGCGGTTTAAAAGCCAACGCCCGATCAATTGTCTACACGTGCAAGTGCATCGTGTGCTGAAAAAGACGGATGTGCAGCTAGCCAACCGCATGAAGCACCGGGCGGATCTCTAGATGAACGCTCACTCACCAGGCGGACAGATGCATCAACGCTTGATGGGACGGTAGTCTACTTAAACGTTTGAAATGTTCAAACGTTTAATGGGGCGGTTGTTTACAATTACGTTTGAAATGTTTAAGTCTATTAATTAGTTTCCATTTAAACATTTCGTTAGATTAATTAACGTTAATGAACATTACATTCTAGATTGAACATTTTATTAGAAAGTAGTTCCAGTAGATTAACGTTAATGAACATTATATTTGAACATTTAATTTGAAATATTAATCAAACGTTAGTCTACTTAAACGTTTTACGTTTCATTAAAACATTATTAACTTCTGAAGTGGGATTGAAGTGTGGCGGAGTCTTAGCATTACGCCTTATCAAGCGGATCTCTAGCTTCACGTTTCATTGGGGCGTTGATTTGGTTAACGCCTATAACTGGGCGTGCTCCTACTGTAACGCTTCATCAGGCGTAATCTTGGGTGAACGCTTCATCAGGCGTAATCTTGGGTGAACGCTTCATCAGGCGTAAATTTGGTTAACACCCGTGTTTTGAAACGTAATCCTAGACGAACACTTGCCACCAGACGGTTCACTACATGCCCGCGCGACTATAGTTCGTTTGGTCCAGAACTCAGACCATTTTTGGTCGTGAACAGTACCAAATCCGGACCACAGAGTATTAGTACTCGTCCCATTACGGTTGGCTTTTGACGGACCAAAGACCAAATATGGGTTTGGTATGTCATTTGGTCCAACGACTGTGGACGCTCTTAGGGTTAAAATTTGGTGAGAAAATGTTGGTTTTTTGCTCGACCTGTATTCTTATGATTAATTCAACTAGTATTTAGGGTTTATTCTCGTTATTTTAAAGTTTTTTTTGAAGCTCTTAGATCCTAATTCGATGATATTAGTCGGCTTTGAAAATTTGGAATATAGGGTTTTCGAAAATATGGTAAATTGATTTTTAATTTTGGGGGTTTTGAATTTGGGGCCTGCACCACGATTAGGCTTGGTAATTTACATTGTATATATTACTTAAATCATGATCTTTAGCTCAAATTTGGTATAACCTTTTGATAATGGAGTTATGGTTCTTATTACCTTAGGTGATGGTGGTTCAATTCCACCAAGATCAATCTTCAGTAGAACTCATGTATTGCAAGTAATGATTATTAAGTGTGATAGTCAGCTCTGCTACATATTTTCTGGATTGACTCTGTTATTGGGGATTTCTTGTCACTTCTCTACTTCTTTGAATCTCATATTTCTTATACTTATATGGTTTGGCAAATACTAGATTCTGACTATGGCGCTTACAGGGTAGCACGGGGACACGAGACATTGTACAGTTTGTGGCGATGCGGAAAGTGCAGGGTGAGTGTTAGATTACCTGGTGGTTTCAATTTTTGTAAATTGTTCATTTGCAGTTCGTACGCTTCTTGTATTTTGCTTTCTGTTAATCATCCTGTGATTATTGTGTTGATACAACACTTTCTGTTATATACAAGAAGTGTTTATAAGATTTCTCAAATTTCAAATGCATATTGATTGTTTTCTTTATCAAGAAGTGCGCTGGCGGTATTTTTGCGTACTTTTTTTCTGAGGTTAAACTGATTTTAGGTAAAATCCGAGTAAGATTTCTGGATAGAATTAAGAACTATTTGGATCAAGGAGAAGTCACATAGTGTTATCTATTGGATTACACAAGCCTTATAGTAGAAACTAGAAAGAAGTTTTATACATCAAGTTACATCTGTATGGATAATACTATCATCATACCTCCTTTTATACAGGAGAATATGCTACAAGTTACTACAACAAGTCTTAGAAAGAGGATACTACTAGCAAGTATTATTGTTGTTGGCAAGAAATGGTCGTATGTGATAAACACAATTTTGTGTCTAAATTGTTCTCAATTCTCTGTTATTACTAATGCTTGATTTGTACTTATTGGGTTATTTTATGTATTTGTAGGTATTTTTGGAAATAAATATTTATGGAAAAATCGGCTCAAAAAGTGTTAAAGGCATCCGAAAAAATTACTAAAGGCACTCGAGGACAACTGCTAAAATGATCCATCTTTGGATAGGGGGCATCCCTTTTTAATTCAAAATTTTCGATTTTGGCAGGAACAAATATTCTCAACGCGTGAAGGTTTACTGAATTTAGAAATCCGATTTTTTTTTTGGTTTTTAAGAGTTTCAAAGCTATCCAACTTAAAGCAGTATCTATAAGAGGACCAACACACTTCAAATACAAGGATTTCACGCGTAAAACAAGCTAGTAAATCATTGTTTCAGCCGAAAAAAGTTTGAATAAAAGTAAAGAAAATACTATTTCGAGGTTGTTTTGGGGAGATTTCGGAGTCCTTATTGATTAAGGATAAGTTATTAGGGTTTTCTGAGCCTATAAAGAGAAAAGATAATAACAAAAATCGCGAGGGGGAGGCTCGGGAAGAAAACTATTTCGGTGATGTTGAAGACGTGAAGAACATGGAATAGGCAACGGTTTCTTCAACCCATCTGCAATGAATATCTTCGCATCTGCAACATATATCTTCATTTGCAACTGTTTCTTCAACCCATCTGCAACGTTTATCTTCAATCAAAAACGCTCTTCTTCTGTAACGGTAAGAACATGGTTTGCAACACCATTACACTGTTGCGAACTATCTGTGTTATTCTTCTTTTTTTTGTACACTTTTGAGCTATGAATCATTATTTTGAGAGTGTTTTGAGCATGAAGGGATAAAGCCCATCATTGAGGTAAGGAGGAAGCCATTTTTCCATGATTAATTGGTAACTTTTAATAATTCTTTTATGACTTTTGCATTTATTTTTAATTGAAATTATGATTTTCTTAATTGATTGTGATTTTATTTGATGGTTTATGCTGGGACCTAGAGATTTTGATGAACCATGCTTGTAATTTACAATTAATATTTTAAAAATCTACCTTTTGCAAAAATTAGAGTCACTTATTTGAGCTAGAATTGTTTAAAATTATTATTTTTGGAACCAATTAAAAGTGGTTAATGGTGAAATCCATAACCTCAGTATTTGTGAATATTATTGTTATATTTTGTGTATATTTTCTAGTTTAAAAAATCAATTTTTAAATCTAAAATCAATCTTTACAAGTTCGAGAGTTTAAAACTTATTTTACCACTATTCTAAAACATATCAAGTTTTTGGCTTCGCCGATGCGGACTTGCGCTTAGGTTTAATTTTAGTTTTTTTTCTTTTGTTCTATTTTATATTTTTTTGGGTATTTATCTTTTTGTTGCAGGTTTTGGATCAAAAAGAAATTGGAGCCAATTAAAGGTTCGGATTAAAGTTAAAGACAAAACGAAACGAACGGAGAAAAGACGAAGAATTTTATTTTCGGGCTTTATTTATTTTTGTTAGTTTTTATTTTCCTTATTTTCTTTTTTGACATTTATTTTTGTTGTTTGCTTGTTTAATATTTTATTTATTATTGTAAAAAAAACACAAAGTGCACAAACCAATTGCATCTTTCTTCAGACACCGATTTTAAGAAAACTTGTGGGATAGTACGGTGAAAGCTCTGGGCGTTATCATCTTAAACACCACAAACCACATCCTTGTACCTTTGACCAGTCTTTGACTGTAGGTATATTTTGTTGTCGTAACCCAAGCTTTCCTAAAATAGTAAACCCCAGCATTTGCATGTGCACATATTCTTGCTTTTGTATTCGTCGTTGGATTCGTGTAGGAGATAGACTTGAAGAAAACAACCTTTTTTGTTTAAGTCTGACCCGTTTCACGGATTTAGGTGGTACATCCATTTTTGCTGAAATGGGTGGTAATAATGAGAATGAGGTCCAGGTAAACAAAACCCTAAAATATCGTATGAACCCTTCAAGACTAGTACGTGGACCAGGGGTAGTTATCCTAGCCACTACTGTTAAATTCGATATTAAGCCTGAGACAATTAGCATGCTTCGAACATTTAGGGGGTTAGAGAAAAAGATCTCGTATACCCACGTAAGAGACTTTGAAATGATTTGTGACACAATGAGTTATCCTAATGTCCCTAAAGATGTGTTTAGGTTGCGTTTGTTTCCCTTCTCTCTTTATGAAAAAGCCAAAGAGTGGTATCATTTCATTATTTCTAAAACGATCACCACCTGGGACGGTCTTGTATAGGTTTTTGTTAGGAAGTTTTACCCACACCATAGGACTGCTGCTGTTCGTCAGTCCATTTATAACTTTAAGCAGAAATTAGGTGAAAACCTACACGATTATGTAGAAAGGTTTAATTAATTGTTATACCAATATCCACATCACGGCTTTGAAAAAGCCCAAATGGCCCAAATTTTATATGAGGGACTAGATAGTGAAACCCTTATACAGGTAGAAACAATGAGTGGTGGGAGATTCACACATCAGGACCCAGATACATGTTTTGACTCGTTTATCGAGTTAACTGAGCAAACTAGGCAATGGGCTTCGATGAGAGAACCAGAAATTTATAGAATATCTATCCATAGGGTCGATAGAGTTAATAACGGGTCACACATCCTTAGACGTCTAGAGGCTTTAGAAATAAATCAAGGGTCAAACCATGCTAGATACGAAGAGTAATCCTATGCTCTTTATAACAACTCTAGGTTTGAAAACCGTCAGTGATATGACCCATATTCTGAAACTTATAACCCTGGTTGGAGAAACCATCCTAATTTTTCTTGGTCTAAAGGACAGAATCAAGGACATACTAGTAATACTCAGGCTCCCCCAGGTTTTGGTTACATTAAGAATCCTTCAGGACCAGCCCAATTTCAGAACCCTTCAGATAAAAAAATCATGAGTTTAGAAGAGTCTCTTACCCTTTTATCTCATAGCACTGCAAATTTTCAGCAGTCGGTTGAAGAAAGTTTACAAGATAATAAAAAGGCTATTTCCGATTTACGAAACCAGTTTAGTCAGATGAATGAGTTTTTGAGACAAAAAGGCAAGTTTCCTAGTCATACACACATCAAACCTAGAGGAGTTGATGAAGTATCTTCTGGAGAGAAACCGTTCAATCATGTGAACCCTGTTACAACCCTTAGGAGTGGTCGAGTGGTAGAAAATAAGGTAACCATGCCCGATAGTGAACATGCTGTAGTTCACCCTTCTGAGCCAGTAACTGAAGAGACTGATAGAGTCTCTGAAGAGTCTAATGCGGTTCCTGAGAAATACAATTTTTTGCCCAGAGCCCCATTCCTACAACTTTTAGTACCAACTAAGAAGGAATCCAACTTTAATGATATATTGGATATTTTTAAGCAAGTCATCATAAATCTTCCTTTATTAGATGCAATCAGGAAGATTCCTACTTATGCCAAGTTCCTTAAGGATCTTTGAATGCAAAAGCGAAAGCTTAGTGTAGAGAAGAAAGCCTTTTTAGCTAGTCATGTAAGTTCAATTATCCAGAACAACACAACTCGTAAGTACAAAGACCTAGGTTCCCCTACCATTTCTTCCGCAATAGGTAACTACCGTGTTGAGAAAACACTACTTTATTTAGGAGCTAGTGTGAACTTACTTCCGTACCATGTGTACCTCCATCTAGGACTTGGTGACTTAAAACCTACCCATATAATACTTCAGTTAGCTGATAGGTCTTTGAAAATTCCTCGTGGTATTGTCGAGGATGTTCTTATTGAGGTCGATAGGTTTATTTATCCTGTGGATTTTGTTATCCTAGATACCCAACCTATCCCTGATCCAGAAAACTAGATACCTGTGATATTAGGTCGCCCTGTTTTTAGCTACATCTATTACGATCATAAACTGTCGAAATAGTATTATAAATTTATTTTTTGGTAATATGACTATTGAGATGAATATTTTCAATATTAGTAAGCAACCCCCTGAGCTAGATGACACACATATTTAAGAGGTGAACATGATTGGAACATTAGTTCATGAGTCATTACCAAACATCTTATCTGAAGATCTATTGGAGAGTTGTCTATCCCATTTTGGCTTATATTTTGACGATGATAGCACCATTGATCAAGTGAATGCTCGGTTAGAATCTACCCCCGTGTTATCCACAAATAGATGGAATTCTAAGTTCGAACCACTACCAATTTCTAATTCTACCTTAATTCATTCTTTAGAAGAGCCTCCTAAGTTGGAACTCAAACCATTGCCAGATACTCTGAAATATGTACTTTAGGACCATATGAGACTTTGCCTGTAATTGTAGCATCCGACTTGGATAATGATCATGAAAGTAAGCTACTGACCGTACTTCAAGACAATAAGGAAGCTTTAGGGTGGACCATAACAGATGCTAAGGGGATAAGTCCTACTGTTTATATGCATCAGATTCATTTAGAGGATGACACCAAACCTTCTAGGGAGATGCAACGTCGACTTAACCCTAACATGAAAGAAGTAGTTCGAACTGAAGTGCTTAAGTTGTTAGATGCGGGTATTATGTACCCTTTTTGAGACAGTAAGTGGGTCATCCCCGTTCAGGTTGTTCCCAAGAAATTAGGTACCACTGTAGTCCAGAATGATAATATTGAGTTAATCCCAACTCGAGTGACCACGGGTTGACATGTTTGTATTGACTATAGAAATATGAACAAGGTCATAAGAAAGGATCACTTTCCCCTTACTTTCATCGACCAAATGCTAAAACGATTATCTGAACATAGTCATTATTGCTTGTTAGATGGATACTCTGGTTATAATCAGATTGTTATTGCCCTAGAAGACCAAGGAAAACCACTTTTACCTGTCCCTTTGGTACCTTTGCGTATAGACGCATGCCTTTCGGGTTGTGCAATGCACCCGCTACTTTTCAGCGTTGCATGATGAACATATTTTCTGACATGGTAGAACGGTTTTTAGAGGTCTTTAAGGATTATTGTTTGGTTCATCTTTTAATGAGTGCTGCATCATTTGACATTAGTGTTGAGTAGGTGTAATGAAAAGAACTTAGTGCTTAATTGGGAGAAATGTTATTTTATGGTTCAATCAGGAATTGTTTTATGGCATATCGTTTCGTCTAAGTGTATAGAGGTAGACAAAGCCAAAGTTGACCTTAAGAATTTACAGATCCCCAAATCCGTAAGAGATATTAGGCCATTCTTAGGGCATGCAGTTTTTATCGTCGATTCATTAAGGATTTTAGCTTGATTTCTAGACCTCTTTGTAATTTTCTTGCAAAAGATGTTAAGTTTGTCTTTGATGATGCTTGTTTAGAGGCTTTTTAGAAGCTTAAGACCTTACTCACTACCTCCCCCGTAGTCCAGGCACCTAACTGGAATCTACCCTTTGAGATAACATGTGATGCTTCAGATTATGCTATTGGTGTTGTGTTAGGTTAACGAGAAAATAAATTACTTCATATGATTTACTATGCTAGCAAAACCCTGAATAATGCCCAACTGAACTACACCACCACATAGAATGAACTATTAGCTATTGTTTTTGCCTTAGAAAAGTTTAGATCTTATCTCTTAGGTTCTAAGGTTATAGTCTTTACTGATCATGCTGCTTTGAAGTACCTTCTGTCTAAGAAGGATACTAAACCTAGATTGATTAAATGGATCCTTTTGCTGCAAAAATTCTCGCTAGAAATTAGAGACAAAATGGGTGCAGAAAATATAGTAGCAGACCACTTGTCTAGACTTGTTTTGGATTCCCCTGATGATTCTCCTTATGTGAGAGATAGTTTTCCTGATGAACAACTCTTCTTTGTTTCCCAATTACCTTGGTTTGTGAATATAATTAATTATCTTGTTACTGGTCGAATACTACAACATTGGGGTAAACAAGATCGTTCTAGGTTTTGAGCCGAGGTAAAATATTTCTTTTAGGACGATCCTTATTTTTTAAGTATTGTCCAGACCATATTATTAGGAGATGTTTACCTGAGAGTGCCAGTCCAGTATTATTTCCTTTTTCCATGATCATGCCTGTGGAGGTCACTTTAGTGCTACGAAGAATGCTGCTAAGATATTGCAGTATGGATTACAATGGCCGTCATTTTTTAAAGACTCCCAGAGTTACTGTATTGCTTGTGAGCGCTGCCAGAAGTTAGGAACCATTTTTCGTAGAAATATGATGCATTTGAACCCTAATTTAGTTATTTAGGTCTTTGATGTTTGAGGCTGTTTCGTGTAAAACTATGTCTCTAAATGCATTTGAAACCTAATTTAGTTATTGATTTTATGATTCCATTTCCTATTTCTTTTGGTAATTTTTTCATACTTGTCATTGTAACTATGTCTCTAAATGGGTTGAGGCTGTTTCGTGTATAACAAACGACCACAAGGTTGTGGTCCAGTTTTTTAATGATAACATATTTGTACATTTTGGTACACCGCGAGCTATAATTAGTGATAGAGAGTCACACTTTTGTAATCGACCGTTTAAGCTTTTGATGAAGAAATATGGTATTACCCACAAAGTACCCCATATCACCCACATACTAGTGGTCAAGTAGAGATTTCCAACATGGAGATAAAACGTATTTTTAAAGAAAACTGTTAATCCAAATCGGAAAGATTGGTCATTGAGGCTTACTGATGCATTATGGGATTACCGTACTGCGTTTAAGACCCCCATTGGAATGTCACCTTCCTGTTGAGTTAGAACATAAATCATATTGGGTTGTAAAGTAGTTTAATTTTTCGCTTGACAAGGAAGGAACACACAGAAAACTCCAGCTCAATGAGTTGCAAGAGATTCATAGAGATGCATACGATAGTGCCAAGGAATATAAGAACAAAATGAAACTTGTGAATGATCTAAATATTTTAAGAAAGTCATCCTCTCCAGGTCAAAAAGTTTTTTTGTATGATACTCGTTTGCATCTGTTTCCCAGGATTGTCCGTAATTATTTATTTTGTTAGTGCCCAATCTAGTACTTATTGTATTATTTTATGTGTCTGTAGATATTTTAGAAAATAAACATTTGTGGAAAAATCGGCTCAAAAAGTGATAAAAGCACCCGAGAAAAATTACTGAAGGCACCCGAAAAATTGATAAAGGCACCCATGAGTTCTGATAATGGGACCTCACTGTTGGTTAGGGGGCATCCCCTTTTTAAAACCAAAAATTGGTGGGAAGAATTCTCTATCTGAGAAATAGCTTCTGAATAGTTTTGAATCGAGTTTTAAGGTGATTAAAAGAGGAGTTTGGTTTCAAAACAAGTGAGAAACCCTTTAAACATATCAATATACGTCTATAGAGAGTTTCACGCCGGAAAACAAGCTGGAAAAAAATCAAACAAAGGTCAAAAAATATATTTCTCCTTGGATTCGTATTTACAGGAATTTGAGTTTGTTTTGGATTGTGTTTTGGGTTTACTAAACCTATAAATAGCAAAGAGGAGGAAGAAAAATCAGGTGGGGAGGCTCGGGAAGAAAAAAGAAAAAAAAGAGAACTGCTGCTGCTAAATGTGAAGAATAGGGATACGACGACGATTTCTTCAACTGAACATCAACGTTTATCTTCAGCTTTGCAGCGTTTATCTTCAGCTGTAACGGTTTCTTCAACATATCAGCAACGTTTATCTTTGCTTTGTAACATTTATCTTCAAGCTTCATTGCAATAGTTAATCTGTCACGCCAAGAAAACGTTGTACATTTCATGTTTTATTATTTTTAGCTTCTTTTCTTCTTCTCAAGCACCTTTAGGCCATGTACCAATCTTTTGAGAGTGTTTTGCGCATGATGAGATAAACCCAACCACTGGAACAATTGAAGAAGCCATATTTCATGAATGAATGTTAACTATTTTTGATTCTTAATGACTTTTGTATTGATTTATGATTTTTCTTAATTAATTGCGATTTTGTTTGATGGTGTATGTTGGAATTTAAGAGCTTTTGATGCGTCATGCTTGTGATTTACAATTAATGTTTTAGAAATCTACTTTTGGCAAAGAAACGTAGTCAATAAAAAAGCTATAATTGTTAAAGAATCATTGTAGAAATCATTCAGAAGTAATTTGGGTGGAATCCTGAGTTCCAGATCTTCCCAATATTATTAAAATATTTTACTTATTTTCTAGTTTAAATCAAAAATAGGTCTAAAACGAATTTTCACAAGTCTCAGCGAACGAACTATTTTTACCACTTTTGTAAAACGATCACGTTCTCGGTGGACCGGTCCTTTTGTGGTCCGTACTGTTTTTCTTCATGGTGCTATTGAAATTGAGACTCAAGATGGTAAAAGTACTTTCAAAGTTAACGGTTAGAGACTGAATCATTTTTAGAGCCTTTTCCTACAGGTGATGTTGAGGAGGTCCCTCTGGAGGACCCTGCTTACCTTGATTGATCATCAATAATGTTGTTGTAAATTAGTAATTTTTGTAGGTTTTTGTTTTTATTTTCTTGTTTTTACTTTCTGTCTTATTCTCCGGAGAAGGATTATTACGCTTCACTCAGGTATTATCTTTCTGACTTATCTTTTTATTCCTCTTGTTACCTATATTTTTGGTACTGCTCTTTAATTTAAAATATTGAGGACAACGTTAGATTTAAGTTTGGGGGTAAGGGAGAAACTTTTAGTGTAATAATAAAAACTCCAAAATTTAGAAATTTGTGAACAATTCAGGATGACACTGACCGTTCTAAGTAAATGGAAACAAGCCTCTTGGTTATAGGAGTTGAGGGACCAAACTAAAGGGTATATTCATAAAAGGACAGAGCTCAGGTATTAGGAATAACATGATAGTCGTCACCATATCTCAAAGCCTACCTCGACCATATCACCTTCCTTTTTTATTTTGTAGTTTTATGTGTTTCTCTAAATGATTTGGTGGGGATCTAGCATCGAATTGTTATCGGCGTTGAGATGAAGTAGAGTGATTGATATCAAGCCCCATTATTGTATTTTATTTAGACAAAAAAAAAATGAAAGAAAAAAGAAATTAATAATAAGTAAATAATTGTTTTATTTTCAATAAATCGACGTTGGGGCCCTTGTATATACCAGATGAGTCGATATTAGTATAAGGATTAAAACCAGTGGGAGCTAATCTCAATCTATTAGAATTCATCCTAGCACTGACGTTCAGACAGATATGGGAAACACCGTTCACCTTAGTCAACATGTGCAAACTTCATCATCTTCATATCCATTTTCTAAATCTATTCATGTGATTGAACTTTGAGTATTGTGGTCCATTATACGACTTTCTGAGTAGTGATCTATTTTCTTGTATATGAATTTTAGTACGCTTGAGTAAAAACTCGTGTACAACAATTGGATTCAAAACAGGGTAATTCCTTCCATATCCAAAGAATTTTGTAGCTAACTAAATAGCATGTTTAGTATCTACCCTCAATCGTTCACAACTAGCTAGAGTTTGGAGTAGAAGTTTTGTGGGAATATCTCTTGTAAACCCTCACGAGACTAAAACTCGTCTGATAGGTACACCTATGGGTTTAAAGGCTTGTTGCACATGCTAAGTGCAATCTTGATGCCTGTGAAAATGTGTTAGGAATTTTATTTATTTTTAGATTAGATTTGCTCGAGGACTAGCAAATAAGTTTGGGGGTATTTGATAGAAACAATTTTGCGTCTAAATTGTTCTCAATTCTATGTTATTACTAATGCTCGATTTGTACTTATTGGGTTATTTTATGTATTTGTAGGTATTTTTGGAAATAAATAGTTGTGGAAAAATCGGCTCAAAAGTGATAAAGGCACCCGAAAAATTACTAACTGCTAAAAGGATCCCATCTTTAGATAGGGGGCATCCCATTTTAATTCAAAAATTCTGATTTTGGCGGGAACGAATATTCTCAACGCATGAAGGTTTACTGAATTTAGAAATCCGATTTGTTTTGGGTTCTTAAGAGTTTCAAAGCTATCCAACTTGAAGCAGTATCTATAAGAGGACCAACGCACGTCAAATACAAGGATCTCACGCGTAAAACAAGCTGGTAAATCCTTGTTTCAATCGGAAAAAGTTTGGATATCAAAGTAAAGATAAATACGATTTCGAGTTGGTTTTGGAGAGATTTCGGAGTCCTTATCGATTAAGGATAAGTTATTAGGGTTTTCTGAGCCTATAAATAGCAAAGAGAACAACAAAAATCGCGAGGGGGAGGCTCGGGAAGAAATCAAAAGAAAAATGTTTCTGCTGCTGCTGAAGACGTGAAAAACAGGGAATAGGCAACGGTTTCTTCAATCCATCTGCGACGGATATCTCCACCTTTGCAACGTTTATCATCAGCCGAAAACACTTTTCTTCTGTAACAGTGAGAACAGTGGTTTGCAACACCATTACACTGTTGTGAACCATCTGTGTTATTATTTTTTTCTTCTTTTTGTACACTTTTGAGCTATGAATCATTATTTTGAGAGTGTTTTGAGCATGAAGAGATAAACCCAATCAATGAGGTTAGGAGGAAGCCATTTTTCCATGATTAATTGGTAACTTAATAATTCTTTTATGACTTTTACATTTATTTTTAATTGAAATTATGATTTTTCTTAATTGTTTGTGATTTTATTTGATGGTTTATGCTGGGACCTAGAGCTTTTGATGAGTCATGCTTGTGATTTACAATTGATATTTTAAAAATCTACCTTTGGAAAAAATTAGAGTCACTTATTTGAGCTAGAATTGCTTAGAAATATTATTTTTGGAACCAATTAAAAAGTGGTTAATGGTGAAATCCATAACCTCAGTATTTGTGAGTATTATTGTCATCTTTTGTGTATATTTTCTAGTTTAAAATCAGTTTCTAAATCTAAAATCAATCATATCTCTGAATGTGCATTCGTTGTAATGGGAGAGCCTAGGAAGTTAGATTTAGTGTTCATTTTTAGGGTTTTTTAAAAATCATTCTAGTTCAAGGGTTTCTCATTGTGCAACTATTTTTTTTTCTTTTTGTGTGTTTAACATTGACAGTTCTCAGACATTTCTTTTTGTAATGCAAGTTGGTCAACTAAATTAATACTACACCTCAGCCATTTACCCAACTAAATTAACACCACACCTTAGCCATTTACCCAACTAAATTAATAATATAGCTCAGCCATTTACTCAACTAAATTAACCCTACATCTCAATCTGTTAGCTAACTAAATTAACATTACACCTAATAACCCTAACTCTAGGTTAAAAGTTTAACATGGTGACAATAATGCTCATCTACAAGGTAAATTAACTATTATACCTCATGTTCTTGTTCTTCATTCTTCTACATTTCTTGAGTAACAAACTATGTTTAGTTATGAGAATTTTCATAACATCTTTCAGTTTCTAAAGGGTACAAGAAAGATAACCATTCCTTCACAGGCCAAAGCACATAATTTTTACCAACTAGAGTGAAATCACATGTACTGTTGCTCTCTATCACTCTCTCTAAACTCATTGTTTTAAGTTTTATGTAACTTGATTTCTATCTTTTGGCTTAATTTGCAGGGGTCTGAGAAGGAGGTAGTAGCAGCGAGTGAAGAAGCATGTGATGGGTTGAGCACACTCGGATCAAGACCACCAAGTTATGTGCCCAGATGTGAAGGTTGCATCCCATGCGGAGCTATACAAGTGCCTACACGAACTGATCATTTGAATGTCCAGTATGCTAACTGTGAACCAGAAGACTGGAAATGCAAATGTGGAAATGCTTTCTTCGACCCATAAGTAGACCCATACGTAGAGCAAACGTAGTAACTCATTTTAATTTTTTTGATCTGCAATCGTAGAAACCAAATTTCATGTCTTTGGTTTTGATTTTTATTGCAAGGGTCTTTGTACGCGCTCATAACTTGAATACAATAGAGAAATTTTGTTAAATTCAAAATGCATTCAGAGTCTTAAAGATAGATACAAAGTATACAACTAATATTCTGTCGGAATGAAACCAACATTTCAAGGGTATTCTTGTTGACATCTATAGTTTAAATGGGAGCCCGTAATTTTCGTATGTAACTCTAATTGTTGTCATTACGAAGTAGTTCACATATAGCAGTACCAACATCGTCTTCAGATGATCAGCATGGGTGTCGTACTTCTGGTTCCAAACAGAGTCATTCTCACCCAATCTGAATCACCTTGACGGCAAACAACATGGGTCTTTTCTCCGAAAAGGGATCCCTCTGAATGGTTGTGTCTTTGTCTGCCAATTCATAAAAGGCTTAGTTTTGATTCATCTAGCAGATGCAGATAGAGATTTTTGCCGAGGTGGTACCTGTAAATAATTTCAAACACATTTTAGTAAGTTCTAATTCTCCAAGAATCATTTCCAAATTCTACCAATTCAACCGATTTTGCCAGCACCACCTCTACCTTCACAACCACTTCCTAGTCACTGCATCCAATTGACACTTCTCAAAATTTTTGCCAATGCAACTCTATATTCTGGCTTTGATCTACATTAGTATATAATACTATAATAAAACCACAACAGGTTCAAAACCTTGGAAACTAAACCCAGTCTTTCTTCTTCATGGGAAGACCGCAGAACAACCTAGCTAGTATATATAGCAAACCATACAAGTTTCATATCAGCATAAGAGATACATATGATCTATACCCTAAGAACTTTTACTATATCATATACATGCATAAGATAGAACAGCAAAACCACACAAGTTTCATATCAGCATATGACTTGACATTTACAAAAGATAAGATTATGCAGGACAGCAAAATCACACATTGTAAGAAACCAATAGTATGACTTTCATGGTATAAAATTTAAGGGCCACCGATATAAAAGAACATGAGTTAATAAACAAAAGGTACCTCCAACATATCCCCAGAAACAAGAAAGATTACCTCAGACTTAAATTTCTACAGTGCGGATTCTATTTGCTTCAAGGCTGCTTCCGTAAATTGTGCTATGCTTTTATACTGCAACAAGAGCCAAAACACGTAAGCCACATACACAACAATACAAAATGTCAACAATCCTTCCAACTAACCCACCTGAAGCATGTGCTCTTTGTTAACTTTGGCTTCTTCTTTGAGTTTTCCCATTTTTTGTTTTGCTTTGAGCAGGTCAACCGAATCCTGTTGCAAGTTTTAGTGTCTTCCTCTCACACTAAAATTAAACCATAGTAGCATATCAATATAATTGCGCCAATATGTTAAGCAAGTGTCTCACGAAAAGTGGACGAGTGTCAAATTGCTTGGTATACAGCTTTAGTAGGTAGAAAATAGAAAGGTATCTCTTTGGATGACTTTATTAGGGGGTTGCTTTTGTTGGTGTTTTTGATTGCTTGGTATACAGCAAAATTAAAAATGCGAAACAGTATACTAGGAAACAGGGAACTTGATGCAAGAAAATTTAGGGGATATAAATTACACTTGATAAAAGTGGGCTATAACTTAGTACCCCACCAGCAACAGAGTTTAACACCATCATCAAGTATCGAAGGAATGCCTAAAAATAGTGAGTGAATTAAGATGAGAATGAAATATTCTACACCTAACATTTGTCACAACTGTCAAACAGCATTTCAAAATTCAAATATGAATTACTCCAAAATTATCGGATTTCAAAAAAATTACTTTTACTAAGTCATTTTCTTCTTGTTTTTAATAACTACCAAGAAATCTTATAACTTGCCACATGTTCCAACTCATCCAAAACCTGTTTTTTTTTGTAGATAGAAATTACTAACAAGTTTAACAATCCATTTTTCTTTTGCTTAAATCTTCATCTTCTTCTTCTTCTTGGTTAGCTAATGCTTTCTTATATACGACTTTGGAATGCTGAGTTTTTCATAAATTTAGCATCTTGAATTCAGATGTGCGATGACAGTCAAAGGTGGCACGAGCCAAGCCTGCGCTGCGTGCAAGTATCAACGTCGAAAATGCTCCAATGAATGTCCTTTGAAGCCGTATTTCCCTGCTGATCAACCTAAAATGTTTCAAAATGCTCATAGGTTATTTGGTGTAAGTAATATTCTGAAAATTATTAATCCACTTCCACCAAACCAAAAAATGGAAGCAATGCGGTCAATCATTTATCAATCAAATATTCGCGATAAGCACCGAGTCCGTGGTTGTGTTGCCATTATTGAACAACTTAGTTTCCAAATTCAGCAAGCTACTCTCGAACTTGATGCTGTTAATACTCAGCTGGCTATATATCGTCAACAGTATAATCAACTGTCTCCAGCAGTGCCTCCTTCGGAGTCTTCTCCTTTATCTCAGTTGCAGTTAGGTATGGGTGGACCGAGTAATAATGCTATACCGCTCCTAAATCAGCATCCGTATCAGGTGTTTGATGCTATTGATAATGGAAACAGTAATGCTACTACTTATAATACTTCGTTGGATTACATTGACAACAAGGATAACATGATGAATCCATTATGGGCACACCAATCGTACATGGATAATAACAATAACTCCATGCTAATTCATCAATCACAATTTATGGGACAACCTATCCCTCTCCAACAACTATCCCTATCCGACGCTCCTCAAGATTATGACGAAATGCCGACATTGTTTGATACGATCGATGATAGGCAATCATTTATTGGTTCCAAAGATCCATACGAGTCGAGGTAGAAGGCTTTTTTTGTTTTGTTTTACTGTTGTTTACATGCTATAGAATCACTAATATGCTAATGTTTAATTGTTTTTATACAGCCCGGAGTCATCACCCAAGGACACCAAAGAATCAGTTGAGCATATATCAGAGAATGAACTAAGGAATGCTGCGGCAGGGTTGAGCTTAACGAGCGTGAACTAAACGAAATAAATTAATTAGTACATAATTTTCATCAAGTTACATTTTTGTTTTTCTCTTTCACTTCGTAAATTTGTTAGATTACATTCCACAATTTTGATACTCCTACTGTTTTATAACACTCATTCAATTATGCAACTTTTGTTTACATTTCTTGCACATAGCTTGTGCAATTCTGAACACCAATAATATTCAGCAGATTCTGAAACTTCTTCCTAGCTTCTTGTTTTCAAAAGATGATCTTTGTATTAGAATAATAGTACATTAACAAGGAAGTGTGCCTTGGAAATATTAGAATTACATGATAAATAGCATGAAGTAATGTCATTAATCCAATCTAGAACTAGAAGTGAAAGTTTTCAACAATAATCAACTAAAGGAATACTAAAAGTAAGGTCAAACATTTCAAACACAAGGTAGATCAGTGACAATGCCCATGAGGTGATTCCGTGCAAGTTGAAAGATTTTTTTGTTTTTTGTTTTGTTTTCTTTTTTTCTGTTTCATTATTGAAAGAGATTGACGGTGTTTCGAACTTAGTTCATCGGTACGGTATCATCACTCGATGATTTTACTTTTACCATTGTAATACAGTAATATGCAAGTTGAAAGATTGAAGAGGAAGGTTAGACCGTGAATAAGCTAGAAACAAAGAAGCCAAGACTAGGGATGTTTATTTAGTATTAAAAAGTGGATACATTAATTAAATATCTTTACAATTGAAGCCCTTCATAAATACCCCTATAAAAAAATAAATATACCCCTAAAATCTTATCCATCTAAAAATAGATTACATTAATATCCTCACATATATTACTATCTACTTATCTATCCAATATGATATTTTTATTTATTTTAAAAAACAACCAACGGTCTACCACCATCACCGCTGCCATTCCACCAACACCACCACTACCACTAAACAAACATCACCACTCCACCACCACCACTACAAAACCACCACCACCATCCTACCACCACCACCACCACCATTCTACCACCACCAACACCACCACTACCACTCCACCACCTCTAACTCCACCAACACTCTACAAACACCACCACCACCACTGCACCGCCGCCACAACCACCACCTTTAGCACCACCACCACCAACTTAAGCCAAGTTGACACAAAAATATGGTGTCAACCAGACAAAGTTGACACCAAAATTGGAAATTCAGAAAAAATTTATGTTGTTAACGTCATAATCTGGTGTCAACAAACCCAAGTTGATACCAAAACTGAAAATTCAGAAAAAAAAAAAAAAGTTATGTTGTTGACACCATTATGATGTCAACAAGCCAAAGTTGACACCAAAACTAAAAATTCAGAAGAAAAAAAAATTATTGTTAACATCATAATCTAGTGTCAACAAACCCAAGTTGACACCAAAATCTGGTGTCAACAACCAAAGTTGACACAAAAATTAAAAATTCAGAAATAATTATGTTGTTGACACCAAAATATGACGTCAACAAACCCAAGTTGACACAAAAACTAAAAATTCAGAAAGAAGTTATGTTGTTGACACCAAAATCTGGTGTCAACAAAACCAAGTTGACACCAAAATCTGGTGTCAACAAGCCAAAGTTGACACCAAAACTGAAAATTCAGAAAAAAAATATATGTAGTTGACATCATAATCTGGTGTCAACAACCCAAAGTTGGCACCAAAATCTGGTGTCAACAACCAAAGTTGATATCAAAATTGACATACTCGTAAGAGTGAACCTGACGTGAATCGAACACGTATCTTCTGACATGGGGTCAGGTGTGCTACCCTTACACCACAAGTTCAATTTAATGTGCATTATAATGCATGTATCATTGTGAACATACCTACTCATTATGACATATTAAGGGAGATTTAGTTATCTACCTCAAAGTATCACTAAGGGAATGTATATCACACTTATAGAAAACCACAAACAACATCCATATAATGCAAATTTGTTGAAAGTGAGGTTTTAAGTGAGCAGACAGCATAACAAGGGCACTAATAAAGTCACAAAACAACATCCATATAATGCAATAGTTATTGTACATACTATATTATTTTCTGATAGAAAGCAGTGCATACTTGATGTCTGTGATTGCAATCTAAGATAAAAAGATCTCAAAGGCAGGTAAGCATACCTTATTTACTATGACAAAAGTTGCCTGGATTGCTGTCTTATCATCAAAATGAATTGTTCCAGCAACCATCTCTCATAAAACAAGTCCAAAGCTATATATATTCGCCCATGGGATTTTCGGTGCCATCCGGCGGTAAGTACCCACATCATCTGACACGGAATCACAAAATAACTCCTTGCATGCAATTTCGAAGTCAACAATCTTCACCTGGTTATCTTCGTCAAAGATGAGTTCTCGGGTTTAAGGTCTCAGTGAACAACACCTTACGAGTGTAAGAATTCCACTCATCGTGCAATATCTAGAGCAATACCGGTTATTTTATCAAAAATGAAGTGTTTTGTGTTCAAGTTTGTGCATAAATGCCTTCAATGAACCCCCCCGACTAGATATTCAGTGATGATACAGAAGACTGGAGGATTTCTACTTACGGCAACCAACTACATTAACACATCAAAAGCTTAATTCATTAACAGATCAAAATAATAGCTAGACATCTAAATATGTCCTAATTACACAGTTATTGCTATATATCATTAGTAAAAAATAACCCATGCGAATTTAAAATGTTAAGAATTGTCATTTTAGATTCAAGAGATGAAAAAACTAATCAAGTCAGAACAACTATAATTAGTCAGATTGAGAAAATTTCAATCAACCCAAGTTAAACGATGTCAAGAAAATTTTAATCAATCAATTATTAACATTAACTGCACAAAATCGAAGTAAAAAAATGATTAAAACCCCTAAATTAAATGAAACCACTCAAGTAACCCCAAAATCAACGAATCCCATACTTATATAACCTTGGATTTGACCTGAAAAGATTATTGACACAAAGATAAAAAAATATATTAAGATCTGAATAATATGTAGCATAAATTGTAACTTTCTCAAAGAATACAAAGAGAAATCACGACAAATCTCAACTGTAACAGCCACTTCATTCTCTTTATCACAAGTCCAACATATGCTTATCTACGTAAATTAGATCAAGATCCATAAGAAAAACAGAAGAAGTATAAATTATAGATCTAAGAATTATGGTGGTGGTGGTGCTAGTGGTGTTGGTTGTGGTGGTGGCAATAGAGATGTTGGTGGTACTTGTAGCCCCGACGGAGATGGTGGGTTTATTTTTTGCTGAGTGAAATTTTTAGAAGTGAAAAAGAAGAAGTAGAAAGTTAAATAAGAGATTATAAGAATTATGTATCTAACGAAAATTTCAATTATACCCTTAGGGGTATTTGTGAAGGCCCATAAATGATAGGGGTATTTATTCAATTCCCACTTAAAAAGTTGATTAAACCTGTTGGGGATAGTCAATTTATTGACCCTTGATGTGATAGATGGATACCTTCCAAGGGCTTAGCCCGCCTAACAATTCGGTCCCTCCTAACCCTAACATCAGATTCTCTGATTTTATTGATCAGGTTAGAGCTGTCAATTTATAGCCCGGCCCGTGGGTTGACCCTAACCCGATTTGTTTTAACCCGGTCGGCTCGGCTTGTTAGATAAACGGACCGAGTTAGGGTTGGTATTTTCGACCCTAATAGTAAACAAGTCGGGCTAGGGTCAACCCATGGGTTACCCGTCAACCCGTCATTTTATGCAAGCTCTTTTGAAATTATGAATATTAGAGATTTATGGAAGAAATTACAATTGATTCTTATAAATCAGTAAAAAAACCATCAAATTTAATTTAATTTAATCTTGAATATCAACTAACAATCAACAATTTTACATTATAAACTACCTAAAGTTCCAAAGTAAGGCTAATCCAGATCTAAACATAAAAAATAAATAAAATTACATCTACATTCAAGCAAAAATAAATAAAATCCATGATCAACCGTTGCTTAATTAGATTCATCCATATACTGTTTCATATATTAATGAGTACCCATATCAATAAAAGAAATATTGAATCTTGTATCACAATGAATTATTTGAATATCATATTCAAAATTAAAACATTATAAGCTATAGGAAAAAATAGCTAAGAGAGAAATATAGATCAAGACCTTTAAAAGCAAAAAGAGAAATCAAAAGATGATAACTTGGGATAGGTGGATGGAGACCGATATCTTAAAAGAGTGAAGAATAAGAAGATGGCTAATGGAGATGTAGCTTGAAAGTGCTGAGTGCAGAGATGAAGAATATGATGAAAAAATATTTTGCGAACAAGAACTGGGTCAAGCTTCCTCACCCTGGCAAGAGGAAATGTTTGGCTCGAATTTCTGGAATTTGTCCTCATAGTTCTCTTCTCATATGTACTAATGGGTACCAACATCGGATTCGTGGTTTACCGTTGCTATCCTCAGGCAAGATTCATTATCTTCAAGATGGAAAACATAATATCTATAATCTCCTTGTTGTTGATGGGGAGAAACCAAAAACCAGTGTCTTGAATGTTTCCGAGTCAACTCAAAAAAGTCTAGTGCCGAACCAACTAGCAGAAGATATTATTCCACCGGGTGTGGAATGGACCCCATCATCTAATAATTCCCCTGCACGCCCTTCTATTTCGAATAGTACTCAAGATCCTCTGTTTTCGATTATCTAATAAATCACTTAATGAAAGTAGATTCTCTTCCCATTCATTTCAAAACTTCCACGGTCTCTTCGCCATACGAAACCAAAAGCAGACACTGTCACTAGCTAAAAAGGATAAGTATGATTTTTTAAGCCTGTCTCAACTGATAGATAAAGCGAACTTTGACACAACATCAATACTTCTGGTGAGGTTGTTTACAATCAATACTCCAATTTCAAGCCACTTCTTACCAAAAACCCATGTGTCATACCGAGTTGTTATCAAATACTGTAAAGTCAAGTCAGTAGTCCAGTAGTCAACAAAACAACAAGTCAGATTTCAGCTACAACCCTGATCAAACCAATTCCAGGGCGGCCACAGCCGGGATGGTACTTCTCAATCAATAAAGAGAGGTTTGATGAAACCCTTTGTGGAGAAATGCAAGATGTTGGCAGGATCCAACTCTCGTATGCAAAATGAGTGATGCCTGGGGGGACTATCAAAGGAAACTCCAAATTTTGACAGTCCAAATATTACGTGAACTCGCGCATAATGTTAGGTCCACTTTTTCCTTCTTGTATGTAAATAAGTGTGTTATGTCTCTATGTTTTTGTTGTTCTTTAGGTCTAGTTTTAGGTTATGGTCTCTACAATGCTCTATCTTGGGATCATTCTGCAGGCTTGGTTTACTCTCGGCTACTTCGATGTTACACCAACAACTCAGCTACGCACCACCACCAGCAACCGCAACAACCATCGTCAGTCTCTTGCGCCCTTTTTTGTCATGACGGGCGGGGGATACTTTGTTTTACCAACTAGGAATGATGATTATGTTGAAATCGGGTTTTGTTACCCCCGGTGGGTACTTAATTAGTCTACCAACTAGGGTTAACAACTTCTTATTGCAGGAGACTGGTCCTTTAAAAATTTGGTTTTCTTATGGAAATTCATTGAAGAAGAAGGCATTCCATCATTTGTTTATCTTCAAGTTCGAGGATCAATACAGCAACACCCCTCACATAGGCAGCTGGATTCAAAGAAACAAAGATAGTAATCAATGCAACATTGCCAACCAATATGTGAATGACTTTAATCGTCATCCAATGAAGCTTCAACTGGAATGTCTGAATTCTATGGCTAGTACTTTACAGGCTAACAACTGTTCTAAAATTGGCTATAAAATAATATTATGTTTGGTGGAAATATCCACTTTTGTTTTAAATCGTGTAAGACGTTCCTCTATTTAAATAAAATCATAAAATTTCAAAAAAAGAAAGGGTTAAAGATTTGGTCAAGTTACAGTAATACCATAGGTTTACTAATTAATGTATCAATTGTCATTCTCTAGCCTAGTGGTTTTGTACTTACATGGTAAGCAGAAGGTATGAGGTTCGATACTCTTCAACCGCAATATTTTTTTCGCCTTATAACAAGGAAAACTTGTTAAACCTAATTTCCTAGGGCAACCCGTTAACCTGATAAAGCCAACCCGTCTAGGGCTAGGGTTGACCCTAACCTAACCACGGGTTGGAAATCTAGGGCCGAGTTGACCCTAACCCGACCCATTTGACAGCTCTAACCAGGATACTATATTCAAGAATGTTAATAAATTGAAACACCTCTTTGCACAATACCTCTCCTTAGAAGATGTCTCTATTCCCTTAATCCATATTTGTACTCTTGATATTTTATTTAGATCTTAGATGTCTTTGATGTTCCCCGAATACTGAACTTTAAAAGTACATTCGGAAAATTAAATCCCCTTATCATATTCAGTTTTGTTGTGGAAAGCTATTAGAAATTTGATTCTTTCTCGTTCTGTTGTAAATTCTCGTATCCCTACCCCTTTTATGAATTCTCCAAGTTATTCCCCTTACGATGAGTCTATTATGCTACTTATGCATGATTTGGTTCTTTTTCCATTTGTTAGTCATATTTAGTTTCTGTAAATTTTTGATGCTACTAATGTTTTCATGGATAAAACTTTTATGAGTTGGGTGGACTTTTGGTTTTTCAATTCTGCTTCTTCCATCTCTGATGAAATTAGTCTCATGTTTTTCGTCATCCTTTAGTCTATCTGGACTAGTCAAAATAATTTTTTATTTAGAGGAAAATGTGAAAACCACTTTACTATCTTATGTCATGCTAGGTATATGGTTCCCGACAAAGTGATACTTACTCCTCCTGGTCCTTTGCTCCTTAACCCTAAAATGGATAAATGGTAAATGGATTCCCCTTCTATTTGGTTAGATTAAGTGTAATAATGGTGGTGCCTTTGATTTCTTGTATATGGCTAATGGAGATATATATATTAACATTAGATTCTACCAGCAAATCAACTTTTTGTGCATCTCTTACGTTTACAGTCTCCTCTTCTCTTGTCGAAGCTAGGAACCTGGCTATCTGCTCACTTTTGAAGAAAGCTGTTGAGATCAAGTTCACTCATGTCATAGTGAAAAGTGATGCTAATAATCATGTTGATCAATTGTTGCTTAAAATTTTGATGGGGACCAATACATGTATGCTCTTTTCAAACACATTTCATATTCCAGTTCTTGACTTGTTGCTTGTATTTATTTTAATTTTCGTCTTATTACTTGTAGTGAAATTTCTCATGCCTTGGATCATTGGGATAAAATAATAAATTTCTTTATGTATAGATCAAGACCTCTCTTATTTAACTTTTTACGATAGCTGAGGATGACTATTAGCCTGTTATCTCTGACTTTCTCTAATAAAAAAGGAAAAAAAAACATTTTGAAAATGTTTTCCTAGGAATTGCTGCTAGTACCTTGGGATTATTTACCTTATTTTCATTTTTGAATGAGAACATTTGTTTTATGTACCAGACACTTAACATTTTTGTCTTTCCATATTACCAAATTTTTAACCATAAATAAATACATGATTTTTGCATCAACGTATTTTTGTGCGGAAGAAATAACTTGCACAATTGTAGGAATGCATAAACATGCGTGTGTGTGGGTGTCAACAAGAAATAATTTTTTTTTGACAAATTTGATATTCTTATCAGAATATTCTCTAAGAGTGATTATGAACCCGGCGTAAGTAAATGTCTTACTGATATTATTGACAAACATAATACTAATATCTATGACATAATATTTTTTTACCATTTTCAGCCCGTTTTATGGTCAATATTCTGGCATTAATTGTAGTATATGCACTAACTCTGCACAAACAATATAAACTTCGCTAGTCCATACTTTTTCTTCATTGCAGTGAGCTATTATCCTCTGCATTTATCTCGTTCTTCTTGCTTCACTTCTTGTGTGCTTAACTTGTCTCTTTAAGTGTTTACTTTATTTTTCTATATTTTGCTTCCAATTTCAGAGGCTGGATTGAGAGTGTGTTATTCTCAAAAATTTCAACATAAAATATTTTTAAAGTTGGCAGTTGAAAAAAACTTTTAATGATAACCTTAATATTGATGGTTGAAAAGACGGGTTTATCGAGTACATCGCTAATTCTTTTTCGTTTAACCTATTAATACAGACCTTGTATAATTTTTTTGAATCCTTAAGGGCATCCACAATGGTAAGATCATTACCAAAGAGAGTAAAATTTTTACTGTTTGGTACGGCCCAAAAACAACGGCCCAAAGACTAAAAATGATAGGGCGGTGCTCCAGTATAACGCGTGTTGTTGGGCGGGCGTCTGGGTATACGCTTGTTGAGACGGGCGGTTGTCTAGTGTAATGCTTGCGTGAGGCGGACACTTGGTCGAACGCTTGAAGTGGGGCGATAACAAAGATTACGCATGATGATAGACGGACTCCTAGACGCACGCCCAAGAGACGGGCGCTTTACCAGACAAACGTCTGATGGAGCGGTTTCTTAGCATTACGCCTGATCGATTTGTACATGTGCGAGAGAAGTGTGTGCGGTAAAACACGGGCGGTGCCCTAGCGTCCCGCCTACAAACCCAAGCGGATTCCTACAATGCCGCTCCATTACTTAGTGATACATTAGCTTACTGTACACATTACTTAGTTTACTGTGTAATGATTTACTTATTTTACTGTGTAATGCTTTTATGTTAAATGATACTCTTCATTTAACCTTGTAATTTAGTTTATTGTACATATTAGTTAGTTTACTGTACACATTAGTGATAACCGTGTAATTTAGTTTACTGTACACATTACTTAAATGTTTTCGTATTGTTATGACTAAGATTAATTGGAGAAGTGGACTCTTTGATGTTGGGCGGAGCATCAGCGTAACGCTCCATGTTGGGCGGAGCCTTAGCATTACGCTTGGACCAAGCGGGTTTTCTAGCGTTACGCTTCAATGGGGCGGTGATTTGGTTACCGCCTGTTAGTGAGCGTGATCCTAGACGTCCGCTCCATCAGGCGTAATCTTAGGTGAACGCTTGATCAGACGGAGATTTGGTTAACGCCCGTGTTTTCAAACGTTACGCTAGAATAACGCCTGCCATCAAACGGTTCACTACACATCCGCTTAGAGTCATAAGGTTAACTACACCACCGCTCGAGTATAATAGGTTTTTTTTGGAACTTTTCCCAAGTTTGGTCCTGCACAGTGTCAAAAACGGACCATAGATCATATATGATCATCCCGCTGTGGTATGATTTTGAAGGACCAAAGACCATAAATGGGTTTGGTCCGTCATTTGATCTAGCCATTGTGGACGCTCTAAAGGTTAATTAAACAAACAAGGTTACCTTGATAATTATTTACATTCAACAGGACCTTGATAATAATTTATATTCAACAAAGAATAAACTATAGGATCAATCAAGGTATGATTAACGTAAAGTGCAATTACTTAATTATAATAAAACAATTATAATATGGAAAATAAAGTAAATGCACAACATACAAGTTTTGTTAACAAGGAAAACAACTTGGAAGAAAAACCCCGAGACCCAGTCCAGTTTTGAATACTCCCGTAATTAAGCCGTTATACTCTTGCCTACAATGCAACCTCGTGTAGTTGAGAAATAATAAATTAATCCCTGGTTACTCAATTTCCTCAGTATTCCTGCACCTATAACCAATCTGGATAACGTATGTGAACCCTTTAACAGAAGTTCAAGATTTTCTTCATAATCCATCGTGAAGACTATTGCTACCAACTTCACAATCGGTATGACTCCGTTTCATTTACGACGTCTATCAAACAACAAAGGACAATCTGTTTGATACCAACTTAGTTCTTAATCACAAATAAAATAAGTGATAAAATTCAAGTCAAGGATATTCCATTTAAAATCTAAAACACATGAATCTTTAAGATAGTATCTGAAGACATGAATATTGATGTAAAGGTGAGGGTACCTTCAAAGACAGTCCGAAGTTCAAGTAAGAAATAACTCTATGCAGGTGTGTAGAGGAGAAAAAGAATAAAAATTGTGTACCTTTTGATTTGAAATTCAACATCTATTTATAGGCAGAAAACGAATCTAGCTGCTGGGATTGGTAGTTATCCTAATAACCTCCGAGATTTGTATCTATCCCAAGTAACCAGATTCTTGATAGAATTTGTTGGTATCTCCAATATTTACCAAAATCCTTATCTATCTTATCCCTTTTTCTGCTAGGATTTATAATTATCTTAAATAATTATAAAAATACGTGTGATTTTTATCCTCTTTTTGTTAGGATTTATAATTATCTTGTATAATTATAAAGATTTATCCTCTTTCTGCTAGGATTTATAATTATCTTAAATAATTGTAAATATTTATCCTTGTTCTGTTAAGATTTATAATTATCTTAAATAATT
Source organism: Papaver californicum (assembly GCA_023531435.1). Lineage (NCBI taxonomy): Eukaryota > Viridiplantae > Streptophyta > Magnoliopsida > Ranunculales > Papaveraceae > Papaver > Papaver californicum. The sequence goes on from JAJJMC010026966.1 coordinate 1,625,840, forward strand.
ATTAGGCTTCTATAATAAACTAAAGAGGTTTCCATAATAAACCAAATGGGCTTCTATAATAAGCCAACTGGACTTCCAAAATAAGCCAAATATATTTCTATAATAAACCAAATGGGATTCTATTATAAGCCATCTGTGCTTCCAAAAGTAAGCCAAGTGTGTTTCTATAATAAACCGATTGGGCTTCCTTATTATGCCAAGTAGCTTCTATAATAAGCTGATTTGGGCTCCCAAAATAAGTCAAATGAGTTTCCACAATAAACTGAATGGGCTTCTAAAATAAGCCAAGTGTGTTTCTATAATAAGCCAAACCCGGATTCTAAAATAAGCCAAAGTGGGTTTCTAGAATAAATTGAATGGACTTCTAAAATAAGCTAGGTGGGTTTCTATAATAAATTGACTGGACTTCTAAAATAAGCTCGAGTTGTTTTCTATAATAAAATGTAGGGATTTCATATGACCCCAAATTATCTAATTATGGAAAAATTCATAAATCCTCCACTGTATCGTTTTAGGAGGGTACAAACATCGCCCTCTTTTAATTCTCAACTGGTTAAAAAATTAAGAAAATTAAAGTTCGGGTTGATCACCGTGGCATGTTCATAAATTTTCCCAAGCAATTTATGGAACAATCAATCGTGGACCACGAACGACTGATATTGTAAAATGTGTCTCGGCTTAACTCAGTATTTCAAGTACCAAAATATATACTTTAAAAATCCATGCACCAATATACCTCACGTACCAACATGTGGGGATTTGTTCGACCAAGCGCTCTACTTTTAGTGAAGGGTCCATGTATGAGCTCCCTTGTAATAAGATAAAAAAATTCACTTGTAAAGTTCGGGACCTGTACGTCAAATCTTAGCCAGAGAAGGGAAAAAATATCACTTCATTATCACATGTCCATGATCACATGTAACAAAAATATTTGTACTTTACACCTCGAATTTATCTTGGAGTCATAGCCGCCAAAAGGAGGGAGATTTTGGTTTTCTCTGGGAATTTAGAACCATCACCGATAGATAAGCTTTTCCTGATCCTTTATCTGCTTTAAATTTAGATTTAAAACTCCACCTCCAACTTTGGTCTTTAACCGAAGAGTCAAAGAAAAATTCTCTTTGTCATCCAAGTTCACGTTCAAAGTAATCATTGTTTTTTTCTTTATTAATTTTCACTTTTAAATTTTATGATCTTAACTTATTGTCTTTCCCTACAACTATTTAGTTTTTCTCATCCAACTAACATCATCCGAAGGTAATTAACTTCATTAGTTTTTAATGTTTTTTTATTGTTTCCATTGGCACCATCTTATTTTTTTTTATCATACCTCCTTATATTTCCACTTTTTATGCTTCCATGTTTTATATTAAGGAGACAAAAGTGATTTGTCTACCATACATTTGATACAATTTCTATTTCCATTTTTATTATAAAACATATTGATAATGCCTGATACCTGATGTCAAATAACCAATTGAATTTCTAACTTTTAGTTTACTCTACTTTTAAAACTCAATTTACTATATTTGACTTAAATAATAAAGTAAAGCGAAAAATATTTACGACCTTTTTTCGTGCCTCGTGAAAGCAAATTTTCGAAAAAAAATTCTTTGTTCCTTTTCTCATTTTAGCCCTTTTTTTTTTCTTATTCTTGGAGGACTTTTAATACAATGATTTTTTCCTCTTTTTTGTTTTTGTTTTTCTCTTTAATAAATTTTTTTTGCAAGTACTTCTTTAATAAGTACATACGTATGATGTATTGTCAATTCTGACTATAACCAAGATATATCTATAAATTAAATTTATAAAATATAATGATCGTCTAGGACTTATCTCATTGAGTGTTCCAATATTGGAGTGTGCATCCAGTTGTCACAAATATTTGATAGTTTCAGAATCAAACTACTTTCCGTTACTAGATGATCATTGGTCTCCCAGGTAAATTTGCGAGTGTACTATCGTCGTCTCCACCAGAACTAGTTTTTCTACCCATTTGGTGAAGTAGTCGGTTGCAGCTAATAAATATTTGATACCCCCAGATACAACGGGGAACGGTCCTACAATACCCAATCCACACTTGTTGAATGACCACAACCTTATTATCGGATGTAACTCATTCGATGGTCTCTTTATAAGAAGGCCATGTAACTGACAATCCATGCATTTATTTGTATACTATTTTGCGTCACTCTACATATAAGGCGATACGTATCATTGAGATAAAAGCATATGAGCCAGACTCCTGCATCCAGAATAATTCTGACAGCACCCTTCAAGTGCCTCAACAAACAATTGTTTCCCTACCTCTCGAGTCACATAAGGTAAGTATTGTTCCAATTGTTGTTTTTTGTATAGATCACCTTTACTCATGCCAATCCATATTTCCATAATCTATATATATCAAATTTCCATAATACTTTTTATTATTTTATTTTTTTTATTTTTTATTTTTTTTCTTTATTCTTGAAGCAATTTTATCAGAACGCTTTGTTTATGTCTTTCTTTTTATTAGAGAAACATTTAAAATATTTATTTAATAAATACATGTATAAAGTATTCTCGATTTTGACTATAAACTTGATTTATAATATAATAGTTGGTGTGGACTTATACCTTCCCTGGCGTTGGTCGTTCCCTTCAACCCTAGCACATCCCCTCCCCATTACTTGCAGTGATATTGGAAAAGGCGCCTCATATTGTTTGATCTTCCTGAAATATATTGAGCTTGACTCCATGTTAGACGACACTTTAGCCGCTCATATTATCTGCATAAATATTACCAAATACGCCCCCTATTGTTTGATTGTTACTAGACGTGTTGAATTTGATCAATCGTCATACGAGTTGTCTCGTCTACACTAATTGCTTCACCTATGGCTTGTGCGAATCGCCTATCTTTTTTTGATTGCACGATGGTGATTTTCTCGGGTACTTAGCGATCACGGTAGGCGGTTTTTTCTGACGCTTAGGATCCTACTTTCTCCATATGGATCTGATAATTTTCTTTTGGGCTTCATATTTATGCTTTGCTTAAAACCATTCTCTTGTTGTATATAATCGTCATATCTCTAGTGAAGGTCGTTCATGATAGTTCAACATAACATTCTTGGAACGGGATATGCCTTTTTATTCAAAATCTTCTCTCTTTTCTTAATGCGATCTTGAGTCTCTTATTACCATTTTTATTTTCCTTTTCTCGTAAGCTCTTGGAACCGCTTTTGTAAGTTAGTTAGATAACTACCACAGGATTTTTCTCTAGCATAATACGCGAGGCCTAAAGAACACTTCTATTGATAATGGATTCATTGAATCTCGTATGCTTGGATACCGATCATGAACTTCGTGAGTTTGGTTTAAGATTGCGTTACTAATTAAAAGAGGTAGATGAATTGGTACCCAAATATTTCTTTTAATAGTTGGATAAGTTCTCGCGAAGTAAGATTTTTTTTTTTGAAGGTGTCGCCTCTAGTCTTTCTTGAAAAGTTTGAACAATGAAGTTTTCAATTGGTAGAATGACGGTGCTTTGTGTAGCATGAATTCTGGTAAGTGCATCACCATTCCATACAAATTTATTTGCAAGTGGAGTTGTCGTGGGATCATTTTTTGTGAAGTTTTTTTGCGACGCTTATCTTTGCAAAATTTAATAAATATTATTGTTTCTGAAAGCCTTCTGCGACGTTTATATTTGCAACAAAAGTAAGTGTTTCTATTTCTGAAAGCGTTTTGCGACGCTTATTCGGTAACGCTTTCTAGGCAGATTTTTGCCACACTTTTTCAAACTTTCAGCAATACTTTGTTTCTTCAAGTTTTTTGAAGACTTTTCTCACTGGGAAGACACGATCCTTTTACTCGTACTCCCCTTAGTTGGCGCCAAAAGAAGTTGGTGCAAAAAATATTTACCCCACACTCCTCGAGATTGATGATGAATTGATTGAATCTCCACAGTAGATTAATTTCCTCAAAAATTATTGATAACAGCTGTAATTATTGATGAAATCCGTGATTGTTGATGTAAAAGTGGGGGGTACTTGCAAAGACACTCTGACATTGAAAGAGCTCTATGCAGGTGTATAGAGGAAAAATTGAATAAAAATTGGGTACCTTTTGATTTGAAATTCAACTTCTGTTTATAGGCAGAAAACAAATCTAGCCGCTGGGATTGGTAGTAACCTCTAAGATTTGTATGTATCCCATGTAAACAACCAGATTCTTGATAGGATTTGTTGTTATCTTCAATATTTACCAAATTATTTATCTATCGTATCTCCTTTTCTTCTAGGATTTATAATTATCTTAAATAATTATAAAAAACAATGTCAATCGTATCCTCTTTCCGCTAGGATTTATAATTAACTTAAACAATTATAAAGATTTATCATCTTTCTTATAGGATTTATAATTGTCTTAAATAATTATGAAGATTTATCCTTTTTATGCTAGGATTTATAATTATCTTAAATAATTATAGAAATCCATGTCAATCTTATCCTCTTTCTGTTAGGAAATATAATTAGGAATTTTAGGCTCGGGCTCAAAAAATTATTTTTCTTGTTCACAAACCCAAAATATTTTCTCATTATTTTGAGACCCATAATTATTTGAAACTATAAAAGGAGGGAAAGAAGACACAAGTACCCTTAATATATTCAACTTGTATAACATAGAAATCTCGGATTTTCTCCCTCCTCAGTAAAGTGTCTGCATAACTCGTTATGCATCTTATTTTTTCATATGTATAATTGGCAAGCAAACTTGAATATAAAATATCTACAAATCGTGCCTTGGAATTTTATAAATTTTATCTCGTTGAAAAGCTTTTAAAGAGATCTACACAATGAGAACAAGCAATAATATCAAATTTATATTTTTTACGAAAAATTTGGGGGTGATTGTTCTTTTAGGCACAAATTTCAAACACTTGGTACATAATCATTATGCAGCCACCACAAAGATGTGTAGCCCATTACGGAAACACCACATAGGATGCATAACACAGTATGCAGACACATTTTGGTTTATGCATCCACTAGTAAGGTTATGCAACCACTAAGGCGATGTATATATATGTCTATAAAATAGCATTCCAACAACAAAACAATGATGCATAATACACTATGAAGCGACCACAATATATTATATAACCATATCTTGGTTCATGCATCCGCTAATTTGGTTATGCAACCACTAAAACGATGCATACACCTAAAAAAAGAACATTCCGAAAAAAATAAATGATGCATAACGAATTATAGAGACACTACAAAGGATGCATAACAAATTCCATATTTTGGTTTATGCGTCTACTAATTTGATTATGCAACCACTAAAATTATATATATGCCTAAAAATAACATTTCAAAAAAGAAGAAGATACATAACGAATTATGGAGCCACCACAAAGGATGCACAACACATTATGTAGTCATATTTTGGTTCGTACATCCACTAATTGGGTTATGCAACCATTAAAGCGATGTAGATGCCTCAAAAATACAATTCAAACAAAAAAGGATGCATAATGCGTTATGTAGCCATTGTTTGGTTGATTTCATTGTAAACAAAAAATGACGATGCATAATGCATTATGCAACAATTTTCTCGGACGCATAACAGCTTATGCATCCATTTTCTCGGATGCATAATATATTATGCAACCATTTTTTATTTCATTGCTAACAGAAAAGTGGTTGCGTAATACGTTATGCAGTCACTTTCTCGAAAGGATAATAGGTTATGCAGATATTTTTGTAGCTGCATAACATGTTACACAACCATTTTTTAGTTGATTTCAGTTTAAACAAAAAAAGTTGTTGCATAATGCATTATGCAAGCATTATAAAAAATAAACTTACAAAAATCTTTCAATTACAAAGAATGATAAGTGTTACAATTACAATATTAAGAGTACAATTAGTTGGTCATCGAAAACACAATAATAAAATAAAAAAATAAAATAAAGAACGCCTATGAATTATCTTTAATCGAGAATCTTCGTGAAGATAAAGAAGGCCTCGAACAATTCCTTCAATAACTTTTTTACATGTGCGGTGTTCCTTACTTCAGTTGTGCACGTTTAGTTTCATCTGCAAGTTCATCCAAACAAAAATAAGCCATGTTACCATGTAAGTGTAGTTTAAAGACCATTTAGAACACTAGTTTCACTTATAAGTTTATGGAAAATATAAGAATCATGTTGTAGATGGTGGGTTTTTGACAAGGATTAATTAGTAAATCACCTCTCAGGACTCTGGTCTAAGAAATACTTAACTATTAAAATTCTGAAAAAGAATTCTAGGGTAGACGCTTATTCCTACTCTATCTCATGCGCATATCCCTGACCCCTCTCTATATGTATAGCCAGCATATATGATTAAATTGATGAATTTAATCAATGATCATCACTACACAAAATCATTAGAACATTATGGCGCACACGACAAGTTTCTCAAATGTTCTATGATTTTTAAATAAGATCTCTTAGGCTCCTAGATGTATTGCACACTAGTATAGAGCAATTTGAGTATTATTTTCGGGTGCTAAATTCCAAAGTTGAATCCCCAAAATTACTTACGTTAATATTTATGTTCAAATTGTACAATATTAACCTATCAAAATAATATATTTATTTAATTAATAAAAGTTGATACACATTTTTGTGTCTGATTTGTCTCAATTCTATATATTGTTAGTACTCATTTTTGTACTTACTATGGTGTTTTATGTGTGTATAGGTATTTTTGGGAAATAAATATTTTTGAGAAAATTGGCTCGGACAAGTGTTAAAGGCACACACTAAATTTACTAAGGGCACCCCAACTATGGATAGAGGCACCCAAGTGGTTAACAACACCCGCGTTTTGGATTAAGGGCAACCCCTTCTTCTTCATCTAAATCAAATAGAGCTGACACAAATGAAAGAAAACTGCAACAGGCCAAGAAAGTGAACAAACATAGCACAACTTTATCTAGTATTTTGTTTTAAGACAACTATATTTAGTTGTGGTTCAAGTTCAGGTTCTAGAAAAGGGTCTAGATAAAAAAAAATCATGTGATGGATTTCCTCATATGCAGGATCAGAAGGGTCAGGTTGTAGAGCACATAACAGTAACCTGAATAATTGTGGATCCTCAAGGTCAATCAGATTTGACCTACACAGTTGACCACAATGGAAGTGGTGGTCATTTTAAAGCAAATATGTCGATTCTAATCTCCTAAAGTAATTAGGCTTAGTCTCAAAACTTAATAATTGACACATTTGAAATTCAAACGTTCCCACAATTAGAAGAATTTTTTTTGGTAGGAAAACAAATTTAATCTTGTTATTATCGCCTCGATAGACCGCATCAACCAGAGGATGGGTCTCTAAAAACTGAACTTCTTTTTGGACATTATTAGGTTCGGGAAAACGTGTATGAAGATAATCTCTCAAGATGGTAGAGGCACAAACGTCAAGTCCCAAGTGAGGGATCTTTATAAGAATTAAAGGTACTAGAAAGACTAGTCACAATATCCCTATTTTCTAGATCATCAGATTCCTGAAAATGGTCAATTGCTTCTTCTAAGTTATAAGCAGGAATTAAATCCTCACTCATATTTAAAATGGTCAGTGTACTATTCCACGTGTTTTCCTAATAATCGGTAGCGGACGATGCAAATGATGTGTGTGCACGTATTTTTTTTATATACAAAATAAAATAAAGAGAAATAAAACTAAAATAAAGATCTAACTAAAAATATACAAAAGAAATCATAATTTCCTAATTTACTTATTTACAAAAATGAAAACCTAAATATAGAAATTAAAATAAAATAAAATTGGGATTATACTAACCTTTTTTGGTAGGAAATTTTCTACAATAATTGTAAAATATTACCTGCACAACAAAGCTAAGAAAAATACTCAAGTAAAATCTTAAAGAGAAAATAAAAATAAAATAAAATCCTAAACTAATTAGCACAAATATTGTAAATAACCAAAAATAATAATTCTCAATTCCCGGCAGCGACGCCAAAAATTGATAGGGGATTCTGGAATACCCTATTTATACTAACCGCAATCGCACGTCGTCTACAATGTAGAAGTGGCAAATACGGGTCGAACCCACAGGGAGCGGAAAAATACTGCAATCAATATTCCTAATCGACTAACCAGAAACAATATTTTTGGATTTTTATAATTAAGAATGAAATTAAAACTAAACTAATAAAGTAAATGGAATGAGAGGGTCGGTAACCAGGTTTTTTTAGTATCTACCACTATTTCTATTCAATTACTGATATGAAACATAACTCCTGAATATTTATCTATTATTTTTTCTATCGACAACACCTATTGTATGTATTAAAGTCACAAATATCACTGGGAAACCCTAAGCATGGTCTATCAAAAACTCTAAGTCTCAGCATACACCATCAAATTGCGTTAGCGAAAAAATTATACGAAACTAAATATTGGCTCACAAATAGTACTTGCAATTCTAAGTATACCCCATCAAAGAATTTAACCCAATTACATGAAATATCAAATTATAATATAAATATATTTGTGATCCAATTTACTACGCGCATTGGTTACTGTATTGTACAAAACCGGTGAAGCAATAATTCATATTATCGTTAAATCAATAAATAGTATTTAAAAATTAATCATATTCAAATCATAATAGTCTGTACCAAATTTAAAGTGGTTTCCATAATAAAACTCTAAATATAAAAATCAGCGAGACATAAAGATGGATTTCTCCAAACCGAAATCCAAACCTATTGAAAAGAAATAAAATAGGAAGATTAAACCGTTTTTAGCTTATGCCTCTTCAACTTCTCCTTTCTCGTCCTTTTCTTCTTGTCCTTTTCTCCCTTGTCTTTTTCTTCTCCCCTTTAATTGTCCGCCTCCAACCAGATAAAACTCCTTCCCAACTTCCCACCTTAACAGAAAAAACTCCCCTCTTTACATTCTCTCTTTGCTTTTATACTGCTCCCAGCAAGAAAGTAACGCGTGTTGACTTTCTAATCACCAGCAACTAAACCAAAGTCCCACAGCCACGTCTAGCCAACGTCAACCATCTACAGACGCCTTTCACCTGTTGGTCCTCTCTCACCCAACAACCTCTTTCTACTTCTTTGTTTTTCTCCGTTTACACTTTACCCTTTTTTCGAAACTGAAAAGAGCTGCCAGACTTTGTCTCACCGGTGTTTTCCTTTCTTCGCAATCATATCAGTCATTTAGAATACATCCAGCCCATTTAAACCTTTAGAGGCATAGCCGAACAGAATGGTTGTGAGGTTTATAGGTGCTGTCAATGTTATAGTCATTTTAATCGTGTTTATTTGTAACTTCGGGTTTTACATATACCACCTATTAAAGCAATAAAATATACTATTAGTACAAATTCAAGTATTAGTAAATATAAATTAAGAGGTAAATATGTATAAATTATGCATCGATCAAATATCCTCAAATCTATATTTTGCTAGCCCTCGAATAAAACTATTCTAAAAACAAAGTAAAATTTTAATTTACTTTCGCAGGAATCACGACTACATTTAGCATATGCAATAATCCTTTAAACCCCTAAATGGCCTTAGCAAACGAGTTTTATCTCGTGAGGGTTTACAAGAGATATACCCACAAAACTTGTACTCCAAATTTTAGATACCTATGAACGATTGAGGATAGACACTAAACAAGCAATTTAATTGGCCTACTAAATTCTTCGATTATAAGAATCATTACCCTGTATGAATCCAATTGATGTACACGAGTTTGCACTCAGCGTACTAAAATTCATATAAGAATGCAAAACTCTACTCAAGTAATCATCGAACCTTCCAAAACTGGATTGAAATTGTCAACATTCACATTGCTCGAAATCAATCAAATTTAAACACATGGATAGATTAAAAGATTGATATAGAAGTAATGAATGGTGCACAAGTTGACTAACGTAAACGGTGTTTCCCATATCTGTCTGAAGGTCAGTGCCAGGATGAATCCTAATGGATTGAGATACGCTCCCATCGGTCTTAATCCTTATACTAATATCGACTCAGCTGGTATATACAAGGGCCCTAGCGGGCGACTTATTGAAAATAAAACAATTATTCAATTATTTTTTTCATCATTTTTCTTGTCTCAATTAAATATAATAATGGTGCTTGATCTCAATCACTCTGCTTCATCCGAACGACGATAACAAGTCGATACTAGTGCCCCACCAAATCAAGTCCAAGCAATAATTTTTAAAGAGAAGGAGACACCTTTACCTTTCTTGCTTCCAATGTGTATGCTAGTCAAGCAACTAAGCCTGCACGACTATTTTCAAGACAAGACTTCAAAATAGAATCAAGTCCACATGATTTGTATTTCTTGTCAAAATTTGGAAAAATTACTCTTTTACCCTCAATGTGTGAGGCTGAGTACAAAGAGTAAAACGTGGGTGTCCTGCTTCTTATAAAATATGAGACTCTCATGAGAGGACCAAAACTAGTCTCCTCTCTCTTTATTTTCACGGGAGAGCAAGATGACGTCCCTCTCCTATTTTTCACGAGAGAGTAAGCTGCGTCCCTCTTCTATTTCACGTGAAGACTAAAAGTTTGGTCCCCTCTTCTTATTCACGTAAGAACAAGCTAGCCTCCTCTTATATTCACGGGAATACCCAGTCTTAATATTTTACTGTTTTGACAAATCTTAAAAATCCTAAAACTATACTAGGCTTGTCACGAATATTTTTTAGAGGCCTCACACATAATTTTTCATACTCAGCTGCATACTCTTATCTATGCAAAATTGTCTAAGATGGACACACTATTTCATATTCACAAATAAATACATGTTTATTTTATTCTAACCTGCTAGACTCCTCAGCTAGTCAAGCAAGAAAAATTTATTTTATTCTAGCCTGCTACACTCATTAGCTAGTCAAGCAGTACAAGTCTTCAGTCAAGAAACCCATTGAACAGGTCTCAATCGACTTAACAATAGTATTGTTTAATACTACAATATTACACTAGACATCAAATGTCATAAATAAGGGTACTAATTAGGGTTTTGGTCTGACGGTCTGCGACATGTAGTGCAGCAGTATGCCCACTGAAGAAAAGTTCTGGAAAAATCAATGACAGTTGAGTAGAGGAATGGGAGGTTGAATAACTGACTATTCAACCTTAATTGAAGTTCAACCTTAATTGAAGTGGAGAGCAGCTGTCAATACCTTCTCCACTTCACCACTACTCAACTATCAACAGTTTCTTCCAGAAAAGAAATCGAGTGGTTACAATAGCTATGATATAAATAGACGTTCAACAAATTGAACAAGGACAAGAATTTTTAACAACAAAACAAATTGATATACAAGTTTATACGCAAGTATGAACAACATAGCAATTCTGGATTTCTAGTAGAACACTAACGAACCCAGATATCCAAATTGCTCATAGCTCTTCACTCTGACCTCATTCTTCTCTCGCTTCCCTCCCTAGGACCAACTATTCTTCTTCTCATTTTGTGACTGAAACAAGATTGGAACGACCATTGCTTGGTTTAGGCCAGCATTGTACAAATTGATCTCTCAAATCTAAACAAAGTGCTTCAACGACACAAATATTTTAAGGATGGACGAATTGTCACTTGCTCACTCACTCTTTCATAAAATAGTCTTCAATTCGTTTTTCCCCACAAACACCTGCATATCTTGTTTTATTTCTTTCATTGAAGACCATTACTTTTTCCAATAAGGAGAGAGATGGGGAGAGAGTTTCAAAACCAAAAATGAAGTTATAAAGTCTTTCGTTTGGCATGAGCTGGTAAATGAATAGCTTCTCTTCATCTTTGATACAAAAACCAAGGAGCCTAACGAGATTCATGTATTGAAGCTTAGCCACTAATAAGACCTCATTTTTAAACTCTTGTACACCTTGTCCAGAGATACTAGAGAGCCTTTTTAATGTTATTTCTTGTCCATATGGTAGCCTACCCTGTGTAGACATTAGCAGCTATGACATTAGACTCTAACATCTGGTTATAAAGTAATTTACAGTTCTTGGTATGACATTGTTTTTTTTCTTACCTTGTAAACAACACCGAATCCTCCTTCTCCAAGTTCATTATCGTCATAGAAGTTAACTGCGGCAGTTCTGATTGTAGCAAAATCAAATTGCATAGATTCCATATTTTTGATCTCTCTGCATATTTAGCTGAAGCAGCAGAATAGAAATGTCATTGAAATGATAAAATGTTTCCGAATATGAGTAAATGGATGGAGTGATACACAACGGGAGATGTGGACATACTCATACATTAAGTGAACAAGAAGAATTGGGTAAGAGTATCGTAGTGCAGGTGTAATCTGTATCATGTCTTTAGAGGTGAAGGGTTTAAGCTTTATGGAATATCTAGTAATCTATAAGCAACCTAGATCGGAATATCTGACATGTATGAATAGTTAACTCTTGACATGTTTCTTTACTTAATTGCTCTCCAAATGCATTCACAGGTAATACAATACTTACTCATAGTTAACACAAAGTAAAATTGACGAAGAAAATAAAAAATATTAAAAGAAGCAAAGGCGAATCATAACAAGCTAATAGTCAAATGTATTTGCATCAAAAACCTGCCTTGGACACACATGAATTCCCCATCCATGAAGCTCGCAGATATCCTCCATCGACATCTTTTCATGATAAATAACAGTGTGACATTTTATGGAAAGTTTTAGGAGGTGATTCCCATATAAGTCGTGAGAAATGTGGAATCTTATCTCTATACAAATACATACCAAGTATGCAAGTAGAAACAATAATTAATAGCAGAATATGCGCCTTCATATCTAATCTGCAAAAAAAAAGAATTTTCCACATCTTAAACAATTTCCTTCAGAATTAATCCGTTAATGTTGTTTGCAGGATAACCCTGCAAATACCACATTGCGTTATGCAGCCATTTTCCGGCTGCATACCGGTTATGCAACAATTTATGCATCTTGTTCAAGATTAATCAATTGAAGCTTAGACAATAAGTATTCTAGCAAATAATGAATATCCAAACTAACTTATAAATGACCAGAAGAAACAAACTACATCTTGTGCAAGGTTTAAAAATGAAAGATGTTCAAAAGGTTCCATGTCTGGGATGAAACGTTTAGTTAGTTAGCTAGAACATTTCATTACTACAATCTACAAAAAGTTAAAAGAACATGCAAAATTCATATTTTTTTTGTTTTTTATGAAGTAATCAAATCAATCTTGATCTCCCTTTCTCTTGAGACAATATATGAACAAAACCCATTTCATAAAAATCCACTAAAATCCATTTGCATCTAATTTTGTAATATATCCAAACAACAACAACAAAAAGTATCTTTAGTCTCAATCTAAATAAATGAATTCACAGGACTACATGAACAACATTTCTACATTCAAATGAATACTATTAACAATTCAGAAGAAGGAAGAATTGAGACCAAACATCTAACAATCGAAGAAACTGAATTTGTTACCTCATAATCTGGAATCTTGAAAGGAAATCATTGTAGAAAATTGAAGTTGTTGTCTGTCACTCTCTATCTCTTTGTTTGCTTTCCCTTTGCTTGTATTTTAATCCTATCAACCAATCAGCCATTAACGACTGTGGTGTTCTAAAAACCATACACCAATCATTCAAAATTAAACCCTTTCAAGCACAAAAAACGAGAAAAAAAATCTAAGATAACCTCTGAGTTTGTAGAGCTCCTTCCCTTGAAGAATCTTCAAAACCCTAATAAATCAACAAAAACACAGATCTAAAACCTAAAATCAAAAAATCGAAATTGAAATCGAAATAAACCTAAAATTGAAAAATTGAAGGCGAAATTTAGAGAGAATCCCAATTGAAAAGAAAATCCACCTTCTCTTTCGCCTCTCTCTCTCTCGGTGTTTCCTTGAAGAAATTAAAGGGTAGTCTGGCCATTAGTAGAAAAGGAATAACTGATAAAACATATTTTCAAAAATAAAGGGTTCCTCGGTGAACATTCTGTAAAAATAGGGGCACGTGTGAAATTTTCCGACCGCGGATTTAATAGTGAAAAAAAGTGGAAAAAAGGGTATGACTGTAGATTTCACATTATAATTATGTTAAATTTGTTGGGCTTCCATATTAAGCCAAATGAGTTTCCATAATAAACCAAATGAGCTTCTATAATAAGCCAACTGAACTTCTAAAATAAGCCAAATATGTTTCTATAAGAAACCAAATAAGCTTCTATAATAAGTCAATTTGGCTTCCAAAATAAACCAAGTGAGTTTCTATAATAAACCGAATAAGCTTCAATTTTAAGCCTAATAGCTTCTATGATAAGCTGATTTGGGGTCCCAAAATTAGGGCTGAGCAACGGGTGGAACCCATGGATTTGGTGCCACCAAATCCAATCCATCAAAATGGCGGGTGCTAGATTTACATCCTTGTCCAATCCATCACCCGCGTATTTGACACCCATGGATGGACAGGTGGACGAATTGGATGCGGATAAATCCAAGGATTTCTTGTTTTTTATTAGGAAAAATGGAAATAGTTAGCATGTTAACAAAAAAAAACTGATTTAAACATTAGAACTGAAATTTAAAGAATACATTCAGTTATTACACCATAACAATTCTAGAATTGTAATAATATCATCCCAACAACCAAAAGTAAAATTTGAAGAGTATATTTAATACAACTTGCTTGCAAATTGATTCGTCGGCACAACTATGTTAGAATGAAAACATTAAAAGTTATATGGTACCTTCAAAATACACATATGTCCCTCAGTATTTTATAAATTTTCCATTTACCTTTAGACATAGCGAGTGCGGGTGTCCAATGGATTTCAAGACTTGCACCCACACTCAATCCATTATTTAGCGGATTTTAAAAATCCATTCATGTCCAACCCGCCATAAACAGGTTGGATGCGGTTTGATTGAGTCAGGTTGGCGGTTTTGGGTTCATCTACCCAAAATAAGCCAGATAAGTTTCCATAATAAACTGAATGGGCTTCTAAATAATCCATGTGTGCTTATATAATGAGCCAAACCGGGCTTCCAAAATAATCCAAGTAGGTTTCTATAATAAATAGAATGGACTTCAAAAATAAACCTGGTGGATTTTTATAATACACCGACTGGGTTTCTAAAATAAGCCAGAGCTGTTTCCTATAATAAAGAACCATGTTTTTGGGCATGCATGAATTTTATTAGGCATACAAGATTATAATCCTATCTAGGGTGGGTTTGTAAGGGGTACCCTAGGATAGATAAATTACATAGTTATCCTTTAGTTTATTTCTTTATTTAATTATTTTTATATGAACATTTTATTTATTTATTTATTTAGTTTTTTAATTTAGATATTTTTTGTTTCTTTTATTACTTTTTTTTAATATTAATTATTATTTTTTAATATTTTTATATTTTTCTTTAAATTTTTTCTTTTAAATTTTTTAATTTTTCTAAAATAATTTGAAAAGATAATAAAAAAATAAATTTTAAAAATAAATTTCTAATAAAATAATTAATTTAAAAATATATTAGATAAAGGCAATTTTGTTATTAACAAAAATAAAAGGATAATGGGATTTTGGTTTTACTACCAAGTGACCCTGTTTTAGCGTTATTCAATATACCTAATAAATATTGAGTATGTCTAAAAACAGAGTTCATAACAAATTATAGGGTTTTCATAGGATCCCAAATTCTGTAGTTATGGCAAAATTCATGTTCCCCACGTGTATCGTTTTAGGAGGCAAAAAAAATAACATTTTTAATTATTCCAATCAATTTTAAGGACAGCTTATTAAACAAATGGCTTTGTTTAAATAATATTATTAATTTTTTTATCAATTTTGGAGATAAGTAACCTGGCGTTTTTGGGGTTGAGAAAAACTAATTTGGGGCTACTTATTTATGCCCATCCAATCCTAGTGGCTATAGGATGTTCTAGTGGTGGGTAAATACCCTACATACCCTTTAATTAACTAATATAAAACCAAATTTAATTTAATCTTTTCAAATTCATTTCCTTCTCTACCTATTCTTATTCTTCTTCTCATCTTCTCTGTTCTTCTAATTGAGATCAAACATTTCCCTTGTTAAATTTCCTCGAACCAATTAATCATATCGTCGTTAATCGCCCTACCAAATCATCGTCGATTGTTTGATATAAAGATGGATCGAGCAAAACAAACAAGCCGCCAATCTAAGAGTAGTAACAATCCAAAATTTGGGGATAAATCAAAACATAAAAAGATTGTTGCAGAAGAAAGAGAAGAACACGAAAAACAAAATGATGATGATGTAGATTCGGGCATTGAATCAGACAATCAGACTCTCCAGCAGTATATAATGGCCCCACTAAGGTTAGGGTTTACCATTATTTTGGTTTATATTGCTTGAATTGAATAAAATCATCACTAGAATTTCTAGGGTTTTCGGTTATTAAACATAATCAATAGTTTCGTGATGTTTGTTATCTACCAATTATGGTCGTGTTCTTCATTCCTTAAGAACATCGACCAGAATCAATAGATATTAGTAATAATTATCTACCGATTGTAACTGGTAATTTATTTTCTGGAGAATTTGAAGTTTTAATCCGTAGATAATTTAAATTTTTATCTTCCGATTATGTTAGATGTTTAGGAATGTAGAAGAAGAAAGAATTCACACAATCGGTAGATAAATTCTAAGACTATCTACCGATTATAATGTTCAAAAATGAAAAAAATTGGGGGATAAATAATAATCGGTAGTAAATGGTTTTTATTTATCTACCGATTGTTTTAGCCTCAAAAACCATTTGTAATCTGGTCAAAAATAAATATATTGATCTTGTTTCATATGAGGGGCCCGATACTTCCCACACTATGCTAACGATTTGGTATGCTACCTATCCATTTTTTTCTTGTTTTAATAATTTATGTTACTTGCTTTGGTTTATAAGTTTTATAATTATATGCACATTTAAACATTTCAAACTAATGCGGAGGTAAAGGAATGGCTAGTTACTAGCCTTGATGCCTTTCTCAACTCTTCCATCAAGTACGCGAGGCAAGTGGTATCCCATGCATAATCACGGACTTTGTTTAGAGGATGCAAGAGGTTGGCGTCTACCCTGTTGCCGCTACTGTTGGAGAAAATGACACATCCCAACAGATATAGAAGATATGCCGTGGTTGCCGCCTCCACTTCAGCCTGACTCAACTCTCCATTGTCTTCTTTCGCCTTGGTGACGCTAAACTTATTCCTCAAGTCAACCATGTTGAACTGTCTGGATTAGTAAGGAAAACACCTTTTGAACTCAACCTCCGATGTCGCTTGGTCCCAACCGAAACACTTGTTAGTGTAATCATAAAGTTGAGACCAGGTTAACTACTTGATATAATTTTTCTTGACAGCCTTACCCTGGTCAGAGAGACTCATTATCTGCACAACATCGTCAGGGGTAATAGTCATCTCGCCAAATGGAAGATGTAAGATATTAGTTTCCTAATAAAATCTCTCCACAAAGGCTGATATGCCCACCATGTAATGATCTACCATTGAATTTTCGGCAG
Organism: Papaver californicum; assembly: GCA_023531435.1. Lineage (NCBI taxonomy): Eukaryota > Viridiplantae > Streptophyta > Magnoliopsida > Ranunculales > Papaveraceae > Papaver > Papaver californicum. The sequence continues at coordinate 1,643,410 of JAJJMC010026966.1, forward strand.
CAGTCGATAACCCCGAGTTGAGAATAATTTCCTTGAACCTATCATATTCACCATCTAAATCCCAATCAAGTATGTTAATTGGTGCAGCTGTAGGTTTGAGTAGACGAACCACATGAGAATGATCCTATTATACACGTTGCATTACAAAATAGTTAGAATAGCCTTTATGACTTCGAAGAATAAAAATTAAATAGCTTAAGCAAAATATTTAAATTATTACCTCAGTGGAATAGATGACCTTGGACCAGGAGTTTTTATATCCAAATAACAATTCCCCTCCATCACTTGGTAAACTAGGGATATCGCCTTCTTTAATACCCTTCATCAACTAAGAGGCGAGGGGCAAGTGTGCTCCTTTCTTTTTGTTTTTCTTCTTTTTCTCTCCCTCTGTAGCTTGTCCTTCTCCTAATGGAGCACTTGGTTATACTTCTCTTGTTGGTTGACTAGGTTGTGATTGAGTTCCATCATTGATAGAGCGTTTTTTTTTCTTCGTGCACTAGCCATTAGCTTTGGATCCCAAGACAACGAGGCTGTGCAACAACATCTTTATCTTGGACTTTCTTAGCTCGCCTTTTCCTAATAATCAAAACAAGAGCAATCAAGGAAAGTTAAGTTAGTTTTTGAAAACAATTGAATGAAATTTATGAGTTATCTACACATTATAATCGGTAGAAAGTATAGGAAAATAACAACCGATTAAACATAATCGGTAGTTCGGGTTCTCTATTATCCTCCGATTAAACACAATCGGTAGTTAGGGGTCCAATATTAACTACTGGTTGAAATGATCTACATAATAAAAGCAATGAGTTAGCCTAATAGAATCGGTAGTTAGTGGTTATATTTATCCACCGATTGTGCTAAAATCGGTGTATAATCATAACATGAAACTACTGATTAAACATAGAACTCTATACAGGTTTTCTGGATAAAAACCAATTATAATTGGAGGTTTAAGTTCTTACATTACTACCGATTGTCGCGCAACCGGTAGAATAATATATATCACTTACTATCGATTGTAACAAGAAAATAGTCATTTTCTAGACATGAAATTCAGTATAATCGGTAGATAAGTTTAGTTACTTTCTACCGATTACACTACATTATCAATCAGTGGTTATATATTTTGCCTAAACTACCGATTTTAGAGGTTGAAAAATTCTAAAATTTCAAAATGTTGAAAAAATTATATTTGGGGCTACTATGACAATCGATAGTTAAATGATTCACCTAAACTACCGATTGTGATTGTAGAAAAATTCCACATTTTTAAAATTTGGAAAAAATTATATTTGGGGCTACTTTAACAGTCGGTAGTTAAATAATTTGTCTAAACTACCGATTGTGTTAGTAGAAATATTTTATATTTTTAGAATTTGGAGAAATTTATATTTGGGGCTACTTATATAATCGGTAGATAAAAGATTCCCCGAAACTACTGATCATAAGAGTACATGGGTAGAAAAATATATTTGGGGCTTATATTATAATCGGTAGAAAAATAAGTTCAATAAACTACCGATTATGGAGAACAATAAAATCAGAGATTGGGGAAAAATTCAATTTGGGCTTATTATTATAATCGGTAGTTAATGATCTTACTGAAACTACCGATTGTACTGAATTTTGAGCCAGAGTGTATAATCGATAGATATTTTACAACATTGTCTACCGATTATGGGACATCGGGAGCATTAAATACATGCAAAAATGGAGTTTTTTTTTCAACAATCACATACAAAGTGGGTTTATGAGATTTTTAACACAATACATGTTGGTTTGATGCATTATTATGATTCTTTATTTTCTTTCATTAAATCATCATCTAGGGCTTCTACATAAAAATTTGGATCTTCCAACAAATATCCCAAATCGTCATCTCTAATCGGTATGTCACCGGTAACATGATGTGAAGATACTCCTTCTTTTTCATACTCATCCATTTTAGTTGTTGAAATCACCAAAACCTAGTGTTCCCAACTTCTTCTTCTTCTCTAACTCACTCTTTGTTTCTTTTTAAAACAATAACTCAAATGATTTCTAAACACACTAACTATATAATCTATAATCAACATTAACTAGCTAATTAATCAACATTAACACTAATTAATCAAGGGTAGATTAGCTATTACTAAAAATATGTGGATAAAGGGTGATGGGAAATTACTTCCTAGTGACACTATTTTATCTTATTAGTAGCCGCCAATTAGTTTTCTTTAGCCCAAAAACGGCAAGATAAGTAATTCGACTTGTTTTTAAGTTGTTTATTGTAAACTTTTCACTTACGCGGGAAATTAGCCATTAGAAGGGGTGTTTCATACGAAAATGAAGCTCCTAGTGTTTGAAAATTCAGAAGTGGAAAAGGGTTACTATTTGGCCCCAATGGTAACAACGTGGCTCAATGTAACGACCCTACTTCCCACATAATCTCGGCCGATGATTATACATAAAATATGTCGCTAGTTTCCTGTGTAAGGTACGTAACCTCAAGAAATTATGTAAACACATACCATTATACAATTGTATGCAGAAGGAAAATTTTATGTATTTATTATTAAGATGTAAAAGATTCATAAATGGTTCTCAAGGTCCAAAGAATAAAATTTCTTATCAACGGTTTCTAATACAAAAATAAAATAAATTACTATAAAACAGAATTTCCGCTGCCTCATAAGTCACAACTATAGTTCAAAAGAAATTCGTCTAGATAACTTCTAAGTATCCACCAGAAATTGAAATCAATCAAACTCCTTTACGATCTCTAGTGACACCTGAAAAAAATTGTCAACGGGAGTTAAACTCCAAGCAAGTCCACCTAGTCTCCAAGTTATGGAAAAATATAAAGAATGAAATTCACAAGGTTTACTTAGAGTTAGGAAAAATAAGAGTTGAATTAATGGAAAAGTTGTAATAGGTTTTCTATCTAGGATCAGTTACTTATACCATTCAACAAAAATCTCGAGTCAACTAAAGGATTTCATGAAACTCTAAGTACGAAACTGCTCTTGCTTATACGCATATGAACACCTACACAAAATATAAATGAATAAATACCTATCCATTACACACAAAAATTTGTAGTCATAAGTCCAATGATGTATACGTTGAAACGTACCTGTTATGGGAACATATCCCATGTCAATTCAATTCTTTTATAAGGAATCGAATAATTAGGAGGCATACATAACACCATACCTAAGGCCAATGGACACACCCAGAAGCCAATGGACACACCATCTCAACAACAAGAAAAAGAATTTAGTACGCATTACCTAAATTCTCTAGCATATTAAGCACAACCCCAAATTCTGACATGAAGCACTTACACCTTTGGTAGAGGCACGTAACAGTCGATACACATTGGGTTAGCATACTGCAAGCTATACATAACCTTAGGTACTCCGAGTTACAAAAGAAATTAAGCTTACGAAATATGATATTAAAATATCAAAAGGAACAAATCACAATTGATAGACACATTTTTGTGCCTGAATTATCTGTAATTATCTATTTTGTTACTGCTAAACTTGGTACTTATTGTGTTATTTTATGTGTTTGTAGGTATTTTAGGGAAATAAACATTTGTGGAAAAATTGGCTCAAAAAGTTTATAAAGGCACCTAGGGGAAATTATAAAGGCACCCAAGGAAGGTTGTTAAAGGCACCCCAATTTTGGATTAGGGGCACCCCCTTCTTATTTCAAAAATCCAAAGTTGGCGGGAAAAGAAACTTACTCGTGAAAGTTTCTGAATTGGTTTAGGGACCGAGATTCATGGATTAAAAGGCTGTTTCGGCCATATCAACTTGAAGAAACAATAAAAACGTGTTTAAACACGTCAATATGAGTTATTTCAGGCCAAAAACAAGTTCAAATCCCATTTACAGTCAGAAAAGGGTTTACTCCCTGATTTGGATTTACACGAGTTTGATTCGGTTTTGGAGACTTATTTGAGTCCTAATCTATTAGGAATAACATGGATACTATCTAAGACCTATAAATAACAAAGAGGGGGAAGAAAAATCAGGTAGGGAGGCTCGGGAAGAAAACATGAAGAAAAAAGTGTTGTTGCTGCTGTAGTGAAGAACAGGGAATATGCGACGATTTCTTCAACTGAACAACAATGGATATCTTCACCTTTGCTACGTTTATCTTCAGCTACAACGGTTCCCTCAACCCATCTGCAACGTTTATCTTCCCTTTGCAACATTTATCTTCAAGCTCCATTGCAACAGTTAATCTATAACGCCCAGAAAACGTTGCAGATTTGTTGTTTTATTATTTTTAGCTTCTTTTCTTCTTCTCAAGCACTTTTGAGCCATGTACAAATCTTTAGAGAGTGTTTTGAGCATGATGAGCTAAACCCAACCACTGAGACAATAAAGGAAGCCATATTTCGTGAATGGTAACTGTTTTTGATTCTTAATGACTTTTGCATTGATTTTTAATTAATTTATGATTTTTCTTAATTAGTTGTGATTTTGTTTGATGGTGTATGCTGAGACTTAAGAGCCTTTGATGCGCCATGCTTGTGATTTACAGTTAATGTTTTAGAAATCTACTTTTGGCAAAGAAACAGAGTCAATAAAAGAGCTATAATTGTTAAAGAATTATTGTATTCATCATTCAGAAGTGATTTTGGTGGAATCCTGAGTCCCATTTTCTTTAAATATTGTATCAAATTTTACTTACTTGTTAAATTAGGTCTAAAGCGAATCTTCACAAATCTCAGTAAACGGACTATTTTTATCATTTTTCTAAAACGACTAACAATCATCCGATCCATGACGGCACAAAAGACATCAAACTCACAAAATATAATATTAAAACCATTAGACAACAAAATTAAAAGGAACAAATCAAAGACGATAATGATACCTACATCTTAAATTAGCTAAGTTTTATCTTAGTCCAGTACTTATCAATCGTTAGGGGTGTCCCTAACGGCAACACCAAACAACTAGTTAAATTAGCTAGGTTTCTCATATTTAGTCTAGCACATTCTCAATTTACCACTAAGGGCATCCACAGTCGTGCGATTACCCTCAAAGACTAAAGATCAAAAAATTTGATCTTTACTCCGCTGCAAGAACAACCATGGATAGTCAAGCGAGATTCTAGTGTTGCGCATACGGTTAAGCGAAGTGTTAGCGCTACGCTTGAGAAGACGGACGGGATACTACAACTTCGCTTGCTACAGACGAGATGATAGTGTGCAGCCTGAACCAAACGAAATCCCAGCTTTTCGCCCAAACCACAAACGAAATCCCAGCTTTTCGCCCAAACACAAACGAAATTCCAGCTCGGACTCAAGCGAAGCTGTGCAGTTCCGCACGAAGACAAACGGTATACTAAGTCATCGCTCACAATGGGCGAAACTCTGGTGTTGCGCTTGGGTGTAAGCGTCACTCTAGCTTCTCGTCTCAGCAGGCGAAGCCTCAACATACCGCTGCATCTGGCGAACTACCAGCTTTACGCCCGTGTTTTTGAACGAAATGCTGGTACACCGCTTCTGTCCAAACGAACTTCTACTGCCTCGCTTGATCATAATTTTTAGTCGTCGATGAGCGATTACTTTTAATCCCGTATAGTAGATTTCCTCGATTAAACGTAATCTTTAATCTCACGGCTGTGGCACCGTTTTGTCGAATAAAGATGAAAAAACATCTTTGATCCGGCTTTTGATCGCACCATTATAGTTGCTCTAACCATTACAAGATAGATCATTATCCACTATCAGATCTAAAAGATAAAAAAAAAAAATACTGTTATAGCTCATGGCTCATGCAACATTACCCATCATCAAGTCATAATAAAGCTCATCTATTTACACAATCACATAAGCAAATATGACTATTTACATAACCAACATAAGGTCAATATGGAGATTCGACCATAATGAAAAACTAGCCTATTCCACAAACAACAAAAATTGATATCAGATCAGTACTAACTATCAACTACTGCATGTATTATGTTTATAACTCTCTAGATGTCTACTAGGGTTGTCCCATGTGATTAACTCTTTATATCTATCCAGAACTAGAAGAACAAAGATAAACTTTCCTTGTATTTTCGAGAATACGACCAAATTCGATCACTCTGGATGGAGATTTCTCCTCCTTTGGAACCCTAAGATACGAGATAAAAGATGCATAACTATTAGACACTTGATCAACAAAGGACTTGAGCTTCCACTCAAACAAAAGGGAAAAGATAGCTAAGATTTAACGGACTCACCAAACTTATCGATCGACTGATTTCAATAATTATCGACTAAGGATCTCACATTATCTTCCTTTTTGATTCCCTTTCTCAATTCTGATTGCTCTCTTCCTTATGAGGAATTAGTCAAAACCCTATTTTTCTTAAAATAAAACTAAAATACTCCTGGGACCATACTTGTAGTTATCATGGGCCCCTGTCCATATCATACTGGCAACAAATACCCACTATACTTACATGTAGCTAACTGCTACCAATTTTTTATCTAAAAAGGCAGATATTACACTCAACACTGGGATCCTCTTAAAGAAGTCGGGTATTAGAAGAAGCACAATGAGTACATTTATGGTGAAGCCAATGGAAGGGAGCAACCCCTTTCTTCTCGCAGTCATGGCACAGTATGTCCTGTAAAATCCGTAAATATATCTAAATAAGTACAGCCCATATTCTAACCAAACAAAGGTCTCCAAAACTAAAATGTAAGAAAAGATGGTTAAGTACATACTTGAGTCATCTCAGGGTATTCCTCTGGAAGTATTTCTTCAGCCAACAAATCGTCAATCATTTTGAAGTAGACCTGCAAAAGCAACATGTGTTAAAGGAGTTCAACAAATAAGTAAAAGTATAAATCCATGTATACTCATGTAAATAACTGTTCTGACCTCCATGTTTCCCAGTGACTTGTTGTATATTGGGCATGTATATTGAGTACAAGTGTATTCCTACAACCAACATCAGCATATAACATATTAAAGAAGTTCGGAAGTCCATGAATTCTCTTGAAAAACACATCACATGGAAACTTTTAAAGAGCTGTGTACCTGAAAACATTTTGAGTGCATCAAATGCCCACAAGCAAGAGCCTTCACAGGAGATCTTGACGTGAAGATGTACTCCTGACAGATTGGGCAATTGGACTCAAAAGATTTTTCTCTGCATATATGCGTTGAGAAAGAAGTTGATAAACATGTATTGCAATTCATGCAATGAAAGTAGTCAATACCCAAGCCCTTTCCAACTCGACATATGTTGCAAAAAGGACAGTGGTAAATCTCCCTGATAACATCAAGCATATAAATAATCCGGTTACCTCCAAACAGAAAAGATATAGATTCACTGAACAATGACAAGATAATTCAAATGAAATCAAAATTTGCCTTAATAATATAAACATTGAACAAAAGAATTGTCTGCATTATCACCTATCATCATCATACAATTTGCAGATTCCGCAGAAGTATTTGGCCATGGAGAATTCATCACAGGAAATGGTAGAGCAAGCGGGACCAATAGGTTGAACTTTCATACATTTCATGCACATCATCTCAGTTGTAGACTCCCTACAGATGCTCAAATAAGTAAGCCGGTAATGGAAAATGACATATGAATTACCAGCTAGAGAATATGAAACGCTGCAAGGTAAAGAGTTAGTTCTAGATTATGTATATATACCTGTCCATTGTATGATCAAGAACAGACTCTTCATGGCAATGTATGCATGTAAAGAACTGATTGCAACAAGAGGCAAAAAGCTTGCAATTCCTCTTGTAGTGTTTGCAACCAAAAGTTCCTTCCGCTTCATTTTGATAAGATGGATAATGACCTGGAATTTCCCCATGAATACTTTCACATGCAACTTCTTGGTGATGCGTTTGTTGGGAACTAGCCAAACTTCTTGTAATATCATGTGATATTCTTCCGATTGCCACCCCCAAATCTTCATGGCTCATCGGCAAAAGGTGCTTCTGGTCATGTCCAAGTGTCTCATCTTCAAGTGGAATAGCTGGTTTCTCAACCTGGTCTTTGACAAATATCGCTCCCTGAAAGTTCTTCTCATCTTCGTTACTTGAACCCTTAAACTCAGGATCTTGGAAATTCTTTAACTTGCGATTCAAACGTTCAGCCTTATCCTTTCTAGAAGTATAGCGTTAACACCATTATATCACTTTCTCGAAACATCGATACTCTACCAGGAAGGTTCATCCCTTCAAGCCCGTTATAACTTTCACTAGAAAGATAGGTTGCAACAATCTCCAGTGGATCTTCTGCTCTCGAAGGGAAGCCATTAAAATCCTCTTCTGTTGCAGTCATACCACTCTTGTCTATGCCCTCCCACCATTCTGCCAACCATTCAGTAAACATTGTATTTTTTGTAACCTTAAACAGTATGGACCATATGCCGTGTTGTTCACCAGGTGACAACGACGTCATAAGCCAGGGCAACATTACTTGCAAACTTTCTGCTCTTGTCCTTCCTAGCATGCGCCCTATGATCTTTTCTTGTTCCTCGTACGAGAAGAACTTCGAAAATGATGACCAAACCTGAATCTCGTCATGATACACATGCTTCTCCAGTGCAATACACATTGTTTTAAACATACCATGAAGCTTTGTACACATATGACGGTAATAAAGGACTCTCTCATCAGGTCTACCATTAACGCTTGGTGTTTCAGCAGGAAAGGAAACATGTAACTCACAAATTTCATACAGAATATCAGTGACATTTCTTAGGAGCTCCTTTTCCAATTTGTGGTCAACTGAATACGAACAGCTTACGTTTTGAAATTTCGCCATAGCTTCCACATCTGGGAGCACTATCTCATCTTCGCTGTCACAATGAATTTTGTAAAGAAATTGGACAAGATGAAATCGCTGAAGGAATTCCTTACGGAACTTAAGATTTGTACCCATCTTCCCCGATACAGCTACAAGATATTCTATATCACTCTTCAGGGCCTTATGGAAGAGAAATAAGAAGTCAATTGGATTGAATTCTTGAGTAAGATAAGAATCAACATCGCTGTTCTGTAACGAAACTATTGAGTAAGGAGGTATGTTTCTTAGAGCCTCGGGGAAAAACATCTGCAGATTCATTTCACTAGAGTACAATGTATTATCACCTACATTTTTCTTGACCGTAGCAGTAAAATCTAGTTTTCCCTGACCAGAATGAGACTTCTGGCGTTGATGAACTTCTAAATACTCCATAAGGAAAGCACGCATGCTATTGAACATATAGTGTAACTCTTGTCTGAATTTTTCAACGATTGTTTTACCCGAATATTCAATGCGGACCCACTTGTTCAAGAGAGAAGCAAAAGATATGTCACTTACAGATCCTGTTGTAGAAGAGGAAAAAAAAATAATCAGCGCACTGACATTAAAAGAACCCAATCATGCATCAAATATTTTGAATTCAAAAATTTCAAAGCAAACCTGCCCACGTTATGCTGCAAGAAATAGCGTTTGACTCGTCTTCAGTTAAATGGGCTGAAAACCAACTTATCACACATTTTAACAACCCAAGAGGCATCACTTGCAAGCTCTTATACAATAAGCTCTGCTGCATTTCATAATTACAGTGCTTGCGAATGAGAGGGAAAACCTGTTAAATATTAGGAATGAGTGAAATGTGATGTTGACAAATGCCAATCAGTTAAGATCTTGTTCATGAAGTTCGGGAAATTTGAATCAATCTTGTAAATTGCCAAGAGCTAACAACAAAGAATTGGTATTTGTAGCTTACTACTGCTAAATGAATCTGACATTGCTAGAGATAAAAGCATACAAAACTAGGATCTGATTCAAACATGTGAAATCCATATGAATTGTTTGGTTCAGATGCCTAACCAACAAAATAAAAATATACTAGTATAATAATTTGAATTAACTCTCTTGCATATAGGTCTCTTCTTGAGGAAAGAAAGATATTGTACCTCGGATTCTTGAAAAGCAAAGTGCGCACTGATCTGCTCTATGAAAGAGACCAATTGCGAGGCCAACTTCTTCAAATGGCTGGAGAATGACGTAATATTCTGTGAACTTAAATTTTGTAGAGCTTGAAAGAGACCTTCAATCTGTGAGTCATTTGGAAACCTTTCATACGAGAAAGATGAAGACTCGTCCACAAGTTCATTTAATAATGAGAGGGATACTTTCTCCAAGGCAGCACTGAGATAACAAATTTGTCCTTGTGAATAAAAACCAAAATTGAAGGAGAGAAAGAGCAGAAAAGAAAATCTTTAGAATACCTGTAGAATACGATGACATCTACAAAGAACTTTAACCGGCTACATATTGACGATAAATGTGAATAAGTCCTGGATCCTCTTGTTTCTTGGAGGTCCTCTAGAAGTTTGTTCAACTCCTTACTGATAACACCATGCCAAACATAGAGAATATCAATAGGATGACGTTTAGTAGTATCTTCGGCATGATCTGATTTTACCCCACTGCACCTTTTCCCAAGTAAGCTCTTGCCAGACAAGTATGTCTCTGGAAACTCCTTCAGGCATAATGGTTCACTAAAGCTTAAAACCCAATTTCCACTTTCAGGGATGCTGAAGGCTTTGGAAGTTGTTTGTCTTTTCTTAACGAGCCAGGCTATCAAGACTTTCACAGACAAAAAAAATTATTTACCAAGAACTATGCTAACTTGAAACTACAGTTAAGAAGTTACCGGCATACCTTTTGTAATAGATTTTCTTTAGGAATAACCGCTTTAATGCAAAGCGCAAAATCGTCCTGTTCAGTTTTAGGAAGATAGGATGCCATCCATGGTAACATATTTTCCAACAATATTATAGGTACGCTATAAATGAACTGCCGAACAAGTGAAGCCTGTTCTTCCAAGGAGAACTGAATCAGCAAAGAAAAAACCTGCATAATAAATACGGGTCATAGTGAGAAATTCCGCTCTATCATTTTCTGTAACGCCCACCTCATAATTCTAGGTTGGCTGCCCTAAAATAGAAGTATGACATACTCATGGAACACTTTACACACTCCAACCTTCAAGCCAACAAATGGAGGTCCGGCTATGGTGTTCTTGAAAATAATAGGTTTTTAAAAAAAAATCTTATTAAAAAAATGACGAGAGTTATAAAAGATCTTTAAAACAAAAGTCTATCTTCGACACACAACTCGGTTATATAAATTAAACGATAAGAATCTTACTTAAAATAAAGAAATCTAGACTTAAAAACAAACTATAAAACATTTGGCTATTTAAGCACCTTAAAGACAAAGATGATGTAACTTTCCGAAATAAAAAGTCGTTCTACTAGTTAGGTGGCTCCGCGTCATCGTTCCCTGAAAAATAATAGTAAGACCCCAACTTAAAGTAGGCTTTTGCACCCTTATAAAACTTACAAATTACCTAGCAAACCCAAATCCTTGAAATGGCGATAAAATACGAAAATGGTTTATAGGAGTATCTCTTGGTAAAATAATAGATTCAACAACTAAAAATAGTTACAGAACCTCATACTATGCATAAGACACGGAGACACCAAAAAATAGAGGTTAACATGTAGTATAAAACAGATTTCCCACCCACGGAATTAATCGACATCTCCTCTCTATAATTTCAATCTCTAACCGTACTATGACACGTATCAACTCTTGTGTAATACTTAATTCCCAACCGTGCGTCAGAAAATAAGTTTTGTCGATCCCATTCAAGATAATATATTCATATCTTCTAGGCGACCCCTCGGTGATCGCCCAACAACATCTGGGAGTCGAGCCAACTACGAGTCTCAAACAGATGAAATACAAGCACAACAACCACTATTACTACCCAGTGATATCTTGTTGTCTAACTTTTACACTCAAAATTTTATCATCTATACCAGGTGAGTATGTACAGGAGTCTACTGAACTCTGTCACAGTCTAACACAACTGTTCCTACTCAAATCCAAAAATCATCTCATTCCAACGGTTTATTACCAAATTATACACATTACAACATGACTGTTTTCAGCATCAACACACAGAATTCAGTCACAATTCTCTTATGATTTGAGGTACCTAAAATGCTCCGATCTTCATGAAGTTTCTACAGTAGGTTACCTATATGTATACAAACATCATACTAAAATTTCAGCTCAATCCAACGGTTTATTACAGAGTTATACACATTATAACATGACTGCTTCCAGCATCAACACACAGGATTCAGTCACGATTCTCTTATGATTTGAGGTACCTAACATGCTCAGATCTTCATGAAATTTCTACAGTAGGTTACCTATATGTATACAAACATCATACTAAAATTTCAGATCAATCCAACGGTTTTTTTACAGAGTTATACATATTACAACATGACTGCTTCCAGTATCAACACTCAGGATTCAGTCACGATTCTCTTATAATATGAGGTACCTAAAATGCTCAGATCTTCATGAAATTTTTAAAGTAGATTACCTATATATACACAAACATCATACTAAAATTTCAGTTCAATCCGATATACGGATATTAAGAAATCATACAAACAGTTGAGTGTCCAGAGTCTGAATTCAGCATATTGCAGTCTCAGTTTATTCAATCTTTGCAGTAGTAAATTGAACCTGATCCTCATGAAATTCTTACAGTAGCTTTATAACTCAGAGTAACACAATATATTCAAATTTCATAACAATCTAACGGTTTAATAAAGAGATGCGCACATTACAGGATGACTGTTTAGATTTGTTAAGTCAATTTGCAATGAGTATAAGAGATATAAAACCTACCTGGTATGTGAAGCAAGGAAACAAAACCAACCCCTTTTCTTCTCTAATGGCTGAAACTCTTTTCTTCTCTCTTTTGTGTGCGTTTTTTCTATTTTATGTTCTTCCAAAAATAAAACACCAACAAAACCCTAACTATATATATATACCCTAACTAGTCTTCCTAAAACTACTCAAACTATATCAATACAAACACATTAGCTTAAAGAATATAAAGCTTAAGCAAAGTAAAAAAGAGAAAAAAACTATATAATTAATGAAAAAATTAACAAATGTGTGAATCCCATTTGACAATTTAATCTCTTATAATTGCACTTGAACTTAATGAAAGTTACTGAATCCTGTGTCAGTATAGAAATGGAAATTTTCCTACCAAGACATTCTCAGCTAAACCCGAAATACTTGAACAAAAGTATGGTTTTTTACCTGCTCTTCTTCTTTGAGCGTATGCTGGAAAATGGAGGACTGCAATGAGTAAACACGGTTAACCAGTACTTGAAATGGTAGTGAAAACTTTCCATCAGCCTTCAACAATGAATTGAAGCACCGTAATACTGATTCAAAAAGATCATCTATGGTTCTATGTTCAAGATAATATGAAAATTCAGTGTTTTTTACACGTCCATCCAAGGCTTTAAAGATAACCTGCAAAGCAATTACAATTGTAATACAGGAACTGTATCCAAAGAAAAGTAGGACTCTGGTCCAACTGGGCAATAAGACCTCCCCTTCAAAAACTTGTTCTATCGGTAAGGAATACCGAGTCGCTGCAATAAGATAGATTCTGACAGAAATAACTATCTACCAGAGAGAATTACAAGTATACTTTCCTATTGGCCCGGGGAATCACTAATTAAAAAAAAAAGAATCTTTAATTCCAATGGAGGGTCTAGGAGCTAACTACATATCCATTTTGATTAACCCAGGAAAATCATTAACAACAAACAAAGCTATGGACATGATCTAGCACCCAAATTTATATGTGATTAAGTGACTGGGTTATTTTCTATGCATCTCTTAGAATGACGAAGAGAGATTGCATTGCTCAAAGCAGCTGTCGTATACTAATAATCATAATCAATTTATATACAGTGTTTTTTTGGGGCATTTTATTCTCAACATATATTCATATAATTTGGAACCAATATCTACTAAATCTAAGTTATGGAGAGAGTAAACTCACCTCATTCTCAGCAGCGGAATGATACTTATAAACAACTTGAAGATATCGAAACCGGTATAGAAGATCAAGAATCAAATCACGTCCAGGAAACCCTTTAATCTCCAAGAAAGACAAAGTAATTCGATGAAATCTTCAAGTTCAGCCCTAAAAGCTTTATGAAAAGATACAAACATATAAAATCGGAGCATCAATAATTCGAACGCTGTCAATTGTACCATTATTACTTCTCCCAACCTCAACCATGTCGAACAATAGACATTCTTCAGAGGAAAATTCATCACTACCACCACCACAGCACCACCAATAACAACCACCAAACCCCAGAAACTCCCCATTTTGTTCCATTAACCTCAACTTTATGTCGTTCGATCAGAAATAAAACAACTTCGAATTTATCTCTCACTTTCAGAATCTCTTCTACTTCTACTTCCATTTTATAGACTAATTTTATTACTAGTTTCTTTTTATTAGGTTTTCTTGACTTGTGAATTTTAGTCTTCACTTCCAACCCAGGTCATAACTGGACCGGTGGTGATCACCATCTTATTTTGTTTGAATCTCCATTTTTTGTAATATTCTTTTCAAATTTATTGTTATATATTAATGTTTTAAATTCTTACACCTTTATCAGTTTCCCGCATTTATTTTGTCTTTTCCCGCGCCGATATGTTGCGTAAGTTTTTTCAAAGACATTTATCATGCCGTGTATGCCTAGTCATCTCGTGACGGTATTGCCATAGAGTCCTACTAAGGTGCCTGCCAGTTTTGTTTTACGTGCTCCTATTGATGATGAAGCGTGCATCCAGATACCCTATTTTGAAAATAGTGAACTCGATAGATGGATACGGAAAATTCTTTTCATCTACCGTTTTTGTACCCTAAAAATATACACCATGGCAGTTTAATCATAAATCATCTAGGGTCCCAAAAAAATTCACCATTTCAAGTTTATGTTTAAATGCATGTCACATATTGATATAAAAAAGATAGCGTAGAAATCCGGTGTAGTGTAATAGCTATACAAGATCCCCTGATTGATGACATGGCTGAATATCAGGCTGTCTAGGATGTATGCCAGGCTGTAAGCCAAGCTGTACATGTATATGTAGTTAGTGTCTATATTCATTATATTCAAGAAAGAAAGAGAAAGAAAGTTAATGAGAATTCACAGTTTCTGTTATGGTATCAGAGCGAGGTTAATCTTGGAACAAGCAAAAAAAAAATTCTTTTCAGAAACTTTTCAGAGTCATTTATCTTGATTACTGGAGCAAATTAATGAATTCATCTCAATATTAAGTATTGTTTCTCGATCTTTACATCTTCTCAGCAGAATTTAAAATCAAATTCTCGATTGATGAATCAATCAATGAACGATTTCTTCAAAACTACATTTTCCTCATTTCGATTAAATCAAAGAAGAAGAGTGGTACACAATTCATGCTACACATTCAATGCTTTCAATTAAACAACAGAGAGAAACATTAGCAGTAAGTAACGCATGGCAGACAATCTCTGATTCTTTTTAACTTTTCTTTTAATTCACGAGAAGTCAGTGTCTCGATTTCTGTCACGCATGCTATCTTTTCCATTGATCAGAGAGATAATAAATGAGCAGCAATTAAACTTCCTTTTCTTCTCAATTCTATAAACTGAAACTCAACAGTAAAGGTTTGCTTCCTTTCTTTCTCATCGTTGTTCATTATCTCTGATCTTCCTTACAAACAGAGTTTCCTGGTTTTCTAGTATTAAGAAAGATAAAATCTGACCTTAATATTTTTGCACCAGAAACACTCTTTGTTTGTAGTTTTTAGATCATTACAATATTTTCTTCTTCTGTTTCTTCAAATTTTACTGGATTAATCATTTCTTTTCACCATTATTACCTCTTTACACCACAAGAAACTGATACAAACCATTTATGATTGAAACTTTTCCGTCATCATCAATTTCCACATCTTCTGATACAATGGATACTCCAACATCAAACACCATGTCCAAAGTACCACTAAATCAGCTTACTAGCTTTGTTCAGATAAAACTATAAGAAGAAAACTACATTACCTGGAAAAACTTGACGAATCCGGTGAATCAAAAATACAAGATCAAGAAATTTCTTGATGGATCCTATCCATGTCCTCCTCAGTATACTAGTCCATGGAATCAACAGAATGGCATTGATAATCCACTATACAGTGATTGGTTGGATGAAGATTCAACAATCACTATGTGGATTAACTCTACCATTTTTGAATCGGTCATTGCCTATTTTTCAAGATCTCAATCTTCTGCTGAACTTTGGAAGAATATAGAAGAACGCTTTGCTAGAGCCTCTTCCACACACACCATTTAGTTAAGAAAAAAACTCTTATCCATCACTCAAGGTAACAAATCCATCTCATCTTTAATTGGTGAAATAAAATCTTTATCTGATCAGTTGGCGTCAGCCGGAGAAATAATTTCCGATAAGGAATTAGTAGTTATAACGCTAAAAGCTCTTGTTGATGAGTATATACCTTTTGCAACTTCGATGCGACACATGAATCCTCCGGTGTCCTGTATCGAATTACATAATAATCTCATCAGTGAGGAATCGATCATCCAAGACAGACAGAAAATCCAAAAGGAACATCAATCGCCTAAAGCCTTCATAGCTAACTCAGGAAGAGGATATAGAAATATCTCTTCTGGATCTAGAGTAACTATAGTAACTTCATAGGCTCTAATCGGTCAACATACAACAGTCCAAGATATCCGAACCCAGCATTCTTTCCAAGATCAAGTTATGGCAGAGGATCCTGTTCAGGAGAGAAAACTGTATGTCAAATATGCAACTGTTCAGGTCACATAGCAACAACGTGTGACCAGAGACTAAACTTTACCTATCAAGGCAGAGCTCCACCTTCTAACTTGACAGCAATGTTATCAGCAACGGATATTTTTGATGAAGCTGCGTGGATATCTGATAGTGGAGCTAATCAACATATAACTTCAGATATCAAAGATCTAGCAGAATCCAACATATATGAGGGACCTGACAAGATTCAAACAGCAAATGGTGCAGGTATGACTATTAGTCATCGAGGTAGTTCAAAGAAATTTGTGAATAATACTTCATTTGTTCTGAATGATATTCTTCTGGTCCCTGAGGCATCACATAATCTGTTGTCTATTCACAAGTTTACATCTGATAACCAATGTTCTTTAACTCTTGACTCTGCTGGATTCACTGTGAAGGACAACATATCTGGGAAGATACTTTTCCAAGGACCGCATAGGAATGGTCTATATCCAATTACTTTTGTTGCATCACATCATTCACGAATGGCTCTGGCTTCCACAACCACTGATAGTCTACTACTTCATCGGAGATTAGGTCATCCCTCCTTCCAAACTATGCAAAGGATATGCTCACAGCTAAAATTGCCAAGTACTCTTTCAAAACCATTTCATTGTAATGAATGCAAATTGTGTAGGTCAAAGAAATTGCCTTTTCAAATGTCTAGTTCACTGGCTCATAAACCATTGGAATTACTTCATATAGACCTTTGGGGTCCATGCCATGTAGCCTCAGTTTCTGGTTGTCTATACTATGCTAATATAATAGATGAATATTCTAAGTTCTGTTGGTTGCTTCCAATATCTTCAAAATATGAATTCAAGTTTGAATTTGTATCTCTAGCTACTAGACTAGAAATTTTTTTATCCACCAATGTTATTACAATAAGAACAGATAATGGTGGTGAGTTCCTGAATATCTTCTTAAAGATCTTATGTTCAACTAAAGGAATCACACTCTATTATTTCATTGATTCCAAAGCACCTTTGTGGATCATCAACTGAAATGTCCTCATACACCAGAACAAAATGGTGTAGCGGAAGTTAAACTTAGACATCTTTTAGAGATCACTAGAACCTTTCTATGTCAGTCAAAATTGCCAGCATGTTATTGGGTGGATGCAATACAAACTGCAAATTTTGTTATAAATCGACTGCCAACAAAATCCATTCAGTTTCTGTCACCTTATGAACTATTGTTTGGCAAGCCTCCTGCATATCAGTTGTTTAGGGTTTTTGGATGTTCCTGCTTCCCATGGTTGAAACCGTATACCACTAACAAGCTAGAACAGAGAAGTAGACATTGCATTTTTCTTGGGTATAGCCTAACTCATAAAGGGTACCAGTGTCTTGATCCTACAACAGGCACTGTCTTTATTTCTAGGCATGTCTCATTTGATGAGACCACTTTTCCGTATTCAGTCTTAATGAATTCAGATCATGATCAACCAACCACAGATATGACATTAATAGATTCATATTTTCAGTCAGATCCATATAGTAATTCAAATATGATCAAAGATCCTCTGTCAGAAACATCTTCAGCTGTCAATAATCATCTGATGCTAACCAGGTCCAAGACAGGAAATAGCAGGCCCAAAGCTAACTTCTCAACAAGGTATCCACTGACTGTTGCTCTATTAGGTGAGATAGTATCCATACCAACTTGCATAAGTATAGCTCACAAAGACCCTGTCTGGAGAACAACAACCAGAAATGAATATAACGCTCTAATAGAGGCAGGCACATGGGAACTAGTAGACTCACCAGGCCAAAATAATGTAGTGGGCTACAAATGGGTTTTTCGTGTGAAATACAACCCAGATGGATCAATAAACAGACACAAAGCCCGGTTAGTAGCGAAGGGATACCATCAACAACAAGGCTTAGATTATGAGGAAACCTTTAGCCCGGTGGAACACCAGCAACAATAAGGGTAGTATTAGCTCTTGCGGTTCAGTTTGATTGGAAGCTACATCAACTTGATGTATCAAATGCCTTTCTACATGGTGATCTTAAAGAAGAAGTACACATGGCCCGCCACCAGTCTATATTGATTCAACCAAGCCCAATGCAGTATGTCTACTTCACAAAGCCATATATGGGCTTAAACAGGCACCAAGGGACTGGTACGAAAAGCTAAGCCAAAGTCTTATCAAATTGAACTTTAAGCATTCACAGGCTGATTCATCATTATTTGTACATCACTCAGAATCATTCATCATTATTTGTACATCACTCAGAATCACTTATCACAGTTGCCCTGATCTATGTAGATGATATAGTGCTAACATGCAATTCGGAAAACCATCTACTTCAGGTAATCAAGAAACTACAACTCAATTTTCCGATTAAAGATATAGGAAATCTAAATTTTTTCCTAGGCCTGGAAGTTAGTAGAACAACTGGGTCATTATTTCTTGGACAACAAAAATACGCATTGGACTTGTTGGTAAAACATAATATGGATGAGTCCAAGCCCTGTCAGACTCCATTAGCAGCTTCAATTTCACTAAGTAAAACATCAGGAGATCTGTTGGAAAATCCAACAGCTTATCGATCATTGGTAGGAGCCCTTCAATACTTGACTTGGACACGACCGGATATCTCATTTGCAGTCAACTTGGTCTATCAATTCATGCACGAGCCGCGAACAACACATCTTGAGGCTGCAAAACAAATTTTTCGATACATAAAGGGGACTATCCAGCATGGTCTTTTGTTCACAAAGGGATCAACTATTCTAACTGGATACTCCGATGCAGACTGGGAAGGTTCAATTGATGACCGACGATCAACAGGAGGATATGCAATCTTCTTGGGATCTAACTTAGTAGCTGGTCATATAGGAAGCAATCGACAGTGGCTAGATCAAGCACAGAGGCTGAATATCGGACATTAGCTCACATTGCGGCAGAGGTAGTATGGCTGTGCTCACTCTTTAAGGACTTACACTTTCATCCAACAGGAACACCAAGAATAGGCTGTGACAATATCAATTCAATAAGCTTAGCATCAAATCCTGTACATCACTCTCGAATGAAGCATGTTCACATCGATTATCATTTCGTACGTGAACTAGTCCATGATCATTCTCTTGAGGTTTTCTATGTCCATACAATACAACAACTAGCGGATATATTCACTAAATCTCTACCGAGTCCTAGATTCATTGATCTCAGATGCAAGCTCAAACTTATTACACAACCTATAAGCTTGAGGGGGGATAACAGCTATACAAGATCCCTTGATTGATGACATGGCTGAATACCAGGATGTCTAGGATGTATGCCAGGCTGTAAGCCAAGCTGTACATGTATATATAGTTAGTGTCTATATTCATTGTATTCAAGAAAGAAAGAGAAAGAAAGTTAATGAGAATTCACAGTTTCTGTTATAGTGTAGCAATGTCGGATGAATACCAAGGTCCGGTGAGTGTAGAGATGACACCACTTTAGCTTGATTTTTTTTTTGTCAATAACTCTAATTTGTTTTACTCAGACCTCCTTTACATTTGTTGGATGACTAGTATGCAGACCATGATTGGAAAATCTAAGAACTTGTCGATGTGGAGAACGGTGTTGTTTATTTTGGCTCCTAGACCTTGACGTTCAGGACTTGGCATGTGTGGTTCGGAGTGAGGCACGAGATAGCTCTGAGCATAAACGTGGAGTGTTTCAAGTCTTCATTCAGTAGTTGGTTTGGTAGGACGTACATAGTCAGGGAGACCAGATACATGAACTGAATCAGCAAATTTGGTGGGTGGGGCTTTGCGTTCCTGCTTTAGTCACTCAGCGGTGGCGCTGCGTCAATACCTTAGCCTTTTGGAGCATTTTAACATATACTCCTCGTCATCGGTTTCAAAAAGATGATTGACTTGGTTATTATATATGGGTATTAGGTATTATCTAGGTCTATGGTACGGAAGTTGAGCCTATATATTAGCCGGGATATACGACTCGGTGTTTTATTTGTCAAACTAAAGTAACCGGGATTTACGGTCTCGGTTGTAGATTAGAAAAACATGAGTCAAATGTAGTCCTCATATTAAAATTAACCGTGATCAGGTTGAAATTTAGAAGGTTGAACCTATAAAATAGTCAAGGCCTACGGCCCCGGTGTTCTATGGGTTAATATACACAATGGACGGACGAACGACTATAGTGTAGTAATTTTCTCAATAGCATTTGACCAGTAGATTGATTGTTCAAGGATGAAACACAATATGCTCCCAATGGTTATTACTTTATTCCAGTCTATGACTGGTAAGCTCTCGTTTTCATCCACCTTTGTCGGGGTTTTTTTCTTAAGCATAAAAGACTTTTGTTAAATTTAGATAGAGATTACACGGGAGTAAGTGGTATCCATAGAGTCATTCTGAACAATTTGGTTAAGGAAACTCGGGATTGCCTAGTCCCATATTTTTGTTGATAAATTTTGTACTTGGATGGAATTCACAGCGTGATTAGCTAGTCCATCAGCTGCCTGATTGCCTTCCCTATAATTATGTTGGATAACACAATGAGGTATTTGATGCATTCTCGACTTATCTCTGAGATCATTCCTGTAATATACCAAGGTGATTCCGATGTAGTTGTTAGAAATCCTAGGTGGTTTTTCGAATCTGTTTCGAAGATGACTTTTTGTCACTCTCTATCCGTTGCATTTCTTGATGCTAGTAGCATTGCCCAAGTTTCTGCTGATAATGCAGTTGTGATTCCGAGCAGTTGTGCCATCGCCAAAACTGTTCTTGTCTCTGAATCTCTGCATATAAATCCTGCCCCTGCCATACCTGGGTGTCCTATGGTATCTCTATTTGTGTTGATTTTAATCCAATCCAAGGTAGGGCTGATCCATCCCACTGATATGATTGTTGTTCTTATGATGGCGCTTGAAGGGTTCGTAATCGGTGGTTCGCTAGGGATAACAGGTGGAAGGGCCCTTATTGCCCAGGAAAACTCCTATTGTTGAGTAAAAACTCTCACAACAATACCGTCCGAAGTTGGTTGCAATTGGCGGAATATTCGCTCATTTCTTGTCAACCAAAGCGACCAAAGAAGAAAACAAAAGGAGGTTATGGATGTGGTGGGGGATGGTTGTTTTAGGAGTTGAGTAATTATTTTTTGTGGAGATATAGAGATCAGGATGTTGTTGTTATCAAGATGATTACTCGAGAGACGAGTTAGAAGGGTATTCCAGGTTGAAGATGCTATTGGACATCGAAGGAGTAGGTGGTTTCTTGTTTCCGGTTCAGTGTTATATTGGGTACATAGGTTAAAGTTGGTAAGACGAATGCGAGAAAGGATGGAGAAGGTTGGAAGGCCTTCTTTGATTGCTTTCCACAAGAAAAGTTGTATTTTTGGTGGACAGGGTAACGTCCATAAAAATTGAGTTGGTGAGAGGGGGTGTTGATTTGGTTGGTGGTTTACTTCTTGGGTTGAACATTTATACCCTGAAGCAGTTGTGTTGTTTCCGGATTTTGAGTATGGCCAAATGATTTTATCTTGGGGGTTGTTTTGGGATAGGTAGATGTTTATAAAAAAAATTGTGCAAGTGGTGGCAGGTTATCGATATTATCATTTATCCAGTTGTGATTCATAGGATCAATAATGTCTGTAACAGTTTAGATGGGGTAGCACTGTGCTAGGTCAAGGTTGGGGAAATGTTGAATCCATTTAGCCTAGATAGGGGTTGTTAATCCGTTTTCCACAAAGTGAAAAATCAAATTTTGAAAGATGGGTATAAGCGAGTTTAATTGTCTTCATTGTGCGCTGGAGGAAGAGGGAGGGGGTGTAGTCCTGGAAGATGGGTTGTTTCCTAAGATATTTCTCATGATATAGTTTGGCGCAAATGGAGTCAGGTTGTGCATGCAAATTCCATACCCGTTTCATAACTAGTGTTATGTTATTTCACTACTTTTCCTAATACCCAGTCCACCTTCTAAGATTGGTTTGGATAGTTTATTCCAACCAAGATGATGAATTTTTTTAACTGAGGAGTCATGTCCCTAGAAAATATTTCTGGTGATACGATCTATTTATTTGTGCACATGGGTTGGAAGAATTTGAGTTTACATGAGGTGGTTACTAGTAGGTGTTAGAGAGGTTTTAATGAGCACTAACATGCCTGCAGGCGTGAGGCATTTTGTCATCCATCCTTTCGCTTTCCTAACTAGCCTTTGGAGCTGAGGCTCGAAGATGTGCCGAGAGGATCTTCCATGTTTGAACTGGACCCCTAAGTAAATAGTGGGGGTATGATGTTGTAGGAATTCCAAATAATTGATGAATATTATCCACTTCTTGCTGGTTCAGCCTCAGATGATGAATAATAATGGATTTGGAAGTATTGATAATTTTTCCTGCAGAAGTGTCGTAAGAGTGGAGAAGATTCTTGAGGTGGTTGCTGCTTTCTGTGGATGCTTTGAACGTAATTAGGAGGTCATCCACATACATTAGGTGGAAAATGGGTGTCGCTTTTTGAGATATACGAAGACCTCCAATGAGCTTTTGGTTTTATAAGTTTCCTAGGTTTGTGGATAGACTTTGCGCACAGATTATGAAAATATACGAAGATAAAGGATCTCCTTGTCTTATGCCTCTTGTAGGCGTGATATATCCGCGCGGAGTACTATTGATATTTACTGAGTATGTGACTGTTGTGATACATAATATAGTCCACAAAAGTTTTTGGAAAACTAGCTTTGTGAAGGCCATTTTGATGAAATCCTAATCCAAACTGTCATATGCCTTTCGGATGTCTAACTTTAGAGCTATTTTTGGCTCCTTGGTTCGGGTTGAGGTTCTTATATGGTGGAACAACTCCCCGAAAATTGCAATGTTATCATGAATTAATCTTTAAAAGCACTTTGGTAAGGGCTTATTAAGAATGGGAGAATTTGCCTAATTTGGTTGACTAGTATTTTGACAATGATTTTATAAGTGACATAACAAAGGCCTATGGGTCTGAATTGTGAAGGTTATGATGGATGTTCCATTTTTGGCATAAGTGTAATGTTAGTGTGATTCATGAGAGGGTGAATATCTAGGGAGTTAAAAGAAACTGCAGACCATAGTTATTAACTGAGTATGGATGGTTTCCCATAAGGTTTTAAAGAACTTACTGGTATATCCATCCGGGCCAGGAGCTCGCTCGGAATCTATAGAGAAGAGTGCATTTTTGATTTCCGTCAGAGTTACCTCGTCGGTCAGTATTTCACATTGTCTGGGAGTTAGTATTGGGGTGATTGCCCAGAATAGGTCCTCATCTATTGTTGTAGGTATTGTTGTATATTGCTCAGTATAATGGTCGAGAATGAGGTATTTGAATTCGTCTTTGTTAGTTACCCAATTATTATGATGGTCTTGTAATTGTTGTATGTTGTTGCATCCCATATGAATGGTTGCTTTAGTGTGGAAGAAAGTTGTATTCTTGTCACCTGATTTGAGCCATTGAATTATGGATCTTTGCTGCCAATAGTTTATATGACATTGGAGAAGAGTCATATGGTTAATTCTCAGCTCTCTTTCTCGTAATAACCAAGAGTTCAGCTTGTTTCCTTGTGTTGTAGCACATTGTTGTTGAGCTGTCTTTATTTGTGATGTTGAATTCTTTATCATTGTGGGGAGATGGCCAAACGTTTCCTTGTTCCATCTTGTAAGTGATTGACTAGTTACGATGAGCTTTAATTGTAAGTCCGTAGGCGGCTTTGTATCGTTTTGCTGGGTCCATATTGTATCTACCACTTGCTTGAATTGCGGATGAGTGAGCCACAAATGCCCAAATTTGTAGTTTTTTGTTCCTCTCTAGTCCATCATTTTTGTTTGTACCAAGATTGGAGCGTGATCGGAAGCTATTTTAGGGAGATAAGTAACTCCTGCATGGGGGTTTGCAGTTCACCATTGTTGAGTAACGAGGTTTCTATCCAGATGTTCCAGAATTTTATCTTGTCCCAGTTGATTATTAGTCCATGTAAATGGATCTCCTCGGAAGCCCATGTCAATAAAGACCGTATGATTTATCATTGTGAGAAAATGTTGAGTCTGCACATACGTTACTTGTCTTCCTCCTTTTTTTTCTGATTGATCTGTTACATCGTTGAAATCTCCTAGCAAAATCCAAGGGATGTTTGAATTGGTATTGGGGAATATTGTTGGGAACTCTTCCCATAGATCTCTCCTTGCTTCTGGATGAGATGGGCCGTAAATACCCGTGCATATCCATGGTTGTTGGGGTGGAGACGGAGTAATCAGGGCATGTATGTAACTTTGAGAGTATAGAAGAATTCTTACATCAAGGTTATTTTTCCAAAACAGGCATAATCCTCCTCGTCTTCCGATCTTGGGAACAGTGAAATGTTGTTGGAATTGTAATGAGAGCTTGAGAGAGTTCATATGATTCTCATTTGCTAAGGTTTCTGAAAGAAATAGAATATAAGGTTGGTACGTAGAGACCAAACTTCGAAGATGTTGAATGGTTGTTGGTTGGTTAATTCCCTGGCAGTTCCATGCTAGAATATCCATTTTGGGGATAAAAATGAAAAAATTCAAAATCCTTGGTAGAATCGGGGTAGAAATGAATAATAGATGACTGATGAATTCAGGATTTGATTAAGCCCAACAAAGAAGCTCAGAAAATAGTAGATAAGTTCTGAAGGAGAATATTAACCCAAAGCTAATAGAAGGACAAGCACGAAAAGATTGGTTAACACAACAGTAAGGCTGGAAAGGAGGAAGGAGGAAGGAGAAATAATTGGAATTAGCTATAAAAGCAAACAACATGGAAACCGAAATTAGATAGTACGAACACAGGATCATGCAAATTTAGGATAAGCTTAGGAGCAGGAATCCATAATGAAAGGAAAAAATTTAGAGACAAAATTTACTGAGGATATGGAATTAAAAGTTAGAGCGTCCACGGTTGGACGAGTATACCAAACGACCAAAGAGAAAAAAAATTACTCTTTGGTCTGCCTGAAACCCAACGGTGTACGAGTAAAAATTGATCGGGCGGTTGTCTAAGCTAACGCATGTATTTTGGCGCATGTCTGGGTATATGTTTGTTGAGACGTGCATAGTCTAAGAAAACGCTTGGGTGAGGTGGACATTTGGTGAACGCTCAATGGGAGGAGTTAACGAAAAGCACGCTTGATGATAAACGCACCCCTAGATGCACGCCCCAAAGGCAGGCGCTTTCTTAGACGAACGCCTGATGGGGAGGTATCATAGCCACACGCCCGGTCCATTGTCTACACGTGCAAGTGCGTCGTGTGCGGAAAAAGACGGGAGCAGTCTTAGCCAACCGCTTGCATCAACGCCTGATGGGGCGTACTTCTTCACAAACACAGACGCACTCTTCTCCTCTCCAGTTCATTTTCTCCTGAACCCTTCTTCACAAACAGACGCACAAGCATTCCACCGCCTACCTTTGAGCACTTGCTAAACCCATTTCTCCCACCAAATCAAGCTCAACCTTTTTTCAAACACCAAAAAACTTGGCATATTTGATACAAGTAGTATTATTTCAAAGCAAGCAAGGTAATAAACTTAAACTTTGATATAAAGTGTAATTGATTTCATAGGTTTAGATTATGATTTATTATAATGTTTTATAAATTAAATTTGTATATATATGTTTAAAGATTAAATATATGATTATGTAATAGACAAATTAGGTTTTAGAAATTGTAATTTTGGAATTGGGTATATTTTTTGGGTTTATGGACGTTGTAAATTGGGTATAAAAAATTGATGAGAATTTGTTGAATAAGTTGTTGGTTAATTTGAGTTGAGTTGTGGTTAATTTTATGATTAATTGACTTGATTGTCTTTTAAATTTGGGAATTAAGAATGTTTATGTTTTATAAAGAATGTTTATGGAATTATAAAATTGGGGAATTATGATGATTTTTTGTACAATTGACGATTTGATTAGTAGTGGACTATTTTGTGAATCATGAATTTTGTAATTTGGTTGATTTTTGTATGTTGATACATTTGATTATCTAATTAGATAATTACTTTTGTAATGATGAAATTATTATTTCTGTGGATTGATTGATTAATGTAGAGTTTTATATTTGTGCATTGTGAGGATTACTCTTGATTTTGAAACTTGTATGTACTGTTTGCACAGATGTTGAACAATGTGACGTCGAGATTCGTTGGACGAAAAAAAAAGGAACAAGAAGGATAAAATTGTTGAGGATCCAGAAGTAGACCCTAGTACTAAAGAAATGGTCGATGTTCTTGGGTTGGCGAACTATACTGTTGTGGAAGATACTCAGGGTCACGCCTCGACCAATATTACATATTCAACTGATACAAAATTTAATATTTACATCGTGGTTCCCTCAAATCGGTCATTCAGACCTATGCAGGTATTAATAAACACAACCCTAGGGTAAAATATATTATTGAAAAGGCAGGATGGGACCGTTTACTTACCATGGATGTAGTAGATTCATCACATGCATTGATTGACTACATTGTTGAGCGTTTTTGGGATACCACGAACACTTTTCACTTCTCCTTTGGTGAGATTGGGTTTACACCCCTTGATTGGGTAATGTTGACATGATTAAGTATTGGTATTGGTAGTGATATTCTGTATGACTCAGGGAAGTACCAATTTGAATATGTTCGGGCGCATATTTTTCCTGAAATTAAAGATAGTGAGGTTTGTAAAAGAGAACATATTCCCAACCAGTGGGTTTCAGATGCAATTACGGTTGCATTTGAGCACATATTTTGAGCCAGGAACGTTGGTTGCGGCTAACGATGATAGCATACTTGCTGATAGAGTGGTCAGAGCCTTTTGTATGTATGTTTTCGGTCAATTTTTCTTTTCAAATGCAAAAAACTATATTGATGTTGGATGGTTAGCTGCTTTTGAGGATCTAAATGCAGTTGCCAATTATGACTGGGGTAGTGCTGCATTTGCGAAATTGTATTCCGGTCTCGCCGCATCTGGCAGGGGACAAAAGTCATTAGCCGGACCCTTCCAAATATTGGAGGTAAATTTCTTAGTCTTATTTATAATTCTTTTAAATGTTTATTTCTTGCTAACTTATTTATTTCGTTGGTTGTCTTCATTTTCAATTTTTAGGGTACGAATATCTGGGCATATGTCGACCAAAGAACCCAACGAGTGAAAGTGAATCAGTATGGCTTAGAAGTTCTAGGTGGAAGGGTACACGAAGGAAGAGTATTGATATTGTTCGTTCAAGGACTTTTCTTAATCAGTTGTCTGTAGACGATATGACCTGGCAACCGTGGGAATCCGCAATCTTAGTCCTAGAAACTGATATTGGACCGAAAGCAATAGAGATCTCATAGAAAAGGGTTATATTCTCTTGGCTAGGCACTGTGAGTTTATAATTTATTTCCATAGGATTGTTTTTTATTTTCTTTGAATTTCGGTTAATTGATTGGTTTATTTGTTGATAGTTATTTTCTTTCACAGAATAACGTATATCTCGGAGAACGGTGTTGGAGGCAATACCATGAAACATGGGGCGTTCTAAGCAACCCTCCTACTCGTATTAGCAACCTGAACAACGACGCAGCTAACGAGATAAGGCAAAACGAATTGGTCCCTGCAAGACAATTAGTGCGTGTTGTTACGTAATGATTTGTATATGGAGTATTGGCGACATGTAACTAACTTGCAGAAATATTCCACCAAAGTCGATTGGGAGGTTAAAACATATGGTTATGCTGGTGACTGTATTAAACACAACATCCAATAACCTAATGAACATGTACCCATTCCGCCTCAACAACAATTGTCGTACGTAAGTATACAAAAAGCAGTTTTTTTTAATATATAATAATGGTTGAGAATTTGATTTGATTTT
Organism: Papaver californicum; assembly: GCA_023531435.1. Classification (NCBI taxonomy): domain Eukaryota; kingdom Viridiplantae; phylum Streptophyta; class Magnoliopsida; order Ranunculales; family Papaveraceae; genus Papaver; species Papaver californicum. The sequence continues at coordinate 1,672,029 of JAJJMC010026966.1, forward strand.
TTTCATAACAGGTCGAAGCTTATGGTTTAGTTCAAGAATATGCTGATTTTACGCAAGAGTTTTGTAAGTTTACGTTAAATGAAATGAATGAGAGGATGGAGTTTACCATGGAAAAAGATGAAGAAATACAAGGTCTACAAAATCACAACAACAATTTGGAATCATAGCTTGCCCATTTTCGTCAACAACAACCACCCATTGGGTTTGGCACTTTTTCTCAAACTTTGCCACCACAAATGTGGAATACCATGGGTCAAGGATCATCATCAACAATGCAATCAAGTAACTACACATCCAGATCATCTTTGCCTCCATTTATGCCCCCGCGCTCGGCATCCGGGAATCAAGATACGAATGAGTAGTCTTTCATTTGTATTAAATTGTCAATTGAACAAAAAAAAATCCAGTGATATATCTTTTGTCAGTTTTGAATTGTCATTTTAAAAGACTTTTCCTTTGTCGTTTTTTCTCCTTGGTCTTGTTTTCTCAACCGACACTTCTTATCTTTGATGCGTCTATTCACCCCACTTGCCTCAACTCAGTTAATTTTTAAAATACCAAGCGTGTTTGGTCATATCAAAACTCAAAGACTTATCTTAATATGCCTATAAATTGAACACTCGATTCTCCAAGTATACAAACCAAAATTACAAACATCAACAACCAATGGCATACTATGAGAATAAAAATCACTATTATGCTTCTTGTTCTTCTATTCCTCCTCCTTCTTCTTCTTCTTCTTCTTCTTCTTCTTCTTCTTCTTCTTCTTCTTCTTCTTCTTCATCTGGTGATGATGATAATATTAGTTTGTACTCATCAGACGAAGATTTACTTGCATTGAGCCAAAATAACCAAGAAGTCACTGCAAGATTCATCGTTTCAAGTATGAACTGGCCACATACTCGTATCCAAATACCAAGAGAACGTGATGCCGGTGCAAAACTTCTATGGAAAGATTATTTTTGCAGAAACCCGACATTTTCACCTAATGTATTTAGTAGAAGATTTAGAATGCGGCGAGAATTGTTCAACCGTATATTGGGAGGTGTCGTAGCTATAACTAATTATTTTGTTAAAAAAAAAGATGCTTGTGGTGTTCTTGGATTAACCCCTCATCAAAAAGTTACTGCAGCAATACGAATGTTAGCTTATGGATGTATGGTCGATGCAATAGATGAGTATTTACGAATCGGAGAAACCACTGTTTTGGAAGCAACTCGTAGGTTTTGTAAGACGATTGTGCATTTGTATGAGAAATAATATTTGCGCACACCAACTGAGCGTGATGTTGAACTGCTTCTTAATGATAACAAGGAAAAGGGATTTCCAAGGATTTTGGGTAGTGTAGATTGCATGCATTGGAAATGGGATAAATGCCCATCGGCGGAATCAGGTGATTACACTACGTACAAAGGTACTGAAAGTATTATGCTGGAGGCAGTGGTGTCATATGATCTCTGGTTTTGGCATTCATTTTTTGGTATGCCTGGTTTTAACAATGATATTAATGTGATGAACCGTTCTTATATCTTTAAAAAGCTTATCAACGGGAAAGCTCTCCCGGTGAACTTTGTTGTAAACGGACATCAATATGATATGGGGTATTATCTTGCTGATGGAATATACCCAGAGATTGCTACTATTGTGATGTCTATTAAACATCCAGATTCCCAAAAGAAACAAAAAAATTCAGCAATGTAAGAGGGTTGCCGGAAAGATGTAGAGCGAGGCTTTAGGGTACTACAAAATCAATTCACCGTCGTCAAGCAACCGGCAAGAATGCGGAATCCAGACGTACTAGCATATATCATGAAAACTGTTATCATTTTACACAATATGATAGTGGAGGATGAGCGTTTACCCGGTGATTGGCCACATGAATATGATCAACGCAGCCACCATGCACCGGTAAATATTTCTAGACAAAACACTGCTGAACTTTCGAGAATGAGAGTTGACCAACGCCGACGTGCAGTACACAACAAAGATGCTCATATTCGTTTGCGAAATGACTTGATCGAACACTTATGGTCAGATTTTGGTGAGGAATAAAAAATTATAAATCTTGTGGATAGGTTTTGTGGGTAAATCTCTTATAAACCCGCCCGAGACACCATTCGGCCGTTAGGGGCACCTAAGGGTTTAACGGCTTGCTGCACATGCTAAGTGAAGCCACGATGCCTGCGAAAGTGAGTTTAGGTCTACTTATTAGCTCATGTATTATCAATATATTCTAATAAATGGCTAAAGTGTCCACATTTGATTAGTCCTAAAATATGATTAGATTAGTTAATTTCTTTTGTAAAACAAGTGAACGTAAAATCATTTCATTGAATCAAAAAGGCATACATCGCGTTACATTAAAGGAAATGAAATAGATATAATTCATTAGATCAATCAAACACTTAATCATATAGGTTGAAATCATAGGTACTTTCTTCCAAAATGCGATAGCAATCCTCATGCCTAAACGTCTTGCCATGGATAGTTTCATATTTGTCGAGAGTCATCACCCACTGAAAAAAACAAATCAATTATAAGTTTGTATGTTTGAAAACTATTTTTGATGAACAACTTATTAATTGACATACTTACTCTTGTCGCACTAGATTCAGTGGGATGAGCTTCTTTTACAACTTTCATTTCCTGTTTCAAAGCTTCCAATCATTGAAACAACTTCTCAAACCTTATCTTAATGACTTTGAACGTCATACGATTATGATTTCCGTCTAATCCCACAAAAATCTAAAACATACGCTTCCACCAACAATCAAATATCTGATCCGTGTTAATATCTTGATTAACGTCTTGGTTACTATTGGTAATGTACGCTTTATCGTACTCGTGTTTTCTGATCGTAACCCACGCTCTAACAATGACAACATCTTTATCATTAGTGTATGTAGTTACCATATTTTAGTGCTTCAAAGGGTCGGGTGAGAATGGGTTGGAAAATGAGAATGAGAATGAAAAGGATATGTGAGATTGAGAATCAAAGGGATAGGTGAGAATGAGAATCACCTTGAAAGGGATAGTTTTCTTTTATAGTGTTTAATTATACCAACGACTAGTTTTTCAAAATAAAATAGTTGTTGGGTTAGTCAACCATATTTTACAAATTTAAAATTTGCAATAACTCTTTCTAGGGTTGGCTTGATCGTATTGTAAAACCATAACGACCCTGATAACTTTTCGACAATCGTGATTTATGATTTTCGAAAAGCAATACGACATCTATGTAAAATTGGACATAGGAGTGGGTAATTTTTGGTAAAGAGTCATCATTAAATTTAGTGTGGTCATAGCCTCTAGAAAGGATCGTCACCCTGCTAAAAAAGACAATGACGACGCCAACATATCTCATTTTCGCAGGACTCGTTGTTGCACTTAGCACGTGCAACAAGCCTTTAAACCATTAGGTGTCCCCAACGAACGAGTTATGTCTCGTGAGGGTTCATAAAGAGATATACCCACAAAACCTATAATCAAACCTTCAACGGGTCGTATGACGCCCTGGATGACGATCTAAACATCTTTGAAGAACAATCAACACAAAAGGGTTGTATTTTTCCATCACCCTTAAGATCTCAAAATGAGGTTGGTACCTGAAATCTGAATCTTTCTATCTTCTCCATTCCTCCAGAGATCTGGCAACAACTTCATCATTAGTTTCATTCCTAATTCTTCTTTCATTCACCTTAGCGGTTAAAGTTGAAAATTATAGTAATGTCCTACCTATTTCCTGAAATCGACAAAAAATACCTGCTATGTTCCGGTTATTGGGGTTACCGGTTTCATTACAAAAGTTAGCATGGATATGTTCTAACCATTCCATACTCATTGAACCATTCATCCGACGTTCATGACCCCTTGCTGGATAATATAATACTATGTTTCGACATAGGGATAAATCTTCCTCTATGGTAAAATTCTCTGCATTAATACTAAAATTTTCGTAAGCCATAATTATGAAAAGGAGAGATAAAAATAATCTTTGTATTAGGTTATTTGAAATGTGAAAGGTGTGGATGTGAAATGGGAATGAAAGGTATAAATTCATTTATAGGTATATCAGAATACAAACCAAAATATAGTCGTTGATCAACGGTAACAAATCTCAACGACTACCTGGATAGCGAGTAACTCCCCTAAGCAGGCGTAGCCATAGACGCACGCTTAAAAGGAGGCTCGAAACCAGGCGGAGCATCAGACGCACGTTTGAAGTGGGTGGAGCCTTAGCATTACGCCCACACTTATGCGGATCTCTAGCTTCACGCTTGATTTGGACGTTGATTTGGTTAACGCCTCTTATTGGGCGTGCTCCTACTGTAACGCTCCGCTGGACGCAACGTTGGGTGAACGCTTCATCAGGCGTAATTTTGGCTCACTCCCGATTAATGAAACGTAACTCTAGCTGCACGCCTGCCACGAGACGGAGACCTAGCTGCACGCCTAGAACGAGACGTATAACTAGCTGCACGCTCGACTATAACTTCGTTTGGTCCAGTACTCAGACCATTTTTGGTCGTGAACAGTGCAGAAAGTGGATCAAAGAGTACTTATAATCACCCCACTAATTTTCAGTTTGGACGGACCAAAGATCAAATATGGATTTGGTCTGTCATTTGGTCCAACGACTGTGGACGCTCTTAGGAGACCAAAATGTTAGACACATGAAGGGTTAGCAAGCAAATAGGAAGAGTACAGGGTGATGTATCAGAAATAAAACATATATATACTGGGGAACAGGCATAACAATTAGGTTCAGTTAGCAATCAAATTGTGAGAGAAAAAGGACAGAGAGGCAAGACATTTAGGTTCAGTTAAGCTTATCGATTAAACATGTTGAGAAATTTTATCTAAACCGAGGTAGAGGTTGTAGACTTAAATAAGTACACAATCACACAAACTTGACAAAGGCAGGGAGAGGTCCTTGGTCAAACATAAGGGAGGAGACATACACGATTTAGAAAACAGAATGGTAGCTATAGTTGCTAAAATGCTCAAATCAGGATTTAGATGCAGGTCAGGTATTAGTATAAAAAGAAAGTTAAGCAAAGTAACCAAGTGTTCAAGGCAGAAAGAACTGGGCAGGAAGTGAAAGGAGGACTAGACTAAAAGGTAATCCACTACTCAGACAAAAGAAATGCATACAATGCAGCCAGGAAAATGAAACATGAAGAGGTATTTAAAACTATTAAGGTTCCTATATGGCAAGATTAAATAGAATAGAAACTGAAGATACACTGAAATTTAAAACTATTAAGGTTCCTATATAGCAAGATTAAATATGATAGGTATTGAAGATACACTGAAATTTTAAAATACTCACACTAAGCAAAATACTAAGCAAGAAACACTGAAGATACACTGAATATTAAGATTACACACGCTAATCAGGATTTTAAGGAAGATACTAATCAAAGCATATTAAGCAAGCTACTAGCAAAAAATATATAAGCATACAAAGAAGAAACAGATGCAGCTAAAACAAGGTAGTTTGTGCAGACAAAAAACAAAAGAGATGGAGGAAACCACCGGCCCAAACATATAAGTCCCATTGAAGTATGGCTTGAGTATAATGATAGGTCTTGGTCAAGAAATACTATGATCATTGCTGCATTCTGGAAAGCTGGATATTAGTGCTGCTGATCTTGGTTACTTGCTGCTGCAGAGTGATTAACTATGCTGCTGAGTTGGAAGGACTGCTTCAGGATCAAGAAGCAAAGCAGCTGATGAAGATTGGATTCCGAGTCAATGTTGAGGTTAGCTTCCATAAGTGCACATGGATCTGCTTGAATGATTCCAACAGAAGAAGTAGTCATAAAGTCATATGAGTCTTCAGATCTTAGCGTTTTGGGGGATTTATATTCCTTTATCCACTGCATATAGTCATCTTGAGAAGCTGAGTTCCCAAGATTGCTGCTAGATGCTTCACAGTTAGAGTTGGTAAGGTGCTGCAACTCATCAGGTTCTGCCTCTTAGGAGTATTTCACGATTTTGCATTGATGTTGATGGACTGGATGATGGAGTGGCGCTTAAAAAGCTCTGAACTTGGTCTAACTCAATGTCAGAGACTATAAAATTGTCAGTGTGAGAAGCAAACTGCATAGTATTGAAGTCATTGTTCTCCCCTAGGAAAAGCTCTGCATTGTAGTTATCATTTGTAATAACATCATCTTCATAGAAGACCCTATCTGAATCCATTGATATAATTCCCATATCAGAATAATCCCGGTTTGCAGTTGCTTGATCACCTTCTGAGTAAGAGATTATTGAATAATCTTGATTGGAAGAGATAGGTGAACGACGAAAATCATTACTCCAGTCACTAACTGAATCCTCTCTATGAGCATCAATGAAATCAGCCATATTAAAGTGATTATCTGGGCTGAAATGTTGAAATTGTGGAGATGGAGGTGGGGGGATTGGAGAGTTGTACCTTGGGTGATAAAGGATGAGGTTATCAATGCAGTTCTCGCTTAAGTGACCTAGTGTGTGGCAAAAAGTGCAAAATAACCTAGGCAGTTCCTGGAATTTAAATTCAATACAATTCATTCCATAATCATTATTAGCAGCATGGTAACCAAACCTTAATGGCTGAGAAACATCAATTCTGACCCTAATCATTCTAGAGCATAAGCCATTACGATAATAGATGAGATCGTCAGAAGCAATAACTTCTCCAAGAGAATAAGTATAGTTGAAAATACTGAGAAGTTGAATTTGGTTTGGGTAAAGATTAAGAAGATTAATTTCAAAGTCTTTTACAGTGATGGATAAGGAAAAGGGTCTAAAGAGGAATCCCAAATGTGAGGAATCCCAAAGTCTTTTTTTATCCCGGGCCGCGGTATATTTTTATCGTCAAAAATAATAAAATTTCGGTCGTAGATCTAAGGATTCAACGGACGAATATATATTTTGATTTTACATAATTTGGTATAAAAAATCTAGGTGAGCAAACTTTTTATATAAAAACTCCTTCCAAATTATTTTATATAAATAAAAACCATTTTAATTAAAAATGAAATTAAAACCCCATTTTCCTTAATATTGGTTAATTTTAGTTTTTACCATTTTTTTAAATGTCATCCTTACCCTTTCTTTCTCTTCTTTCTCTTCTTTCTCATTAATTCTTCTTCTTCTTCTTCTCCTCCCCACCACCATCACCAGCAGCAACAGTACCTCTTCCGCCACCATCACCAGCAGCAACAGTAGCTCCTCCGCCACAACAACACCTTCATCTCCTTCACCAACACCTCTCTCTCTCTTTTTATTTTGCTTTTATGTTCACCAATAATAAATTTTGTCACCCATATCTACCACTAACAACACCTCCGTCTCCTCCACCAACACCACCAGTACCTCCTTCTCTTTCTATGTCCAGATCCACCAACAACAACACCTCATCCTTCCCCATCGCTTCCACCTCGTTATTTTTTCTCCTTCACTACTACATGTCCAGATCCACCACCAACAACACCTCTTCTTCCTCCTTCTATCCTCTACAAACATCACCAACACCTCCAGATCATCATCGTCGAAAATCATCATCAAAATATAATGATACATCATCATTGCCGAAATTAGGGTTTTTTGTTGGTGAAACGTCAGAAAAATGATGAAACCAAATTTGGTTTCATCAAATTTCACCAACACAAAAATTGAGACCAATTTTTGTGTTGGTGAAATGTCAGAACCAAAACAATGATGAAACTGTTTTTGGTTTCATCATTTTTTTTTCATCTAGAATAAGGTGGAACCAAAACCATGATGAAACTTTTTTTGGTTTCATCATTTTTTTTTCATCTGGAATAAGGTGGAACCAAATAAATGATGAAACTTTTTTTGGTTTCATCATTTTTTTTTTCCATTTGGAATAAGGTGGAACCAACTAAACGGTGAAACTTTTTTTGGTTTCATCATTTTTTTTTTCGTCTTGAATAAGGTGGAACCAAATAGATGATGAAACTTTTTTTGGTTTCATCATTTTTTTTCATCTGGAATAAGCTGGAACCAAATAGATGATGAAACTTTTTTTGGTTTCATCATTTTTTTTCATCTGGAATAAGTTGTGTTGGTGAAATGTCAATTTTCGTTGTGGTGGTGGCGGTTGGTGTTGGTTCTGGTTTTCGTTCTTGCTGGTGGTGGTGTTCGTTGGTGGTGGACCTTGTGGTTGTTAGTGGTTCCCTTTGATATTGGTGGTGAATGTGGTGTTGGTTGTTGGTGGTGGTTGGTTGGTGGTGGTGGTGGGTGTTGGTTCTGGTTTTTCGTTTCGGATGGTGGTGGTTGGTGGTGGTGCTCGTTGATGGCGGTGCTGGTTGGTGGTGCTCGTTGGTGGTGGTGGTTGGTGCTGTTGTTAGTTGGTGGCTGGTAGTGGTGGTGTTGCTGGATGATGGTGGTTGTTGTTGGTTGGTGGTGGTGAGTTGGTGTTGGTAGTGTTGGTGGTGAGAGAGAATAAAGTTTAAGAGTGGGGTTGATTTTTTTTTATTGGGTTGAATTAATGTAAAGGGTAGTTTAAGAGTGGGTTGATTTTTATTTTTTTGTTGGGTTGAATTAATGTGAAGGGTAGTTTAGAGAGATTTATTTAAATGGAGTTTTTGTTTCATTTTGTTTTTAGTGGATTTTTAGTGGTGAGAGGTATAGACTAGTGGGGTTATAACCCACGGCCTGTTGATGTTATATCTATGTACATGATCCAACGGACGAATATATATCTTACAAATCGATCGATCTCTGCCGTAGGATCACAATTTGGACGGTCAGATATATCCGGGAGACATACACTCTTCTTCCTTATAATATAAACTAGGTATTATCCGGATCTACCGCCCGGGTTGAGCCTATAAATTAGCCGGTGTTTTATTGGTCGGGTCAAATTTGCCGGAGTCTACGGTCTCAGTCGTACCCCATAAATTATTTTAGAAATTAATATTTGGTATTAATGTTAGCCGTTTTTAATTAGGAAATTAAATTAAATTAAAAAATCTGACTATATTAGAAAATTTAGTCATAGAAAACCCAAGGTTAACCGTATTTAGGATTAGCCGGTATTTTATTGATCGACTCATATTAACCGGGGTCTACGGTCTTGACCGTGTCCCTTAAATTCTTTTTAAAAGTAATATTTGATATTAATACTAGGGACGATAATAGTTATGAGTGTGTGTATTATTTGTGTACAACTCATATGAGAGTTGTGTGCAGTAAATGTGTGTTATGTACGTGAAAGGTGTAAAAGCGTTAAAGAATCAAGAGAACTAATTCTGAACGTTAGAGAATCGAAAAAAACACTTTTTTTTTATTAATTAATTTAATTCGAATCGTCTTCAGTAAACAATGTAGACATTCACTCTTTGAATATTAGCCGTTGTTGGGGTTTTAGGGATATAGGGTTTGGAAGGATTACTTCTTAATTCCCAATTTCCCATTATTAAACTGGTTAAATTTATGTACATGGACAAAGGTTATCTTTCCACGAAATTTAGTTTAATTGGGACGTCTCGAGTAAAGTTTTTGTCAATGAATGTTGAATATAAGAGGTTCGTCTCTAACTTCAAAGAGTTTTACAGCAATCGCATGTCTTGTCTTCTTGGAAGGAAGCATTCGTGCACTAATAACGCCTTGGCTTTCTAGTCATAATAAAATATTTAACAGACGGTGGAACTCCTATACAGCAAGTACCTAACAACTATGTTAAACTGGTATAATTGGGTGCATCACCTATGCTTATCACGTTCTAGTTTTAATTAAATCAATGTTCCTGTAGGATACGTGTGATTAGTCCCAACCGTAATTAAGACAAATTAAGCATGATACTCATGATCACATAATTATTTTGGGGTTAACGATCAATAAACTTTCCTACTGTTTGTTGGGCATGTACGGTCTATCTTAAAAGAATAGAGAGCAAAAGAATTTAAGGTTAGCTGTGTGTAGGATTAGTGGTAATATTAGATCTAATTTTATCCCAGCCACGATATAATCTTTACCGTCTAAAAATAACAGATATAGACTGTAGATCTACAATTCAACGGATAAATATATACTTTGATCAAACGGACGGCTACATATCTTACGAATTGATCGATCCTGACCATAGGATCACAATTTGGACAGTCGGATATATCCGTATACATAAGCACCCTTCTTCCTTATAATATAGATGTCGAAAAAAATTCAAATATTTTAAGATTATTATTTTACTCATATAGGGATGTTTCCTTTCTCCTTCTTTTTCTTTAACAAATTAAGAGAGTTAATTTTTTTCTCTTGTATTACTAGATTTAACCAAAATCTTTATCCTTTTTTGCCGAGACTGAGATTATCGAATTCCACGAGGGTTAATTCTTCCTTAAAACTCAATCATATATTTTCTCCCGGGTTGAATGGTGATGAAACCACTATCCCTATTAGCTGAGAGAGGGGCTTTGGGCATTGGTGATTCTGGAAGGGACATGTGGCAAAATCAGATTGGATAAAACGTTTTTGGGTCATAAAACCCCTCATGTGAGTGACTGATCGGGATAAAATAAATTACACCACATTTACACCAATTATTTAAGTGTACCAGGTTATGCTAACCTACAGTGGATAACGTTCACTTCTGATGGACTGTTGCGGCTTTACATTATAACATTTAACGGACCAGATTAACCAAGAACCCCTAACCCTAGCAATCCTAAAAAGAACTTAACCCTAATTATTCTATTTACTCTTAATTTTTCCATTTCCGTCGCACAACAATACCTTCTTTTGGTTTTTTTCTTCCATATTCCATTCTGCCCCAAATCCTCACAGCAAGTGGTTATTCAGATCTTTCATCATTATCTCTATAAAGTTTATATTTCATTATCTTTTCTCTATTTTGATCTTATTTTTCTCTTATTTTTCAAATAAATGCAGATTAGCAAAGCTTATTACAAATTGGGAACACCAAGATCATTATTAGGACATCTATCATTTGAACTGATCATAATCTTTCATAAATAATTAAATGGGAAGAAAGGTAAATGATATTTGTGGTGGTTGTGGAGGCAATAATAAACATACCTTTTGTTGATAAAAGTAAAGTGAGAATATTGTTGTGTGATAATAATAATAAAAGCTCTGATGAAGTTTTTTTACTTCTCTCCAAATGTTCTTACCAAGGTATTATTTTTTATTTCGATTCTTCACTTTGTGTCCTTAGTTATATGTATTGATTGAAGTATCAGTAATTAATGTGTATTATGCTCTCTGAATGATACTAGGTGTGACATAATTTGGGAAAAAACTTCTTCATCCATGGAGATGTTTATTACCTTCAAATATGCACAAACTTAATACTAATAGATTAACAATTATTTGATTCGACAATCGATTAGTCTCTCTCTCAATCTTATTTCTTTCTTACCCCCCTAAGAGAAACCACAGTTATTGGACTAAATGACTGACCAAATCCATATTTGATCTTTGGTCCGTTCAAATCGAAGCGTAGTGGGGCGAATATATTTGGTCTTTTGTCTACTTTCAGCACTGTTGAGGATCAAAAATGGTCGGAGTACTGGACCAAACGAGATTATAATCGAGTGTGTAGCTAGGTGTCCGTCTCGTGCTAAGCATTGCGCTAGGTCTCTATCTCGTGGCAGGTATAACGTTAGCCTACTTATAAGCGTGCGTCTATAGCCCAGCTGGACGATAATGAGAGGACTGAAGCTATTAGTACCACTAGATGAAAAATAGCACAAGAGACCAGATAGGATAAAAAATCATTAGATAGATTCCAGTTGTATGAGCCAAACCAATGAGTGTGGTGAATGATTGTTTGCAACCACCAGATTTCCTAATATGTTCTTGCAAATGGTAATAGGCGATGACTATACAAATGACATCACAAATGGTAACGGGCGTAAGCCCATCATACCGCCTGATGGAGAAGCGTAGAGTTACATGCGCGTCTGTCTTGATTTTTCACACGAACTACCTGCACGTGTAGAAGGTTAACCCGGCGTATGGCTAGTTTCACGCTCCATCAGGCGTTCGTCCAGACACACGCGTGTCATCTGGGCATTACGCTAAGCATGCCTCTATCATCAGACATTAGTTTGGGTAGTGTAACGCCCAGATGACAGGCGTTATGTTAGTGTAACGCGCGATCAAATTACCACTGCGTTTCAGGCAGACCAAAGAGTAAAAATTTTACTCTTTGATCATTTGGTATACTTGTATGACTATGGTTGCTCTAAGGAAAGCTTAAAACATAGCTTTTAATGGTCTTTGTCATCATCAAATTTTCACTCTTTACTCTTTGGTCTTTGTCATCATCAAATTTTTGAAATATCCTCTTTTAGTTGAACAAAGAATATCCCTGATTAAATTTGTAGTTGTACTCATAAGTTACTGCTATTAGGTATTGTTGTTACTACTTATTTTAGTGGTTTAATGGTGGATTTTTGTTTGAAGCATGTAATGGTAGATTTGAATACTTATTTCTTTCGAAAAATCTATTTTTTTATCTAAAAAGTTGCAACTATTTCTGACCTGGTAATTATTTTTTTTTTTGTTTTTAAACTCCAATGGGGTATTATTGAATAAGTCTTCTCCATTTTTAATCTACTACATCAACCAAGTAGTTTGTTTTCTATTTTGGGTAAAACAAAGTGAGTGAAAGCTATGGGATCATTTTTCACAGAAGAGGAGATAGGTTATTGATTTCCATATTTTTCTTCATTATTTGTTCTACTCCTATAGTCAATATATGTGTTAATTTTATTTTCCTGATTTCTTCTGTGGTTTTATTTTGGTTGGTTACAATCGATTCATATTTTATGAATCTGGAGCTTCACAGGGACCTTTCTGCTGAAAAGATATATGATGAGTGTTATGGGTAAAAGGAAGCTTAGGATGTTACTGTAGATATTGGATTCTTGACAACCATTATTAGATGCTTCCTTTGAACCTTATGTTAGTTTTCTGCATTTTTTCTATGAATTGCTTAATTAGATGAACTCTTCTCTGAGTAGTTCTGAGGAATGATCCTTATGAAGTCTATGTTCATCTTGGTGGAGATAAAATAGAAAACCCGCTAAAAAGAGCTTCTGTTTCTAAGGTATTTGATGATTTCATTAGCACCATAATTTAGTTCTTATGTTACAGGTCGTCTTTTTCGTATTAAATTATGTAACAGTAAGAGAGGTGTGGTTTTTGTGCCTCCAAGATTTCTAAGATGCAAAAACAACATCGCAATAATTATGGTAATTGTACTTTAATACTAACTATTTTTGGTCAAGATGTTCTTTTGTATAAAATGTCATGAAATTTTTGTTTGGCTCTGTTAATTGAGTAATCTTCTGGAAAAAAAATATATTTTTATCTGTGTAGGGGTCAGTGCAAGACTTACCCCTGATTTCAGCTAATATTTCCCTTTTTCTTTTCTTTGCACTACAAGTTTCTTATTTGATTTCGGTTGATTTGTTATTTCTTCTTTTTCTCTATTAATTTCAGGTACTATTAGTACTTAAAAATTGATTCTAGGCAAGACAATGTACTATAGAAGTATTTTCTTTAGATTCGGAAATCAAAATCGAATAGAGCAAACTTAAACCACGATAGTAGCCGTTCCGCTCTGCTTCGGTGACAAGGAGAGACAATGGGTTGATCTTATATGAGGGAAGCAAAGAAAGTTGAAGGAAATATGTGTGATGAACTATGTGTAGAAATGTAGAACTATTGAGAAAAATCGCAGAGCTTATGAGAATTGTAAGTTTGTTGTGTTTCTGAAATGGGCTAAGGAGCCTAATTATAATAGTTGAGAGTTCACACGATTCCTTGTAAAGTTGTGGAGATGGTGAAGAGATGGAGAAGTGGAAGTCATGGGGATAATGGTGTAACCGCCAATTATCCTTGGATGTTTCTGGAAAACCATGATTTTATCATCTCCTCAACCACTACTTTGTAACTTTCAGTTGTTGTAGCCGTCATACCAAAACCCCATGTATGATCCCCCATGAAATTGATTTGATTTCTCGTAGAAGTTAGTGGAGTCATGGACTCAAAACACGTGAGCAAAGGATAATGTTGGAACGAGCAAGCGTGAAGGGATAACCCTGGCACAATTGAGGAAAAATAGGGAAAGGGATAGCTCCAGTGCTAGCCGTGGTGCTAGCAGTAATGGCTCCAGCGCTGGAGCTAGCGCTAACGGTACAGGAGTTAGCTAGTGTTGGTCGTGATGCTAGCCCTGAAAGCTCCAGCGCTGGAGCTAGTGCTAACGGTGTTGGAGCTAGCTTGAGTTGGCCGTGGTGCTGGCTCTGACAGGTCTAGCGCTAGCACCGCTAGGACTTGTTTGGCACGTGCTATGTTTTTTTTTTTTTGCTTTTTGTTTTTTTAAGCTTTTTTTAGCCTTTTGGCACATGTGTGTGCTACTTATTGGTAATGGGAGTGTGATTAGGTTTTGCTAAGGCTAGCACCTTCTAGTGTTATGGTTATTTCCTATGCGCCGCTAGCTTTGGCATTCATTAATGTCGTGACCATATCTATGGCCTATTTAGGGTTTATCAGTTTTGTGAGATTTAATTGTTAGCATTTATGCTTAACCTTTATGCAGTGCATGCATAACATTTTCAAGAGATTCAGCTGTGGAAGTTTGCAACTTGAGTTAATGTGACAGGCCGGAATTTTTTTGCTTCCAATGGGTCGGGTTTCGGTCCATTAGGCCAGCTCCAACTTCCCGATACGCCACTCGAGAAACCGAACTTTTAATTTTTCGAACCAATTTGATGTTACCAAGCAAATGCTTATCAAATTGTCAATTTGGTTACCAACTTCGCTAAATAATTTGTCTTTCAAAGCAATTGTTCTTCTGAACTGCTTTATAAGAAGACAAGCACAATACTAACATCGAGGGTCATCACATTTGTCAAATTTCTCTGAAGTTTTTAACATCTATTTAAGCCGGCAAATAATATGAATTTCCTCAATGGGTAATAACTATCTCCCAAACAAATACCAAACTTTAGATACAATATCTCTTGCCATCCTACTGTGCCGCACGGTCTTCCACTTGTGACTGGGATCCTGACAACGCACACCGTGACGCACGGGTGAGGGGTCATCGAATCCTACATATGATTCTCATCGTTTTACTGTGAAGACACAATATCTCTTGTCAATCTACCGTGTCGCACGGTCTTTCACTCGTGAGCGGGATCCTGAAAACGCACACCGTGCTGCACGGGTGAGGGGGTGATCAGTCCCAGTGCCAAGGGTAGTGGGATACCAGCCACCGTTCCGAACGGATTTTCTGGCAAACTCACAGAATTAGGTCAAAGTCAACCGACCATCTTTTCAAATGATATGAACTACTCAAAAGAGTTAATAATCATTTCCAGATGGATAGTATGAACTGCCACTATAGGCAATAACCATCCCTTCTCAGATGATATGAACTATCTTGAATGGTAATAATCATCTTTATCACATGTATCAGACAGATGATATGAATTACCTAATATGGTAATAATCATCTCTTATCGCACGTTTTGTACATTTATCAGATGATATGAATTACCTTGGATGAACAGCCAGTAATTGGACTGCAACTACCTCGAGAAGATTGCAATTATCTCCAAATAAATGGTATAAACTGCCGCGCAGCAACCAATACTTTAGATGATATGAAAAATCTCGTGCTGAACCATAGAGCGGCTTCCTACGTACCCTCCTCCGTAGCTCGAAGGGATCAAGCACGACCGTAGTTCATCTATTACGTCAAGTAGTATGAACTGCTTGATGTAGCAGTAACTAATCTCTAGTGTTGGATAGTATGAATTGCATAACAACAACTATCCCAAACTCATCACATCAGTACCAAATGTCTTAGTACCTACCAATCAATGGAAAAATGCCAACATCTATGTTTGTACCTGTACCTGTACCTGCAACTTAAAGTCAATAATAGACTACAATAATGATCATACACAAGAGTACTTGATATAAATCATCCATTACGTCAATAATAACAATGCTAGAGAGTGTACATTCTAGTTTTCAGTTGTATGCGGAATCGAGATTAAATGATAAAGTGTCACTACAATTTTAAAGCTACATTATAACATAAATTTACCACCACATAAATGCATGTAAACCACACTAAACCACAAGATTATGTGAGTGAGCCTGATGTCCAATGCATATACATGCTCGCCAAAACTAAAGTAAACATGATTCCATAGACACACCAATTTCAGGCCATCGGTACTCACAAGCGCGATAGCTATTGTGGACCTGACCTCTCAACAAATAGTTTAACACGGAATAGCTTCGACGAATAACAAGCTATCAAATAAAAATTCATCTCTTAAATAAGCTCCAACACATTCAATTTAGCTCTACAGGCTGCAATATATAATATCAACTATACAAAACATTCAATTTGCTCAACACATTCAATCATAACACAAGACTTCAACCGTATACATGAAAATTCAGGAATATGCCCTGGGAACATAGTCTGTTGTCCCTGTCAAAAACATGTCTTATACTTGTAGGAACATGATAAAATTTTAACCATACATTCAAAACTACATCAGGGACGTGCTATAAAAATTTGAACTAAAAGTGACGGTTAGATATCAAGTAATGACAGACTCTATATGCACAGTTCAGGCTGCAATCCTACAGTCGAATCAAAAACATTGCCTATTAGGGGTAGTTGACAAGATCAACTTGCTTTGAAATTTATACAGTAGTATCATCATGTAAATAGGTTTATCATATCTAAAAATAAACTAATTATGTTCAACCTAACTTCAAAACTAGAGGTATCAAACCTATCCATGTTCTAACCAAATTATGTACCTAGAGACTCTGTAACATAGCTGTTTCGGGTACCTACATAGATCATATTTCTTTGAAAACTTTACAGCAAGTTACTTACAGAATACTAAATAACATACTAAAAATTCAGCTTCATCCGATATACGGATAATAGGAAACACTAAGATCAGTCAGTTGTTCCAGATTTAAAATATGCAGAATGCAGTCATGGATTATGAAATCTTTGCAGTAGTAAATGGGACCTGATTCTTATGAAATTAATACCGTAATTTAATCACAAGATTAAATATAAAATATAAAAATTTCAGCACAATCTAACCATTGGATCTCAAGATATCAGTAAAACCAAAACAGGCATTCTAGGGTTTAGAGTTGCATGCAAGATGTTCTAAGCATGAATTGGTCAAGAGAAATTCCAGCAAACCAAATCGATACAATAGCAACTCATGATGATTAATAAATACCCAATTCAAAAATTAACAACAATATTATAAACTATATCAAAAACCCCAATTTCCAACCAAGAACCCTAATTCACAATTAACAAAATTGAGCTACTAAACACAAAATTGAAGGTGATTATCAACTACCCATGTCACGGATTGAAGAAATGAATTTGTCAACAAAAACCTTGATGAAATCAGTCTTCAAACACCACCAATTTGTTGTTGTGTGTTGAAGGAAGAAGAAAAGTTATTGTTCCTTTTCTCTATAATACTTTGAACCTTTTACACCACTAACGAATTTGATTTACTTGTTTTGATTCTTTTCCCTTCAACACCTAATCAAAGGGAAGGAAGAAAGTTTCATGTGTATTTCTAAAGAGAAGAGAACTTTGTTTTTCTTAAAAGAAAAACGTGAACTCCAACCAAAAGCTACTGTTTTTGTGAGAGTCAGAGGTGGAAGATTTTAGAAGCTAAAGAAAATGAACCGAGCCCTATAAACAAAAAACACAACTGTTTTCATCTATTTCTTTGCAGCCTTGGTTCTAACGGAACCTAATAAACACGTGTCCAGCTGCATGCTTAATTGTTTAAGCACCTACAGGTTTACACTAAGGCAAACATTTAAATTTAGGAACTAAAATTTCTTATGGAGAAATCTATAAGTGTTAAAGACACTCGAGTATAAGACATTTAGGAACTATAACCGCAGAATGTAACTAACGGGTTAAGTTAAACCTGAGAAAAATATTTGGGGTCTCTCAGATAATGTTTAATGTGACTCTGCAATTTATATGGTATGCATCTAATTAGCGCTTTTATTCAGATACGCAATGGCCTTTATTCTGAATGTTCGTAAGTTTATATAATCAGTGTTTTCTGATCAATACAGATAGTTTGCATAGATGCACATGGAATAACAAGGGTTTAGTCGGGTAAAGCCCTGAAAGTTTGGAGGCATATGCATATATAAAAAATCTATTGGGATAATTTAGCCATAACCTGAATATGTATTCTCAATTCTCTTACGGAATGTAAGATAGAAATACGTATCCATAATTCTGATGCCGAGTCATAAATTTGTACATATTTATTTCATGCTTATGCAGCTGAGCAGAGGCAATATTACAATTTTCTCCTTTGTCAAAAATCTACCATCAACATTAAGTCCCTTGCTTAGTGCAGAACGAGTAATGTTGTGTGGTAAGCACTAGATGGTGGTCTGGCAGACAAAATAATATGTGACTTTTATTGTTCAATATCACTAGAAGAGTAGCATTTGGACGAGCAAGTTTTGCTTTGTACTCTCGGATATTTTGAGCATTCTTCTTCTACCGTAGTAACAACCGGAAGGTATTTGGAACATTAGTTGGTTGTAGAGAGTGTTGAGGCAATGCTTCCGTCAGAATACTAAGATGAGTATTGGGGAATTGTTGCTATCAGAACACTAAGATCAGTATAGAGGTAGTGATTTTTCCATCATACACGAAGATGAGTGTTAACCGTGAACATAAGATGAGTGTGGATGCAATGATTCTACCATCAGATACGAAGATGAATGTTAGTCGTGAACACTAAGATGAGTATTGAGGCAGTGATTCTACCATCAGACAAGAATATGAGTGTTAGCCATGAATACTAAGATGAGTGTTGAGGCATTGTTGCCGTCAGAAAACTAAGATGAGTGTGGAGGCAGTAATTCTGCCGTCAGACACAAAGATGAGTGTTAGCCGTGAATACTAAAATGGTTAGAACTTGAGCATTGATATTCAAGGAATTCAATCCATGGAAGTGCTGCGACTTGAAGTGAGTTCATTCGTGACATGAAGTGCTTAACTTTTATGTAGTGCATACAGAACATATTCAGGAGATTCATCTTTGGAATTTTGCAACTTGAGATGATGTTCGATACGGCTCTGTAATAGAAGGTATGCATCTAATAAGCGGTCTCTATTCAGGAAGGGTATATTATCCATTCTGAATGTTTGTTGTGATTCTGCAGTTTAGATGGTATGCATCTAATTTAGCGATCTTTATTCAGATATTACATAGCCTTTGTTCTGAATGTTCGTAATTTTGTTTTTAGATGGTATGCATCTAATTTAGCGATCTTTATTCAGATATGGCATAACCTCTATTATGAATGTTCACAATTTTGTATAGTCAGCGTATTCATGTTAATAGTTTGCTTGGATGCACATGAAATAACGAGGGTTTAGCTGAATAAAGCCCTGAGATTTCTACGGGCGCATATATATATGCAAAAGATATGTGGAACGAGTATAAGGAATTCAGTTGTGGAATTATTTCAACTTATAACTGGTTCAGTGTTATGTATAGTCAGAGATCATCTACACATGAATAGCAACCGACACCAGTGATATTCTGAAGACGTTATCGCTCTATACTAGTGGTCAATCCATATAGGACCGTCCAATCATTCTTGATTCTATATAGAAGTGGATATTGAGTGGCACAATATAATATATAGAATATTTAAAGCTCAGAGCTGAGAGACTCTAATATTGTCATTATATATTTTTTTTGAAGAGGTTAGCCGAAAATTCCTGTAGCAAGGGTTTCGTTCTAAAATATAAAATATGAATTTTAAAAGTTTAGTTTAAGGGTGGTTACTTAACTCTATTTCCTTCAGGCATATCCTCCATGTGTACTTGGGATTTGGATATATTAGACTCCCCCGTGAGTAAGCATCAGATGTTAGCACTTGGAGTTTGAGTATGCAACATCAAGTGTCAGGTGACAAAAATATATGGTGGACAGAGCATCCAATGATGAAGACTAGTTGTAGCCGGTGACAGCAAGGACGGAGACATTGGAAGTCAATAAGGAGAGCTGACGATAGACTGAAACTGCAGATGAGGCGGATTCTCATATTTTTGGCATAGGTTTAACCACATCGATTCCCAGATTGAAGATGTAGGGAATGAATGGTTGGTGAAGTCGGTCATGAGGACATTACTCCTAAGACCAGTGTTGATGATGGACCACGACTGGTGTTTATCCAAAGACAAAGCCATAGTAATCGAGGCGTTAGCGTAGTCTTTGATTCTCTATCCAATGAGCCCATGGAATCGTCTAAACGCCATGATTTTAATGTAAAGTGGATTTGTCACAAAATTGACGATGCTGAAGCAGATAATAGAGTCTCACTCTAGATATAATTGGTGGAATGAAGTCTCTCAGCCGCGCGGGGTCGTGATATAGAGAAGTTCATGATTTTTTCCTTCAGTACTGTCATTAGGTTGCACTGACTTGGCTCCGGGGATTACATTGATTGAAATTGATTCAAATTGACCTTCCCAACAAGATCAAGTCCCCAAGTGCAGCTAACAGATGTTTATTCACTTGATAGAAAGATATATGTTGAAAGGACTCGTGACATCCATGGATGAATGATGTTGCATCTGCTTTAGGAGTCTTGTTTCAATGTCTTCAGAGTTTGAAATCCCTCCAAGTAGCATAAGGATGAATCATCTATCAAATACTATGGATTAGAATTTCATGAGTTATGGCGATGGAGGAACCTTGTTAGAGTGTAGTCATGTTTCTGGATAAGATGAATTCTCAACAGCAGCTTGTAAGCCCATATTCCAGATGTTGAGAGGAGGAGCATCAATCTGAAGTAGTCAGGCATGTCGAGTGTTCATTGTGCTTGAGATGGTCGTGGATGCCTTGGTACGATTGATAGTTGAGATCATGAACACGAATACTGTCTGCTTAGGGCTTGCTTGAAACATAAGGGGAACTAATGGCATCACCTTGAGAATTCTGAATTCATTGTGTCTTCCATAGTTGACCAGTTTGGTTGAAATCAGCAGCAACAACAACATAGGTGAAGTCCCCATGCTATGGACGTGATCAGGCAAGGTAAGCCAGAAAGGTTGAGATCTCATATTGTTGTTGTTATCTTTGTCGCGCCAAGGCTAGAACAAAAACTTGAATTGAAGTTCGAGCCCTTCGTTGGTGCCCGGGATGTTGATCGCAACTGGGGCATTTTTGTGAGCATTGACTGAATAAAATTGTGCCTTATCCTGACCCTTTAGCTCACAAGCTTGTTTTACCCTTCTGGATGTGATGATGTTATATTTATATGGGCGAAGTCCTATGGAGACGTCAAGGGTGAAGAGGATGAGCTGAAAGGTATCCTTTCGTTGGCGTGGTGATGCGGGTGTCTTTAAAAACTATGTCCCAAGAGGTTTCTCTTGAGCCATCTTTTGAATCCTTGATTGTTACGAGATGTGTTGCGGTGAGCAGTCCGCTGTCACACTTCCCTTTGATTTCTGCAGTTATATTTTCTGGAGTAGTTTGGGATGCGTCTCAGCCTCGTCAGGGGTTGCAAACGCCTATCAGACCTGACGACGTAGTGGGAAGAGGTGGAGATACCTTTACGATATGTCTTTGGAGAGTAAAGGGCCTTGTCAAGGTTGTGACTCTCTTGTTGACCATATTTTATAGGCTGGATAGGTTTTTGACAGCGAGGGGGTCTTGTGCGAATCTTCAATCCCTAATTATGGTTCTTGGGATTCTTCCGTTGCAGTTGTTGAAGACGATGCTCCAAGTGGTGCCATTACATAGGATGCCAATGCGATGAAAACTGCACCAATTGAGTATTTGAATGCTGGGTTGACTTTGACTTTGAGTTCGACATCACCCGACTTTTGGAGGAAGCTGAGACAGCTAAACTTGTTGTCGGATGGCTTTGTCGTCATATGTGAGTCATTCAGGAGAACTTGAAGGAAGTAGGTGTATCTTCGGCTTAGTAGTGATTACCAAGGCTACAGATGATGTTGAAAGACTATCCTGGGAGTTAAGTCTTGCAACTGAATCCCTTGTACTAGTGGAGAGAGCATATGCTGATGGTGCTGAATTAGTCTTCAAAGATCTTTCCTAAGTAGTAGGGTTTGAGGGTTTTTATGTGTCTCTGAGATACCAAATTTTTTCTGTGGTTTTATTTTGGGATTTTGAGTAGGTAGATTTTGAATGGTTTGCAACGGATTTTCTATAAAGGGAAATAATTGTTGTTCAATTAAGTAAATTGAAATCCTAAGTATCAATGCAAAGCACTGCAAATATTTTGAAGGAGTTGCAAATGTTTCCTAAAAGCAGAGAAATATTGTTAGGGGTGGTAATGTGCTTTAAGCCTTGAAATCTTTGTCAGGGGTGGTAAAGTGTTTAAGCTTTGACAGTTTTAAGACACTTGTCATGTACGATTACCCATGTTGTTTTATGAGTATTGACGAGTTTGTAGTATCCACCTAATATAGTTTTAATGATCAGATGCGGCTTTTCTCCAGAAGAGGCAGTAGTGTCTCCGATTAGGAAAGGGTTGGGTTTCGGTATCTCAGGTTGATGGCACATTTTAAGGATGATTGGGTTATTGGTTTTAATATTCTCAGTAGAGACGACCCATATCCATTCGACAAACTTTTGAAAAGGATAAGCTTCCCATTCACATCGTCAAGGCACAATGAGGTTAATACTTGGGTCAAGTCCCCAAGCCTTGATGGGACGTGGGACAACTGGTTGTAAAGAGAGTTTTTGAACAAGACTTACTTTTAGGAGAAATCCACGGGCGTACGACATTATTTCTCCTATATGCAATTGTTTAGCATCCAGATCCGTTGTTTGGTGATGTTCTGAGGTAAGAAATCTTTAGGGTCTGCTGGCTTGTTGGCGCCTACAGGTGGGTCCCTTAGTGACGATATCTCCAGAGATGCGTCAAGCCTTGCCTTGTTTCTATGGATTCATAGACATCCCAGAACCATGTCATAGTCTGGATCTACATGGTTGTTGCTGATGAGGTGGTAGCAGACATTCCTGGCCACAAAATGGTAGTGGTAATGGTCTATCTAAATCTTTATGAATGACGAAGTTTGATTACTGCATCCCTGGTTGCTTTCTTTGAGTGGGGATCTTGCCATCGCGTTGAATATCGACTCTGGATGTACTAACGTGGTAGCATCAGGAACGTTGGTTGGATCTATATTTCTTTTCACGATGTGGAGAACCATAAATAATTTTATGAAGAATTTTGGCGATTTTCGTCGTTAGAAAAAAATATTCATATTCAGGTTTTCTTGATGTAACGGCCGCAAAATCTTCGTCCGGAATCAGAATGAAGTGGTGACCTCTTATTCTTTAGATAAGAGAAAGGGATAACTTCTTCAATAAGAATTTCTGTATTTGGAGTTCGTTTTCTAGGTGAAAAGAACCTGAAACCGAGAGTCCATAACTTTTCAGACAGAATTATGTAGGTTTTCAGCTGTCATGTAGTCGAGCGTTTCGGTCGTCATTTATAGCTCGTTTATCCGATTGAAGTTCATTTTTAGTATGTTGTATTAGACATCCATACAAATCATTTGGTATATAACTCACCCCTAGATTCCTCAACAATTAGCACCAGTTTCAGTTCTTCCAGAGGGCAGCGTAAAAAACGTTTCTGACAACGTTTTTGCAAAATGACCGGTAACCTTTTTAAACCATACGCCATGAACCATAACACTTTGTAATGAATGTTTAGGTTTCTAATGAACATATTTTATGAACTTCATGATTTTTTATTGAATCCCTTGTGTTTGAGATATTTTAACTCATTATATTTATAATGCCTCTGTTTTTAAGTGGGGCGAACAAAAAAAGAGAGATGAAGGATCGGAGATTACCATGATCCGTGATGCTTGTGGCATGTATTTTCCGACATAAAATCACGAGCAAGCTCTCTCTCTGAGGCGATTGTTGGAGAAAGCACTCCGAGTGGTGTCGTTGTACAGAATGCTGATACGATAGAGATTGTTCTGGTTGAGTAACCGGACATTGGAGTTAAATTTGAACTAGATATAAGATCCGCCTTATTTTCAAATGGTTGGATAACCTGATTTTGTGACCGAGAGATTGATCTCCCATTGTGGTCGCCAATTGTTAGTACCTAAAAATTGATTTTAGGCAAAACAATATACTGTAGAAGTATTTTTTCTTAGATTCGGAAATCAAAATCGAAGGGAAATCCTAGACCACGATAGTAGCCGTTCCTCCCTGCTTCGGTCACGATGAGAGAAAATGGGTTAAACTTAGAGGAGGGAAGCAAATAAAGTTGAATGAAATATGTGTGATGAACTATGTGTGATGAACTATGTGTAGAATTGTAGAACTATTGAGAAAAATCAAAGAGCTTATAAGAATTGTAAGTTTGTTATGTTTCTGAAATGGGCTAAGGAGCCTATTTATAATAGTTGAGAGCTCACACGATTCCTTTTAAAATTATGGAGATGGTGAAGAGATGGAGAAGTGGAAGTCGTCGGGATAATAGTATAACCGCATATTGTCCTTGGAAGTTTCTGGAAAACCATGATTCCATCATCTCCTCAACCACTACTTTGTAAGTTTAAGTTGATGCAGCCGCCAGACCAAAACCCCATGTATGATCCCCCTATGTAATTTTTTTGATTTCTTGTAGAAGTTAGTGGAGTCATGGACTCAAACCACGTGAGAAAAGGATAATGTTGGAACGAGCAAGCGTGAAGGGATAACCCTGGCACAATCGAGGGAAAATAGGGAAAGGGATAGCTCCAGCACTAGCCGTGGCGCTAGCGATAATGGCTCCAGCGCTGGAGCTAGATAGCGCTGGCAGCGGCACTGGTGCTGACAGCTCCAGCGCTAGCACCGCTAGGACCTATTTGGTGCGTGCTTTGTTGGGTTTTTTTTCCGCTAATTTGCTTTTTTTAGCTTTTTTTATCCTTTTGGCACACGTATGTGCTATTTATTGGTGTTGGGAGTATGACTTGGTTTTGCCAAGGCTAGCACCTGCTAGTGCTATGGTTATTTTTTATGTGCCGCTACCTTTGGCATTCATTAATGTCGTGACCATATCTTTGGCCTTTTTAGGGTTTATCAGTTTTGTGAGATTTAATTGTTAGCATTTATGCTTAACCTTTATGCATTGTATACAGAACATTTTCAAGAGATTCAGTTGTGAAAGTTTGCAACTTGAGATAATGTTTGATATGACTTTGTAATTCAGATGGTATGCATCTAATTAGCATTTTTATTCAGATATGGCATGACCTTTATTTTGAATGTTCGCAACTTTGTATAATCAATGTGTTCTGATCAATATAGATAGTTTGCATGGATGCACATGGAATAACGAGGGTTTAGTCGGGTAAAGCCCTGAAATTTTGGAGGCATATGCATATATAAAAGAGCTATTGGGATAATTTATCCATAAGCGGAATATGCATTCTCAATTCTCTTGCGGAATGTAAGATAAAAATACGTATCCATAATTCTGATGTCAGGTTAGAAATTTGTACATATTTATTTAATACTTCTGTAGATGAGTCGAGGCAATATTACAGTTTTCTCCTTTGTCAAAAGTTCACCATTAACAGGTACGTTTGATTGGATTTCTCATGTCCTTACATGATGCAAGATAGATATTACAATCGTTTAATAATGAAAGATTCCAAATGGTGATTTCTGTTAATTCGTCTTTATTCAATAGGTGAGCATTTTTCACTTTCTAATAATAGTGACCTTTAACATTTGCTTCTTCAATGTGGTTTAAATATTACTTTCTACCTTTCCTGTCCATGTTTTAAATTTTATTATATGAAGTTTAAGTAAGGTAGACTCTTATTTTCTACAAATGGTGCACTTTAATACATACTCTTTGATTAAAATGGAATTTCTAAGTTGACCATGCAATTGTTTCCCTGTTGATACGGATTCTTACTAAACCAACAATCTGCAGTAAAACAAATAAAAATTAACAACATTAGTTAATGATTTGAATTGTAAAGGAATCTTTTTTCCAGTGTCATACTATTAGGTTAAGACTAAACTAGCGGGGAGTTTAAGTTCCAGTAGTATCAGAAATTATGTTGTTCAAACATTGATAAAATTGAAGATGTGATAGGTCTTTGTTAAATTGTTAATTTGTGAAAGGTTGGATAAAGCTTTCTGTAGTGCAAAAATTAATGAAGATTGTAGGGGCTTATCTGATCATTTTCTCTAGCGTCAGATATTTGTTGGTTATATTGTTCTTATAATGTATTTGGGATATGTTCAAATACGTGTTGCTATACAAGTAATCCTTTCCGAGCAGGTAAGCTTCAACAACTAATGTGTTGTCAATTTCATCTTCAACACCTTAATTACTTCCACCATACTCATTGATATTATAACAGAATAATACATAACTGGGGATCAAATCCCAAACCTCAACCACCATTTAAGGTTCACTAGACATGTAAAATCCAAGTTAGATTGTGAAATGCACTAGAACTAATGCATGCATAAATTCTTTGTACTGTAAAAGCCAGATTAGTAAATACACGTTGTCTTAGCTCAAATGGCAGAGCACATGGTTTTTACAACCATGCAGTTGTGGGTTTGATTCCCATTGATCCGTTTTTAGGTATAGGCCCATTAGAATACCATATACCTAGGTCCACAATACAACTGAATTACTCTCCAAGTAATTCTAAAAGTAGATTTTTTTCCCGAGAACGAACAGTAGGAGTTCTATTCCTAGAAGGTTACAAAAATTGGGGGATTTCCTAATCTGAGTATTACTAGTTTTAGCATTGACCTCATCTATAAATAGGGACCTAGAGTGCTTGTATAGGGGCACAGATAGAAGACTAGAGGAATAATACAGAAAACGAACCAAGAGTAAGAAGCAACACCTAGGTCAGAAATAAACCTAAAAGGTAAACATTGTAAGTTCTTACTCTAAAGCAATAAAATCAAAGTTTTCTATTTTTGTGACTACTCCACATCTATCAAGTTGGGGTCTAAAACAGATCAAGTGATATCAGAGCTAGAAGGTAAGTAAGCAATGTTTTCATCAATGAATAGAAGGGCTTTGATCCAAGGGTAACGAGGTATTACCATTAGATCCTGATATTGATAGAAGAAAAAGCACATCAGTCTCTTCATCATCAAATCTACAAGGAAGCAATATGGAAAAATTGGAGGAAGATATGAAAATAATGAAGACTGACATGGAGACAACAATGGAGATGTTAAAAGGGCTACAACCACCTCAGAAATCAACAGACGGTATAGAGTCAAATAAGGAAAAACCGCTAGAGTTTATAGATTCTTCATTTAAAGTGGAGGCAAGAATCGAAATCCCTGCGTACAACGGAGACTTAAACCCAGAGAAGTTGGACGGCTGGCTCAAATCCCTAAAAGTTTATTTCTACACCAAAGGGTTTACTAAGGAGCAAAGGGTAAGTTTTGCTAGACTTAGACTTAATGGTCATGCTCTTATCTGGCGGGAGGCATACACGTCAGGTTTGGAAACTCCAGTGACCACTTGCAAGCAATTTACAACGGCTATCCATAGTCACTTCTAACCTATTGGCTATTAATAACGTTTACATGAGCGATGGCAGTTTTTGCGGCAAGGAAAAGGAAAAAACGTGCAAGAATCACTATTGAATTTCGTAAGCAAGTTATAGCCTTGAATATGAACATGAGAGATCCAGAAACTATTGAGAAGTATAAAGGAGGATTACCTTTTTCTATAAGGACGGAGCTTGCGCTATTTTCAATAACCGACATTGACGATGCTTGTAAGAAAGATATGTATATTGAGATGAAAAACAACCCCTTGGACCAAAGAAATAAAGAAACGAAGAATGAGAAATTATGAAAACTGTCTATAAGAGGGGAGGACTATCATGTTAGGTCAAACAAAAACAACCAATACTGTAAAAATTACAAAACTGATCGACACCCGAAGGAAGGATGCTGGAAATTGCATCCGGAGTTGAAGCCAGCATGGTGGAAAGACCGTAAGCAAACTGCCACAACCATCTACAATGAAGATGAAAACGAAGAGGAGGAAGATGAGGTAATCGACGGATCGCCTCAGCCTGATAACAAAATTTTGGTGATGAGAAGAAAAGGGGTCGCAACTGCGTGATGAGGTGTCAAACTCATAAAAAATATATTCCTTACTTTTCTTACACTAGCAAGTAGAATAATGACAAGTAGGTTCAGTCCCAAGGGAGGTATTTTAGCAAAAATAGTTATTAAAGTACTGTTAGAAAGATTGTGATGTAAAATTATGAAATTTATAAAGTTGTATGTCAAATATGAGATAAAATCGATCAAGGATTCATTCTCGTCCACAAAACATGAGTCAAATTGATATAGTTAAGTTCTTTGCATTATCTCGTTACTAACAACCCTAGAATAATTAGTACGTTCAACTATTCTGAAATCTCATAAATTCACCGGACACGGAAGTGCTCGACTACCGGGTTCTACTTATTCGATCTACCTAGAAGTACGCTCTCTAGATATAACTCAAACAAGTGCTTTAAGTTTTATGAGATAGGTTATTACTAGCGACAAAATTCAAAAGCTTGATTCACCCACTAGTGTCAATCTCTACATATGGATATTTAATAAAATCCCATCATCAATACCCATATATTACTACTTGTGTTTAGAGACTCTAGACAATTACGGGTCGAAGAAATCCGAAACTAGCAATAAGATTACGAATTAACGATTCAATTTCGAACTTAAACAATTAACAAATAATCCATATTCAATATTAACATAGTAGAGATTAAACAATGATGAAAACAATTGTGAGAAAACAAACTATTTCATCAATTATAAATTCATGTTCCGGGCGTTGAAATCACCTTCAATCAATAATAATTTAGCTACTCATGTTCTTAATAATAAAATACAAGGCTTGGAAAAGTTTTAAGGAACAAAGACAAAGTTAAGAACAAAACCCAACCCAACCCAACAGACAGATCAAGTTGTTGTAGTATTGATTGCGCCAGAACTGGTGGTGTAGATGCCTTCACAGGTTCAGGAACAACACCCTTAGGTAAGCTCTTCTAGGTCTTTTATCGAACACTTTTCAGGCGTCAAAACGGTGAAAATAAGGTAGGTTTTCTTCTATTTTCTTGACTTCTATATATATCCTTCCCTGCGATTCTTCAACCTCAAGACTCGAATTGAGTAAGTACCCAAGTTTCCTAAACCATTCATGACTCTAAATCATCATTAATCTGAACCATCCAACCACAAATCCAATATCAAAACCTCACTGCTACCTTCAGTTTTTGCTATTTTTTCTGCCAAGAAACTTGACCCATATTTCCATACGTAACTCAACCAGAGTCATCATAAGATTAAGACACTTCCCCTTGCCTAAGTTGGTTATGAAAACACTTCCGTCCCATGGTTTAGGCAACATTTTTTTTATGGGTGTTTTGCTAGATGGTCAAAAAAACCCGACCGTGTTAACCATTAGTCCACCCGGGAAAACTACTTTAACCATAAGTCCAAAAACGTTTTAAAAAACTACCAATTACAGTTATAACCATCACGTGTGAACCATCCATGTACTTTATCTTCTCCACTTCTTAGTTTCTTATAACTGAATTTTCAGTTTTAGCTAACTTAAACCTGAAAATCTAGGGCAAGATTTTGGCATAATGACATCAATGAAACCATCAACCAAAACTATTAAAATCATCAACCAAAAATGAGAAACAACCTAAATCCAGTAATATCATTAACGAGTGTAAAGAAAACCATTGATGTTGATGTTAAAGAAGGAAGAGCGTGAGAGAGCTTACGCTTCCATTTCTTAAATTTGATGTTTGGTATGACGATGATAATGTTTCTTTTTCGCAAGTTGAGTTGTTGGATCAGCTTGGTCATCACCCGAGCCACCTTCCAAGTACTCACTTCTAGATTTACTATCGAACTCATCAACCGTACTACTAATCCTCGCCAGGTCGTTGTCAGATATCATATCCAGGGGATAATGTTGAGTATGATCAAATATATTTGGCTGAAACATATTCATCTATTGATCTTTCATATTATTATAGCTTATTCTATTTTAATGATTTAGTAATAAAATGCATGTTATAAAAAATGTAAATGAGAAATCAAGTAGAAACAACTAGCACCTAGCAGACTAATGTATTTGGGAAAAAAAGTGATTCCCTGGCGCAGTATATATCGATATGTATTGTATAAATTCCTACTTTATGTTTAAATATAATCCAACAATACATATCGGCATATATTTGAATATGATCCTACAGTACAAATCTATATGTACTTAGGGAAAAAGTGATTCATTGATGTGGTACATATCAATATGTGCTGGGTACAAAAGCTAGTTTATGTCTTAATACACATCACTCCCCGTCACACACCTAGTTTATTTATGATACTACAATATATACTAATATGTACTTAGGGAAAAAATGATTCGTTGATGCAGTACATATCATTATGTATAGTTTATGTTATGCCAATTTTTTTTTACATATGTGGTATGTATTATATACAGCAGATACAAATATGTACTGGGTAGAAAGTTAGTTTATGATGATTTCTGATGCTTGAACAATATGTTGATTTTAGACAAAACAATACAGTAGATATTGATATGTAATTGACTGTATCGCTGACCTAGTCTTACAGTAGATATTGATATGTACTACAGTATTCTGACAATACATATTGATATGTACTGTAGTAGTCTGACAATAAATATCGCATGTACTAAAGTAGTCTGATAATAGATATGTTATTAGACATGTTATTAGATATTAATTAGACTTGTTGAATGTATTGAAGTAAGTTACTGTGTTTTCACAGTAGCATTGTTACGTTTGTGTTTATTTTTTTTAATTTTTATTTTGCCTCAACCACAGATTACTAACTAAAAAAAGATGTTGACAATAAAAATTACTAATAACGAGGGGGCGCCCCCTCGGCCCGTAAATGGTCAATAACACTCAACCACGGATTCAATACATATCTTACAGTACATATCTCCTAATACTCACTACATATCACACAATACATATCTCTTAATACTCACTAAATATCATACAATACATATCTCCTAATACTCAGTACATATCCTACTGTACATATCTCATATACTCAGTACATATCCTGCAGTACGTATCTCCTATTACTTTGTATATATCAAACAGTACATATCTCATAATACTTAATACATATCCTATAATACACACATAAAGAAGATAAAGTAGAACAACCATTACCAAAACACCCATCCCTTGCTTGTGTATTAGATAGTAGGTAAACTTTAAAAATATGATCTTATGTCTTTAAAAAGGCATAATTAAGTGTCTCGAACAATTTTTACATTCTCTACATGACACCCAAACTGCTCCAAAGAAGATTGAAAAAATAAAGCTTCATTTATTGTCGAGTCTACGGATGGTGGGGAGAACTGAATGATGATATCTCTTAACGCCACCATACCAATTACGTGTGAACTCTCATCCACTAGGAAGCTGCGGTTGCTTTTCGAATCTACCAACACTTTCATGGCTTGCTTCAGCATGTCAGTTTTCTTGTTGGTTGCTGGAGTGTCCATTCTCGGAAGAATTTTGTTGTCGAGGCGGAGCATCCCATTTGTGAAAAATGCATGAACATCATTGTCCACCTTAGAATCAGAATATGTCTCAGTTTTTCTTGTATCGGAGTTGATAAACTCTTTTACTGTCATATTCCTGCAATTGTTTCATGGTAACTTTATTCGTCTGTGATATATACGTTCTGGAAAATATGTTGTATTATCTACTTCTGAATAGAACTTCAAACATAATTTTAGTTTCCTATTTTCTGAAATGCATGTTAGCAGTCGTAAGACGCTGAACAAATAAAGAAATGAATGTGAACTTACTTTCTGTCCTGGAAGATTTTATCCTTCGCCAAGAGATGGATATCACTCACACTCACACAACCAATCAACTTGCTAGTTTTTTGATCGATAGCTGGAATTATATCTGCTTTATTATGAAATGTATCTGCAATGCTCTGGTCTCCATATACACAAACAAGACTCCCATAATTTTCAAACCTGAAAAGAAGTTGATAAACATAATCATGTTTCCTGGAAGATTTGATGTAACATGACCAGAGTCATTATCGGGGTAATCGTGTGCTCCATTACAAGTTATATGTATGTACCAAAATTCAGAGAGAGATTTATCTGCAATTCGATCAAACCATTCTAATCCACTAGATTGAAGAAGTACTTGAACGACTGCATTCTAAAATCACAATTTCAGTTCAAATTTCTCCAACAAATATGGGAAATAGACAGTATACCTCTAAAGTAAAACCAAAATTACCTGAGTAATAAAGCCAGTCACTTGAGAGTTTGATTGCTCCATAACAGGTACCACATGCAATGGTGTTCGGAGAACAACAAGAGGACATGAAAGAGCGTGTCTTCCAAATATACAGGAAAGAAAGGAACCCACAAGAAAGATTTGGCTAGTTCTACAACCTGCTTCATTTCATCGCTATCATTTTCCAAATATACCGAGAATGATGGTTTCGGATTAAAGACAACCTGCAATTTACACAATAAGAGAGAATAGACTTACCAATTCTTTTCCATGATCAAATCTGCTCTTATTCAAGAGGATTCCTCAACAAATATCTACACCAAGATCACACCAAAAATGGATTACATTGTTTACACCAATATCAAAGAATAATTAACCTGAAATTTGATAAACAACTGAACTTGTGATGGATGTTACCTTTACCATCTTGGAGGGTTCACGTATTTAAGGACTTGAGTAATTAAGATAGTTGTGTTGATTCTTTTATCAAAAACAACAATAAATTCCAATGAAGAATCTTGTTCATTGCCAAATTCAAATCCATCAACACCTAGTAACGCATTATCTTCTAATGACAGTAACATAAATGAACAACAAACCAATACAAAATACATAATCAGTATCAAGAACATCAATAAATGAATAGACGTAATTGGGAATTCAACAAATTTTACATAATCCCAAGGTTTAGTATATATACCTTATTGTATCGATGCTCAAGATACTTCTGGCTTTGCATATTCAAATCTTCTTCAAATATTTTGCATAAATAGAGATCCGCCAGCACAAAAACACAACCTAATCATCTACGAAGTATTTAGTCACAACATATTAACTCACCAGTAATTCCGAAAAAACCTTGGAAGTTGATGGATACACAAATAAACTGAAATGAATGATAAAAATGGAGCATCAAGAAACCAAAATGTTATTCATTGTTTTACAGTATGACCTCAATAACAGATCACCTATGTAAGCACAACAAAAAAACATAGATAAAACAGTACAAGCAAATATGTACTGATGCAGCTGTAAACAAAAAATGAACATCAAATAAACAAAGAAATCAAAATAGTTATTCCACATCATATAAAGTCACATATCAAATAACAATCAACCTGAAATTTTATGAAAATCCTAGTAGATATCGATACGTATTGAGTGAATACCTAGTAGATATCGATATGCACTGAGCGAAAACCTAGTAGATATCGATATGTACCGAGTGAAAACCTAGTAGATAGACACCCGCCTATGATACTCTAACAATTAGTCGAGACACTGCATTATTGTGTCTTTAAGACAGTAGAACTCCACAATTTATCAAGCACAGGACCCTATTTCCTCAAATGTCAAGGAATAACATTGCTTAAAAGTAAATATTGCTTAAAATATAATTACTTTATAGAACCAGTATGAAAATGAAAAATCATACCAAATAGTCCCAACTTATGTTAGAAATTGCAGAGGATCCTAAATCACTTTAGAAGTTGTTGTTAAACAATTTCCTCTCAGATGACCAACATAAACAACACCTAAAGTCTATGACATCAATTGATAAACAATAACTGCAACCTGGAATGCTGTTAAGAAATAACTGACCCTAATTCCATAAAACTAAAATAAAAAATCACCACTAACCTTCAGGGCTCCCTTGACCAATTAATCTAGCTTTCTTTTTTGTCTCTTCCAATGCAACAGACATCTTCTTAACAGGAGAAGAACCAAGAACTCTAACAACTTGATTAATCAAATCAACCTCAACTCCTTTCACTCTCGAGACAAACAAAACCCACAAATTCAATCACCATTACAAACATCTCCCTTAATAAATATATAATCATAAACTCAAACCTTATGTACTTACCATCAGCCTTAACACGACCCTCAAATTTCAAATCCACCATGAATTCTGTCAGTAAAGAAAAAAAAACTAAAACCATCACTTCAGTAACGAATCAATTTTCATAATCGAAAAATCATCAGAATCAGTATTCAGATTGTGAAATTAGAATCATCAATTAGTCAAACTCACCAGTAATTCCAACAAAACCTTGGAAGTTGATGAAATTGTATCCATTTGCAGAGATGATTTTAAGGAGGAAAAGAAGAAGAAGAAGGAGAAAAGGAAGAAGAAGAAGAGTTGTTGGAGAAGGCAAAACAATTGGGTTAAAGGAACTCACCAATGTTGGTTTATCATCAACATGCATTAACTGGATTTATGGGGCAAATGGACAGATCGGGTCTGCTATTAATCAGGACATATAAAAGTGAAGAAAATGAAATCCTTTGTAATACTTTGTCTAAATATAGACGTAAGGTTGTTTTGGGCATTTATAAATAAATATAATAAATCCTGCACATGTAATGGACCTAAGATTAATGTTTTTGGTCCAAAAATATATTTTCGGACTACCGATTAAACCATCTTCTATGGGTGGACCAGCCATTAAATGGGTCCTCTAGATAGGATTAACTAGTAATTCATACTTTCCTTATTATAGGGTCAAGAAAACATGGCAGACTACCTTATCCTCTTGTACTCAAACTTCTCGAAAATTCACTAACTTTGCTGCCTTGTTCTTACTGCTGAACCTGACCCAAAATCACCAAAGCACAGCCAGTTCGAATCCATCACAATCCTCTCTGCCAATAACTTATAAAAAATCAGACCAATCTTTATGCCCTTCTCGACTCTGATAGTAAACCCATAGATAACACTCTCGCTCTCCATCATTGCCTTCATCTGACCCTGTACTATCCAAAAAACATGAGTAGCATCGAAACTTGAGAAAAACAATAGAGCTGTCATTCAGACATTTTCACAACCACTTTGCATACACAACCTGATGGTGTAGCTGTACATTAAAAAATCCATTTATCTAGCTCTCAAATTCCTGCAAGATTAATTCATACACAACCCATTCAACAAATCATCCATTCAATCACATTCAGACTTCACTACGTTTGAACCCATATCCTGTTCTCTGTGTCATCTCCTTCGCCAACACAAACTGAACCAGCAGTTCTAACTCAAAACCCAGGTACCCATCTCTGAAATAAACAATGAAACCCAAATCCTTTACATACCCATTTCAGCTCGAGCTCTGTCTCTGACATCTCTTTCGTGTTTTATCAACAACAGAATGACCTCAATACCAAGCCAAACTCTCTAGGTTTGAGTACCCATACTTTGTGTTCTTCTTGAGCTTCGAATTCCTCTTCTACTTCACCACTCGAACCCACAGAATCCCTGGCTTCATCTTCGATTCTGCTCAAAACATCAGTGACCTCACTCCATTCTTCCTTCTCGGCTTCAAAGAACATCTTCCAAGCTTGGAAGACAACCATCATAGCCCTGGTTAGTCCATCATCAAGATGGTGCAGTCGAGAAACAGCAACAGATCACCTTCTTGCCTGTCAAAACCTGACCAAATCTCTACAATACTAACACCAACCCCTACCAAACTCTTACAGATATTGTTCATTTGTTTCTTGCTTGACTTGAACACAAATTACTCCACTAGTCTCCACCAAATCGCCACAAACAGCGGTATCAGATCCCTTTCTCTGCTTGCGAATTGGAGATTTAGAAGAAATGAACTCAATTATTCCATCTGCCTACGAATTGGGTTTCTATAAAGACCTAGTTCCACACGTGCAGTACCCTTGTGTGAATGTCACTCACAATTCTGTGGTCTAAACTAGACCCACTCCTTTCATTTCAGCTGTACAGGGACGTCCATCCACATAACTCATGGTAAGCCTAGGGCTGCACATAAACTGACCAGGAGAAAACTTTGATCGAAACCGTTAGAACTGAGATGGAACCGTATCGAAACCGAGGAGTGGTCGGGACAGGTACCGGTTCTACCAAAATTCCCGACCTAACCGTACCGACAGACCCGAGTGATATTAACCATATATTCAGGTTAATCCTAGTCGTCCAAGATTTAACCCTAACATTCAGTTTCTAATCTAACTCTCTTTCACTCAACGACAGCCACCACCATTTCACTTCTTCTTCTTCACTTCTTCCTCACAGAGAGACAACCACCACCACAGTACCACCATCACTCACTATCACTGACACTACCACCACAATCAAAACCTTCTTCTTCTTCTTTTTCTTCTTCGGTTCTTCATTTCTTCTTGTTTTTCTTCTTCGTTTTCAAGTTTCAACAACACCTGCAACAACAGTCAACAAGTTGCCGTGATAGATTCTTAATTTCTAACTAATAATTTTAGTTGATTATAATTGTTTTGATGTTTGATTTGATAATGAAATGCTTTAATTTCTAATTACACAACTCATTCATTTTTCTCATTTTTTATGTATATTTAGGGTTTTATTTGTGAAAGATCGATTTGGAATATGGTTATGGATTGATTCTGTGGATTTGATGTTTAACATCTAACAAGTAACAACAAGACAACGGGTAATGAAAATTAAAATTCTATGTAGCCTAATTCATGTGCATTTAATTGTTTGATTTTGTGAATGAAAATATCAATCTCTCTCTCTTTAATATGCATTTCCTTGTTTGATTTGGATTTTTAATGTATGTAAATTTAGATGGTTTGTAAATCTGTGATATGAGTTTGATCTTTTTTAGTGTTTTGCTAAATGTTCTTTTTGTTTTCTCATTTCAATTCTTAATGTAGTTTGTATTAGGATCAAATAAAAGATATAATTTTAGATGAATTTTTATTTGATGTCAGTCTGTATTATGATTAAATGAAAGATAGAATTTTAGATGAATTCTTATTTGATGTCACTATGACTGTTAACTTTAGCAGTACACTATATTTTTACGTGCTAAATTTTGTGGCCAGTTTCAATCTCTAGAGCTTTAAGTATTCAGTACTCGACTGATAAAGCTTTACGAAGCTTATTCATAATCAAAAGAAAGAAGAAAGAAAAATTTGTCTTTGAATGCTCTCTATCACTCTCGTTTCACTACCTCTCTTTCTACTTCTATATATGTTTTCTGTTTTTTCGATTTGCTTTTGCAAGCATTTGATAGTTGCAAGAAAAATGAGTAGCATGGTTGGGAAAAAAGAAGGAACCCGTGGTTACAGTGCATGCAAACTATGATATGTGATTTGTAATTGTGTACAAGTATAATAGCCACATAAATAAATATACAAAGTCTAGACTTATATAACAAACAAACAGATGCACCACCCAAAGTTTTCATTGGCAGTTTCCTAAAGTTTGTCCTGTTTTAACATCAAAAATGTAGCTAGCTTCATCATAACCACTTTTTTTTTAATTATTGTATTATTTCACTCATTTTTATCAAATTGTTTTTTTTTTTGTTAAGTGCAGATACTGTGTAGGATTAGGAATACCCATATGGATGAAGATATATACAAATGAGCTATTGGAAAAGACAAGAAATAAAGGATATGATGTGAAAAAATTGCACAAAACTCCACATACAGATCCTCCACCAGAAGAACAAGGACCTAAAGATTCCACTGGTACATGGTGGATCAAATCTATCTTTGGAAAATGAATTATTAATCTATGCTTGGGTTTAGCATGATCTTTGTTTATAGTAAGTGAGTGAAGAAGATGATAGGAATGAATAATAAGACAGATGAACTGAATGCAGTCTTTTTTAAACATAAACTCAATACAGTATGTGTGTGCTAAGGGTTTAAGTTGATAGGCCTTTTTAATGTGTTAACTTTGTGTTTCATTTATTTGCTTTAATTTCAAAAAAAATCGGTTCGGGACGATAAAACTGGCCCATGAACCGAATTATTATTTATAAAATTGTCACATATACAGAACCGGAACCGGATCAAGACCGAACCGATTATACAGGTACGGTTCCAGAACTTATTTGATCTTGGTCGGGATAAGTACCTGTTTTAAATTAACAAACCGGCCTTAGATAGGTACAGGTACTCGGTACTCTAAAAAACCAAGTCGAATCGACCTTTGTGCAGCCCAAACTAAGCCTATTATCTGAACAGTATGGGCACCACCGATCCACTGTTGTTTTGTGGTCTTCATAGTGAATTCATGACATGAGCTTTTAGCGTGTATACCGATACGGTTCATTTCAGCGTCTTTTCTTCATCTTTATAAATTCAAGTCATTGTACTTAATAATATAAAAACAAGCGTAATATACGAAATTTACAAGAAAAATATCAAAAAAAGCATAATCAATTGATATCAATTAAGGTATTTTATGCGCCTATCAGTGTGACAACGGAGAAAGTCACTGGTCCGAAACTGGCGATACCGAAATATATGAAATAAGAGTCATTTCGGGTGTATGCTCAAGTCGTTAGGACACATGTCCTTACTTTACTTGATAGTGGATCACAACAAAACTTAATATCTGAACAGTTTGTGAAGAAACTGAATTTGAAGTCAACACCACACTCTAAGCTATACCTGTTAGGATGGTTGAAGAAGCATACAAAGATGCAAGTGAAGCTCAATACACCTTTGAATTCGCCGTTAACGGGAAATATGTGGATCAGGTAACATGCGATGTTGTCCCATTAGATGTGTGTCACATTGTTTTAGGTAGTCCTTACCTGTGAGACAAAGATGCAAGGTACTTACGATGAAAAAATGTTTGGAAGATGGTAAAAGGTGGAAAAAGATTTCGCATTCTAGCTTTTAAAGAAAAGAAGAAACTACAACTTCTGGCTGCACAACACTTGGTAAATGCTAATCAGAAGTTTAGTCTACTCACTGTTCGAGCTGTTGTCAAAGAACCTAGTCAACTGATATATGCAAACTCTTGCGAATGCACCGTTACCGAGAAGAAAAATCTCCCACAGTTGTTAAGATGGAATGAAGACATCATGCAAGAACTCCAAAGGTTACCACCAAAACAACACGTGGAACCAGAAATCCAACTACTTAACGAGCAAAATAAGTCGCCATCATTACAAGTTGTGCAAGGCTTAACTCTAAGTGAAGTAGCAAAAGAAGATCTGATCTCTAGCAAGAAGACACAAATCACTAGAATTGGAGAAGAAGAATCGTTTCAAGAATGTCTTAAAGGGAAAAGTTTAAAGCATGCAAAGTGGTACTCAAGAGTGCGGCTGCCAGTTAAACTTATGCGTATCTTAACTCAATGTTTTTGAGGGATCAAAAGCCTCATAATGGGGGAGGTCTGATCCTTTTTTAGGTATAGGCCTATTAGAAAACCATATACCTAGGTCCATAATACAACTGAATAACTCTCTAAGTAATTCTAGAAGTAGCTTTCTATTCCGAAAAGGAACAGTAGGAGTTCTATTCCTAGAATGTTACAAAAATAGGGGATTTCCTAATCTGATTATTACTAGTTTTAGCATCGAACTCATCTATAAATAGGGACCTAGAGTGTTTGTGGAGGGGCAGAGATAGAAGACTAGAGGAATACTAACAGAAAACAAACCAAGAGGAAGAAGCAACACCTAGGTCAGAAATAAACCTAAAAGGGTAAACTTGTAAGTTCTTACTCTAAAAATAAAATCAGAATTTTTTATTGTAATCTATTTGTTATTTTATTCAACTGGTGTGACTACTCCATATTTATCAAGACGGGGTCTGCAACAGATCACCCATAGATAGCTAATGATTTTTTTTATTACATATCTGTATGCTAACCAATGTTATAGTGTTTTAGTTTCTCAAACTCATTTTCGAGTTATAAATATATTGTTGTTCTTGGATTTGTACCTGTCCACTGCAGAAGATTATCATACTCATACCTAAATTAGATTGTGTAATGCTAATGCACGAACCTTCTTCTCCAACAAAATTATATTATAATAAGGGTTAATTATATCGGTTTTCTGAAATTAAATGGACATGATTCTTTGTTCTTTTGCTTCTTTTTTTATAAGAAATCATCAGAGTTTGTACCCTTCTCCTACTAGATTCATGCATACAGATGTATTTCTAAAACTGCTGATTTTCGATTGAAACATCCTAAAGCAGCTAATTCGGTAGATCTATGCATATTTAAAATGTTTATATTATGGGAATAACTCAAAACATGTAGTTAATTAGTTGTATTCTTCTTTTTCACCAAAGTAATCAGAGATACAATGAAGATAAATTTGGTGAATGATGATGCCGAAATATCATCTCCTGTACTGCCTAAATTCTTCTCAGGTTCGGCGGAGATTGAAGGTAATGTCACCACTTGCATAATTAGAGGTAGAATTATGTTTATCCTGTTACTCTAGAGGTATCAGGTATAATTCTAGCATAATGCTTATTGTTACTATTGCTATATTGTCTGAGATCGTAAATTTTATTTTGTGGTTTACCGTTAAGAGG
Source organism: Papaver californicum (assembly GCA_023531435.1). Lineage (NCBI taxonomy): Eukaryota > Viridiplantae > Streptophyta > Magnoliopsida > Ranunculales > Papaveraceae > Papaver > Papaver californicum. The sequence goes on from JAJJMC010026966.1 coordinate 1,712,785, forward strand.
ACGACTTATGCGGGTTTGATGGGATAGTCGTTTGGAGTAGTTAGATCGCTTGTGTTGCAAATTTATATATTGATCACAGATCTTGGATCTCTCATCATCTTATCGTCATTGTATGGTTACCATCACAATATATATTAAATAAATGCAAATTTTGATATATTGTAATGAAACGCATCATACCATACACATATACATATGTATATGTATATGTATATGTATATGATGTTGGGGTTTATGCATATGCCTGGTAGAGATTTTGGAAATGGAAGAAGAGTGTATATGTATATGTATACTATCTGGAACGCCTGGTAGAGATTTTGGAAATGGAAGAAGAGTGTATATGAAAATTCTACAAGAACGGTTTGGAATCCGGAAACCGGTACGCGACTTAAGGGTTTATGCATATGCAAGGGGGTTTCTGCAACAGCAATTGCTGAAATTGCTGAAATGTAACCGATCGGTTTCTACCAAAACTTCAATAACTGAATTGTAAGCTGGATACATGACTTCTTGGTTAGTTTGATCTTTTTCATTTTTTTTTAATTTGGTCTTAATTGATTTATATTCTTTGGCGAAGCCCCGTAACAAGTGAGGGAAATAGGGGAAAAAAGGGTATTTTATCCTACTTAAATGACACCTGCTTTAAGGAGTTCTAGGTATGATCCTAGGTATCAGATTATCATTGTTGAAGCACTTTCGCTCTTGGAACCTAGAGTCAACTTTCTCTATGGGAAATCATATTTTTCTTTCGAATCTCATTCCCTCAATGTGAAAGCTTTGAAGTCTAAGTGCAGTTCACTTACATAACATTAATGATACAGATCAACGAATAACACATTATTCTTAGCGACTGAAGTTCACAGCACTTTCGATGGACGGTCTGGAATAATCATTTTTACATGAACTACTATGATATCTCCATGATTAAATATCTGATTTTCTCAATCTTTAACTAACCCTAATCATCTCATAAATGAAACCGAAAGCGATACCCACAAAACTTTGGCTGATGCAGAACCCTGCAATTGGTGGGAATTGATGCGGTTACCACTGTTTAGATTGCCTTTTAGGAAGTTTTTTCAGTATGCAATTTTTGGTGAAACTGGATTTTGTTTTCAAAATTTAACACGTATCTGTAACTATTACACGTTTACACCAAATGGCTCCTGACATTGAGAAGCATGGCACGCTGTTAATATTTATCTTAATTGTACATATTTTTTTATTATTACAGAAATGTGAATTACTGAATACTTTTATCAAGTGGCTCAGTATTTCGTGTTAACTGCTGGTGCAACCCCTGCAGCTGATATTGGAAATGCTTTATGCCTTTGTCATAAAAATATCAAATTGGAGTGGGGCTAATTCATGTTCCCTGTCGTAGAACAAACAACTTCAGTTTAAGCATCGGTGCTTTAGATCGGGCATACAACCAGGCAGAGAAGCGAGGACTAAAGGTTCGTGGAGTTCTCTTTCCAAGTCCTGCAAATCCAGTTGGCAATCTCACAAGTCAGGGAAATGTTGTACATCTTATTGGAATCTGGTAGAGAGAAGAACATCCAGATTATTTATGATGAAATATTTGCAGGGTCTACATATGGAAATAATGAGGTTATCAGCATGGTGGAAGTTCTTGATCCAGTACATTTTGATAAGAGAAGGTTTCATATTGTATGTGGACTATCGCAAGACCTATCTCTTCCAGGTTTCAGAGTGGGGGTTATCTATTTCTACAGTAAGAACGTTCTTGCTGCTGCTAAGAAGTTGGCAAGTTTCTCTTTAATATTCGTTCCTATTGATCAGCACCTTTTGATTCCAATGCTCTCGTATAAATGAATGACCCAGCAGTTTATTGAAACCAAGAAAGAAACTGATGCTTAGACTATAGACTTGAAACTGATTTCCAAAAGTCAGAGAGAGGTTTTGAGTTCGAAGGGTATATCCGAAGAGAGCTCACAAGTTCTTCCGGGTAAGTTTATTAATTTTACGGATTCATAGATTTTTACAGTCGTTTGTTTACACCTTTATTGTGTGTTTATTTCGTTTAGATGTTTTTTATTCAAGGTAATGTACCAATAGTCTTAAGCATTCTTAGGAAAATGTATTAAGAGTTTGTCGAGGTTTTGAAGGAACTGGGAACTGAATGTGCAAAGTGCAGTGGTGGTTATACTGCTAGACTGATATGAGTGGATTAATCCCCTCTGACAGCGGAAAAGGGAGCTCAAGCTGTGGGATAAGAGCCTGGATGGTGTAAGTTGTTTTACAACCTCAGTAGAAAAGGATATTTCTGTAGTTATTGAACCATTGAACTAATTCTGAGAGTTTCCAAATTTGAAGCTAATGTGGTGACAGAAACGCTTACTGGTGAAGAGGTGTTCTCGCTGTTGCTGGAGCTGTTACTCTGGCAAAAAAACAGTGGAAATGGATAAAGATGCAGCTTTTATGGGTGGGGATAATTCTGATGCTAGATTAGATCATCAATATGTAGAAGTGTCACCTAAAACTGTAAGCATCCATCTCGAGACAGTTCATTATACTGATGTTGAATGATCATTATTAGGCAGTCAGTCATTACAAGCTGAGGGAGAACAGAGGAAGAAGAAATAATTTCTGTTACAGATTCGAACCACTAGGAACTTCTCCATATACAACTTACTAACAGAATTGCTGGTGGGGAATGGGCGTCAAATAGAAAGAAAAGTTAGAAGAACCAAAACAGCTCAAACTGTTGTTTCAGTGAACTATGGCTCGAGTCGTAAAAAGAAAGCTCCTTTACAAGATTTGGAATACTGTGATCCGTTGCGCTAATGAAGAAAGAATATACGATTGATCCATGTTATAAAAAAATATGAACCCGTTCACCTAATATATGTTTTGAGTTTGGGATAGATGACCATCGTATATATATAGGTGCAAACAATGTAGTTAATCTCGGATCTCGGTTTCGTTGCAACCGGATCTTGATACCTTGATAACGATATTTCGGGAAGATTATCGACGAAATATCGGAAGCCCCAAATTTTATATCCAACTATTTTCAACTATCTTTGAATTTTCAACAAGCATATACCTTGAATATCGGACGAATCTTAACCGTATCGGACGAATTTCGGTCGTATCGGACGAATCTCGACTAATACGGCGATATTTAAAGATTCGTCGCGCTCTTGAAGCGATACCTTGAATATCGTCGTTATCACGGCCGTAACAGCAGATATTGACCGCAAGGATGTAAGTAGTAAGTTTGTTTCATTGTGAGACTAACTTTTTATGGTTTTGGTGCGCGTAAGAGGCCGCAAATCCAATAAAATAATCTTGCTTACGCTGTCGGAGTGTCTGTTATATATTTATTTTGCACGAATTTTCGCTAAACATGAACTATTTGTAGCCTGAAGATTAATTACTTTGTTTACTTGGTTGGACGGTACTATAAAAAACGATACTTTGCAACTACTAATTGCATATGACAAAAAAATGATATTTTACAACTAATAATTTGTATTAATTATGTTAATTAAAAACCTTAAATTTTTGGGAGCTGCTAATAGTTTAGTCAGAGGGTATAAAACAAAGATCCATTTAAACATTTTGAATGGTATATTTAATCGGTGTAGTGAATTTATAATGACCGAAATTAATTATGCTCGGTGCGTACTACGGACATAAATCTGATTAAATACATATAAAACATTACAATCATCATCATTGGGTTTATTAGATTAGTAACCCCGTGAAATTTGATAGATCCATATATCGACCTTGTATTAATATACTTATTTTATTTTTTATTATTCTTTAGTTGTCTATTAGAGCAACTCCAATGGATATAGTATATTGGCTAATTGTCAAATATACCTTCACAGTGGGATTGAGAAATTAAAAAAATACTTGGTAAATTGATATTTGGGGGAGTTTGTCAATTGGAGCTCTAAATGAATCAATCAATTCAATTTGAGACGAACGAATAAACCTGAGCCGCTCGTCCCAACAACGGCTACAATCCAACGTCTCTCATTTCTCTCCCTATAAATTCAAACATTTTTAGCTCCAAAATCACACCTTCTTCACTCAAAAATTCTTCTACTTTCACTTCAATCTTAATCTTTCCATCTCAAACTCTTGATCTTAATTTCTGTTTAAAAAAATTCATAAAAAAAGGGCAAAAATTGCAACCCAACTTGATTTTCCAACCTAACTTGATTTTTCTGGAGTCATACTCGAAGATGCTATTAGTAAGATATGTGATGGTTATAAGAAAATAGAGAATGAGAAAAAACAAAGAGGTCTAAAAGTTTTAGATGTTAACCAAATCAAATCTGCAGCTATAAGAAAAACAAGAATTCAAGGCAAAAAAATTGAAGGAAAAGAAAATTTGAAAGTTAACCGTACGAATGGTCATAAAAAACAGGAAAAATCTTCTCAAGAGCGCATCGAATGGAAGATCCGTCAAATGAAGATAAACAAGGCCCAAGATTGTCAGAGATTTTTACTGAAGTGTTTATTTAAATTAAATTTTTACTGCCCTAGTTTATATCTTGTAAAAGAGTGTAGTATATTTAATTAATGTAATGGAGATTAATATTTTAATATAATTTTAGTTAATTCAATCAAATTATTAAGCTTGTTTATTTCTTCTGAAATCAAATTATATTTAATTAAAAATTTAAAATTGAATTATTTTATTGTTAAAATTATAAATAGTCGTTAAATTAAACCTAGATGAAAGGCTATGATCGAAATTATAAATTATATAGCCGTTGTCGTTGTAAACTGAGGCGATCGGCCTAGGTTGAGCCGACAATGGCTAGTTTCATACAACGACTATAAAATAGTTCTATAAATTTAACTTTTTTTACTTCCAAAATCACACCTTCTCCACCTTCTTTTACACACATATGGCTCAATCTTATATTAATCCGGCAGAGTTTACCATAGATGAAGATCTATCTCTTTGTAGAAACTTTGTTGTATGTTATCCATTAAGAGATGAGGAACGACGGTAAAATGGTTTAATGAGTATGAGTTACTGGAGCAGAATCTATGAAAACTTCTGCAATGACATCGGTAACCTAAATAACCGTAATGTACCTGAGTTGTTTTGTCGATTTTAAACTATAAGAAATAAAGTGAAAAAATTTATAGCTTTAGTCCGAATTGTCAATCGATATCGAGTAAGGGGGGAAACTAATGTTGAAGTTGTATTGCGAGCTCGAGAAGAATGACGAAGATGGAAAAAGAAAACTTTTGGTTATAAAGCTCATTATGCAATCCTGAATGATTTTTTAATTGCACGTATGGGATGATAAAATGTAGAGACATCCTACTCCAGAAAAGAAATGATTATAAATTTTAATTGAATGTATAATAAAATTAGTAGTTTCTATTTATAAATTGATTCCCATTACATAAATAATTAATTTCTGTAATCTTGACATGAAACTTGTGGACTAGCCCAATGAGATCCTGATTGTGGAGGTTGCATATTATAAAGTTGGAATTATAGCCGTTGGAATTGACCGTTGAGATTCGACCATTGTCAAGACAAGCCGAGCGGCTCAGCTTGCGTCGAACGGTTCAGTTTAATTTTTTAGTTAATTTTTCACTGCCCAAAACTTAATTTGTCTATCCACGTGGCTTGACAAATTAAAAAATATACCAATGTCCATTAAAATTACTTTTAAAGCAAGTGTTATGGTCCTTAAGTTCCACTTTTAAAACTTGATGTCATCTCTGGAATAGAGAACGTAAGAGCAATTTTATAGCAGATCTTCCAAAGCATTGTGTGACAGGACGTCCTAACTTGAACGGTCATAAAAGGAACAACAAGTGACTTGACACTTTCCTTTGGATTCTAAGGCACACTTTGAAAGGCGTTTTCTACGGGATTGTAGAACATGCCTTGGAATAATGTAACTTGGAAGCCTATTTAGAATCATAAAACTTGCATCTCCTATGGATTTTTGGATGATAGTTAGAACTCATACACTACATGACCTGTAATTATTATTAAATATTTAAAATTGAGTAATATTAACATCCATTTTAAAAAAATAAAATTTATTTTATACATAATGTATACAAGAAATAAACCTATCTTTTTATGATCGGAAGTGTTGTAATTTTAGCGTATTTATTACATTTCATATAATAAGTATTTTATTTGTTTATGATGTAATTGGAACATGGTATAATACACATTTTCTTAGTACGTCTCTTCTGCCAACAGACAATTTTAATCACAAGATTGTAACTAAAATTAGGGTACACTTAGATTGGAAAAAGGTTTGTATTTGTGTCGGTAGTCGACTCTTCGAAACATAATAATAAATTAATTGATCGCTTTCAATAGAAAAATCCAAAAGACGAAATGAAGAATATGACCATTAATTAATGATGTAATATATTTTGATAATTTGGTTTATATGTTTTTAATTGAAGACTGATATAGGGGTTCCAAAATCCTGGAGAGATTACTCTAATAAGACGAAATAGAGATATTTTGAAATAAAACTCAAAAACCTCTTATCCATAATATTTTCACAATACCTAAACCACCCCTGATTAGTTAATCTTAATTACATTAATTAACTAATAAATTAAGTTAATCATGATTAATTAAACATAATTTTTTACTTAATCAAATGATTTGAATTTTTTTTTTTTTTGAATTTGTGTTTGGTGGGAAGAAAAACTAGATAAATTTAAGAAAATTTTGTCTTTTTTTTTTTAAACCCTAGATTTTGATTCAATAAACCATAGTAGCATTGAGTATACCTCTAGCTTAAACTCTAGATCTTTTTATGGCTCAAATTTGATGAAATCACGATTTGAAAGATTGATGTTTTGTTATTCAGAGAAACTTACGGTTAGGTTTCATGTCGAACCCAACGGTAACACCAAGAACACCCCAGATTTACGGTTGGGTTCTCAACCAGACCCAACCGTAAGTAGAAGAAAATGAAGAACACCATTTTTTCCCATAGTTACGGTTGGGTTTTAAGGCAAAACCCAACCGTAACACATCCTTTTGGGCATTGATTTTTTTGGTCAAATTTGAGTTTTGAAATCAAAATTTTGAAATAATTCAATCATTTTAACTAGATTGAAGGTAAATTGGCTCATTCAAACAAAGAAAAACCGAAAAACACACAAATTAGATAATCCAAATTTGTGTTATCCAGTAGAATTTACGGTTGGGTTTTGGCTTATAACCCAACCGTAACTTATTCTGTTAATTTTTGTTACAATTTCAACACAGGGTTACGGTTGGGTTTTGCCTTAAAACCCAACCGTAACACATCCTTTTGAGCATTTATTTTTTATGTCAAATTTGAGTTTTAAATTCAAAATTTTGAAATTATTCAATCATTTTAACTAGATTGAAGGTAAATTGGTTCATTTAAACAAAGAAAAACCGAAAAACACACAAATTAGAGAATCCAAATTTGAGTTAACAGTAGAATTTACGGTTGGGTTTTAAGCCAAAACCCAACCGTAAACCTGGAACATTTTCATTTGCCAGAGTTACGGTTGGGTCTTCAGCCAAAACCCAACCGTAACA
>JAJJMC010026966.1:1720355-1834015 GCA_023531435.1 Papaver californicum
AAAACCCAACCGTAACAATCCTTTTGAGCATTGAGTTTTAAGGTAAAATTTGAGTTTTAAAATCAAAATTTTGAAATTATTCAATCATTTTAACTAGATTGAAGGTAAATTGGGTCATGTAGTACATAAATTTAAAGTTAAATTTTTATAATTAACATGAAAGTTAAATTTAAACTTCAAATTCAAATTCACATCAAAGTTATAAGTAATTCACCCACAAAGGAAAAAAACCACAGACAAAGAGTTAGGGAGAAGTAGGAGGTGTAGGTTGACGACGTCTTTTTTTGATAGTATGATTACGATGAGCACCACCGCCACGAGTTCGAGCACCAACACAACCGCCTCGAGTACGAACACCACGTACCGCATCCGAGACTTCATCATGTGTCTCTTCATCCGATAGATGCGGCTCTCTTCTAGTAGTTCTCGCATCTATTGTAGCGCCTCTTGTAGCGGCTCTACTCCTCTTTAAAGTCTGGTCCACATCCTTGGCTTCATGATGAATCTCCCTAATGTTGGCTTTTAGTTGGTCACGCGTCCTAATATCAACAGTGCTTATGCATGGAGTTATAGACTCTGCTAATGCAAATGCTTTCTTTTTCTATTCACATATGAAAATAAAAGTTGGATGAGTGTTTAGTAATAAATCTTAAAAGCATTAATAACAATAATAATGTACGTACCATACTGAAATATGCCTTCTTCTAGAAACCATCCCCTGTGTTTTTGGGCATACTCTGACGACCATCTTCTGTGTTTTGGGGCATAGTCTCAGGACCATTGTTGATGATAGTTGGATGACCAAAATGTCGATACCAATCCAAGTAATCTTCTGCAGCTTCTTTTGTGCCCACAGATGGAATTAACTCATTCCTTTGGAGTTGGTATTCCGGATCATTGCGGTTATTCCAAACCGCGACCGAAGCCGTTGGGTCGTAGTTTAACACGATGTTTGGCCCTTCGATCATCGACCCATTCACGCACAATTTAAACATTTCGCGTGTCACCGTTGTTTGGACATATCCATATTGTCGGAGCGTTTGGCGGGGGTTGCACATCACGTACCCAAACGGATGGTACAAGGGGCCGTTGTAGCCTGCCACGTCCGGCAATACACTTAGATCCTCAACATCTCCATCATCCTCTATTTTAATCCTTGCATAATGATCAAAAATAACATCTTCAACCGTGAAACCATCAATTTCAGTTCTCATCTTCGCTATGAGAACTTCCTTACGTTTTCCTGGGTCCCGGTGAAGATGTATTTCTTTCCCGTAGGTCCACTACCATCACCGCTCGACATCGTTGATGGAGCCAGTGTGGGAAAGTGATCATATACCCATGCCTATGAAGATAAAATATTAATATAAGATAATGCGCAAATAAAAGATAAAAGTTAAACAATGAAATTCAAACAATAAATTACCTGAAGAATGCCGGTATTCCCGGAAATCTCAGTTCCCCTAACCCTAGAAGCTTTTCTAAGGTTATCAAGAAGGTAAGCCAGGGTGGCCGTTCCCCACGAGTATTGGTGTGTGTTTCCAAGATCACCCTTCAACCACTGTAGATAGTGGACGTTGACCCTGTTGCCCGAGTTGTCTGCAAAGAAGATGGTATCGAGCATATATAGCAAATACGCTCTGGTTGTTCGAATAGCTCTGGTGTCATCAATGACGACCCCATCCTTTTCCATCTTTGCGGTTCCTCCAAACATCTCTCTAAGTGAACGCAACAACAATTTCTTGGTCATACTTCTCTTCGGGGACTTCCCCAGTTTATCTCCACTCACCAATTTAAACTCGTCTTCGGCTTCGCTCTTCTGCCATCCGAGTGTCTCTTGCACAAGTGCATAAATCTCAATCCAGGACAGGTTATTGTTAAAACCCTCATAAACAGATCTACCGTCCACCTCCAGGCCAAGGATGGATTGGACATCATCCGGTGTTATTGTCATCTCGCCGAAAGGTAGATGAAACGTATCGGTTTCAGGCCAATAACGTTCCATGAATGCTGCGCAAACGACGCTATCATACTCCCCCATCGAATTGGTAATTCCGGGAGCTAACCCGCTACCATTTACCAGAAGTTGTACGGCCGTACATTCCGTTAAGGGCCAATGTTGAGACCTTTGACGAACCAATTTCTTGATCGCCTGGGTATGATCCTACAAACAATAAAAACAAATTTATTTTCTTATAAAAGTTAACAAACAGAAATTTAACAGAACAAGAGAAGTGTTTAGATTAATACCTTGGTCTGTGCAACTTTGGCAGCCCATGAATGGGGATAACCACATAATATTGCAGATTTGTCTGGGGCCTCAACCCAAAGTCTTACATTCCTCCTTTTAGGCCATTGTTCAGGTTCGGCCTTCTCTTTGGGAATTTGTTTGGAAACCATTTTCTTTTCCATTCTTTGCTTCTGTTGAGGTCCGGCAGAAGCAACAAGAATTCCTTTACCTTTGGCTTGAGGGACATGTTGTTCTATGTCCCTCTCTTCATCTTCGCTTTGTTGCTTTTGTGGTGGTTTTCGAATCATAACACCACCTCTATGTAACGGTAGATCTTCCAAGCCTTGGAACACCGTATAATCCTCTTCTGCAATATGAGGAACACTACCACATTCTACCTCAAAAGAAGGATTATGAGTTTTACTCAAGCCTCTCTTCTAAACCCCTAAATGCTTTCCGTGTCGAGGGGTTGGAGTGTGAGAAATTGGAGTTAAGATATTACCCCTTTTATTCTTCCTATAACACACAAAGCAGTACAAGTTAGATAATTTCAAAGCAATTCAACTTCAACAAAAAAAAATTTTGACTACACAGGAAAACTTACGGTTGGGTTATGAGAAAAACCCAACCGTAACTTTCACTCACCAAAATGTGCACACTCTGCTTACGGTTGGGTTATGAGAAAAACCCAACCGTAAATTTCCAATTGAAATTTTTCAATAAAAGTTACAGTTAGGTTTTAACAAAAAGCCAACCGTAACTTTGCTTACGGTTGGGTTATGAGAAAAACCCAACCGTAAATTCTTAGTTGAAATTTTTGAAAAAAAATTACGGTTAGGTTTAAAAAAACCAACCGTAATTTTTTTTTAAAAAATAGCGCAACGGTTGGGTTCAAAATCGAACTCAACCGTAACATCTGTAACTCTTCATCTTCTTCCCTGAGTTTTACGGTTGGGTTTTGAAGAAAACCCAACCGTAACACTCAAGAACATGATATGTTACGGTTGGGTTTTCACACGAACCCAACCGTAAATTCTACTGTGTACATTTTTTTTAAACCCAATTCATAATCAAACATGCAATTCAATCAATTAGAAGTTCTAAGAATAACATGGGTTTTGTTCAATACCTTATATACACCATTGTTGGACTTTCCAGTGATTGATTTTGCTCGTTTTCTTCTTGAATCTCTTGATTAGGTTGAAACGAGGAGGGTTGAGTGCCATCACTGCTACCTTGAACACCTTTAGTATGGTTCTTCATCTCGAATTATTGAGTTTAATCGACAAAGGTTTTTGTTAGTCGGCGATGAATTTCGAAGAATTCGGTTACGGTTAGGTTTTGGTTAGGATTTGGAGAGTTTTTGAAGAAGTTAATGAAATGAATAGTGTTAAGGGTGTTTAAGTTTTAATTGGGTTAAGGGTAAAATAGACATTTGACTTGCCCCTAGAACACCCCTTAACCAAGACCCAAGGTTATTAAGGATCATTTTGGAGTCCCTCCAGAATATGGGAGCCTATATATCATCCTTCTTTTACTTCGCCATGAATTTGTTTTGAACTTCTTTAATAACTTGACATCGTAGAAAAGTATATATGGTCTTGCCCTTTGCATAAAACCAAGGGTGCAACACTATCTGCCTGGTTAGGGAAAATAAAGGCTCATGGACCTAATAAATTTCCAAATTGTTGTATTTTAATTATACAACCATCAACCGATATCACATAACTATAAAAGACAAATAGGAGTATAAATTTAGTGTTTCCGTATGGTAGATAGAAATTAAAGACGAAACTAAAAATATAAATTAATACAGAAATATATCAACATTGCTCATACAACTACAAACTTGAACGAGATGGTTGGATATCAACCAATGCCACCTATGTAAAAAAAATCACCTAGAGTGCTATAAACTTTGTATGAGCTCCACAAACATGTTTACATATCACTCACCATACATGGGCTCGTTCATCCCTTAATGTCATGCCATTTTAGAGCTTACTTGTGCATAGTTGATAACCGGCGATATTAAAATTCACACCATGTTTGTCGTGTGTGCACTACATAATTTGGACGTGGTTAGCCATATTACCTCGGTTACTATTCCTGCTTGGGCGATCTTTTTCTCTTTTTTTTTTGCTTGATCATAATTTTTATTAAACAGCCAAAAAAATCACCTAAGGGAGAAACAAAAGGCATCCAAAAAATCACCAAAGGAGAAACAAAAGGCACCCCAAGACAGACACACGCACAGAAACAAAAGGCACCCCAAGACAGACACACGCACAGAAAGACAGTCTCCCTTAGAGCAACTGCAGTGGACGATCAGACCAAAGAGTAAACACCAGAAATGGTCTTTGGTCCGATTTTGTGAGCCGCAACGGACGAGTAAATGTAGTATTTGGTCCAAAAAGTGAACAGTATTCGATCATGTTTAGTCAAGAAAATGGTCCAAAACAGATATAGTCTGACGCCAATGTAAAACAACGTTTTGGAAAAACGTCATTATACGAGGACATTTAAAAAAACAAACGTCATTACTGGAAAACGTCTACCAAAACGTTTATTAAGAACAGCGTTTTTGAAACGTTGTAATAAAAGAGCGTTTTTGAACCGTTCTTTTTAAAACGTCGTATTGAAACAGCGTTTCTGAAGTGGTTGTTCTTGAAACGTTGTACTAAAACAGCGTTTTTGAAACGTCGTATTAAACGTTTATTAAGAACAGCGTTTTTGAAACGTCGTATTAAAACAGCGTTTTCAAAAGTAACGGTCCTCTGCACCAACGTTTAGTCTATCAAACGTTGCTATATGTGGGCGTTTTTTTTTTGAAATGCTGTTTTAGAAGAGCGTTTGAGTTTTGACGCTACTTTACTAGGACGTTTTTCTATGTTTTATATCAAAACGCTTCAGTATGGTAACGTTTAGGTAACGCTTTAGTAAAGTGACGTTTTGAATATATAACGCTTCACTACAGCAACATATATTATAAACGCTAACCTAAATGAACGTCAAAAACATAACGCTTGTACAGTTAAACGTCTGTGTAATATACGTTACTTTAGTACAGCGTTTGATAATTAACGCTTATTTACAACAGCGTAATATCATATTTACTCATGTTCTCGTTGCGTTTTTTTTTTTAAACGACCAAACAGATTTGGTATTTGGTCGATGGTCTGGTCCAACCGCTGCAGTTGCTCTTAGAGACAACAAATTACTAAATAAATTCTACTAACAAAACCTAAAATACGTCTGATAGGGAAACTCAAAGCTTACCAACAAAGTAAGCGTAGGGCTGCATATCGGCCGGTCACCGAGTCGGCCACCCCTTCGGTTCAAAGAAATAAAACCGTAACCAAGTCGACTTCACTCTGTTCGATTTTACAATCGGTCCGAGTCATCTCGGTTCGGCACCGGTATATTTTGATTTTAGCCGGATGATAATCAGATAATTCAAACAGTTTAGTCTAAACAAGTAATATATATTATACAAGTATGAATCAATTTCATTGAATTACAAATTAGACAATTATGAATTAATTCAGTTTAGACAGACATAGTCACATATACAAATCAGATAGACATATACAAAGCAAATATGAATCAATTGATTCAATTCCATTGCATAACAAACAAAAAAATATGAATTAATTTAATTTTGTGACTTTAGTCTATACAAGTAAACAATATGTAATCAAACAAACACAAAATGAAATGAATATATGATCAAAATACAACATATAATCAGTTTTAAAATCCAAAGCTAGGGTTTCAAATTTTAAGATTGAGTTGTTAAACACACACGCACACAGAAAAACACAAAAACCCCAGTTTGTAGACATACAAGTTAATCATGCTTCTTTAATTTCTGAAATTTGATCAACAAATTTAAATCTAGGGTTTCAGATTTTAAAGATGAAGAAGAAGAAGAAGAAGAAGAAGAAGAAGGAAGAAGAAGAAGAATAAGAAGAAGTCACAGAAGAATAAGAAGAAGAAGAAGAAGAAGAAGAAGATGGTGAAGAAGAAGTCACGAAGATGGTGGTGGTGGTTGCTGTGGTTTGACTGGTGCAATGGTGGTGCCTGACTTTTTCAATTTCTCTGTGAGTGAGTGAAGAAGAAGATGAGAAAAAGAAGATAAAAAGAAGACGATTGAGAGACAGAGTGGGCGAGAAATAAACACATAGTGTCTTTTAGGTTTAGTGTTAATGGACGGCTAGGATTAGGTTTCTTAATACTTTTATCTATGGCTCAGATCTTTCAGCTAATTAGGCTTGGTTCGGCAGGTCTTAGAACTAATACCGTAGGCCGAGCCGAGGATAGACGGTTATGGATTAATCATACCGTAACCTCAGTCGTTGATCTCATCTCGGCTCTTTTTATGTACCGATTTTTTCGGTTCCGGAAGGTTTTGTCGGTCCCAGACGGTTCATGTGTAATCCTAAGTAAGCCTGGATATTTACATTAGACTCTCTTCTCCAGCTAAACTAACACCACTTTTAGCTTACCTATTTGTTGAGAAGTTTACCTCTCTAAAAATACACACAAAAGACCACTTAGCTAACAATCTATTAATCTTGCTCCACCTAGTTATATAAAACCGAGGTACTTTACCAGAAAAAAACCCAGAAATAACTGCTTTCGAATCAGTTCGAAAACAAACCTTACTAAATTTATTTTGTAATGTTCATTCTCCATCACAAAGAACAACCATCACCTCTGCATAGTAATTTGTAACCACACCCCAACCTCCAGAGACAACTACAATAAAACCACCATCCTCACTTCTGCCAATGAAACCATACCCAAAATCTCCCTGATTTCCCTGAGAAGCACCACCACAACACATCAGAATCTAATTCTGACCAGGCAGGAAGAAGAACCATTTTATAATCTTCATTTCCTGAACCTTCCTACATTTTAATCCAAAGTTCCTTAAAACTTGTAAGTCATATGATGTATTCCACATTGTGCCATTCATTCTAATATCAAAAGCTCAAACTAACCGACTTATCCTTTTCTTTAGCTTATCACAGTTAAGCACCTCATTGTCAAATATCATCTTATTCCTCAAGAACCAAAGTTCTTTCATTTATACAAAAGCAGTAGTTCTCCATATTTCCTTCGCGGCACTACTTTTATCACTTGAAAAAGATAAAATATCCTCAAAAGAAGATGGATAATTAAAATTGAACTTACCGCCAAGCCATCTCCAAATCACAATACTGAAACTGCAAGACCACATAATATGATCTAAAGACTCCTAATCATATTTGCATCTAGAGGCCAACTCAAACTTCTTTCTTCTCATTTTATCATCAGTAGCATATATTCCCCAAACAATCTTCCAAAATATACTAGCAAAAGAAGGATGAATACAAGGATTCCAGACTTTCTTAGCCAACTAAAAACAGAGAACTTCTATCTTATACAGTTTACTGCAGAGGCCACATAAAAAGTACCAGTAATAGACCCATACCAAATCTTCATATAAACATTACCATCCACTTAGGAAGCTCATTTATATCAAATAACTTCAAACACCCTTCTGGAATACACCCCCACATGCCATTTTGTAATAAATCAGACACCTTCATATCCTTGTGTTGTAGCATATAAGTATTTTCTGAAAATTCAGCACTCAAAGTCTTGTCTTTGATCCATGAATCATTCCAAATAAAAATATTTAAACCATTACCAACAATCCATCTAGAATTATCCAAAAGATCACCCTGAACCCATCTCAGACCAATTCAAATAGAATATTTTTTATAGTAACTGATCCATTCAACTTCTTATTTTAAAACTTTACTCTGAAGAATTTAGACCATCCATCCTCTTCATTCAGTATTTTACAAAATAACTTCATTAACAAAGCTTTATTTATTACCTCCAACTTTCTAATTCCCAGACCACCTTCAACAATTGGCGCACACACATAGTTCCATTTCAAAATAGCTAACTTCTTCATAGGGGGATCTCCAGACCATAGAAAATTACGAATAATTCTCTCACACTCTTTCAAAACCCTTTGTGGCCACTTATAGATAGACATATTGTATATGAGTTATTAACCCGCTTGGCAGATCAACATTCCAAGATAAAGACTTTATTAAGAAATATTTTTTGATTTATAGCACATAATTTTATTTAAACATAACTCATATTATTTATAGCCTTACAAAAAATTATTTATCAAATATAACTCATTTCATAGCCCAGATATTTAAAACAGTTAATTTCCTTAATCACCTATTTACTCAAAACGAGTTTATTCCATAATCAATTTTATACTTTGAATCCCGAAATCAGCCATTTCTCCTGTCTAGTTTTGTAACTAAAGCACCTTTTGAATTCAATATACGATATCGCTTGATCCCACCGAAAGCACTTATTTGTATAATAGTAAAGTTGAGCCCAGTTTAATTGCTTGGTATATCCTTCTTTGACAGCTTTACCATGGTCAGAATTATGTCGAAATCTTCACAACACCATCAAGGGTAATCATCATTTCGTCGAATGGAATATGGAAGGTATCAGTTTCCCCATACATTCTATCAACATATTAAAGCTGATATCGCCACCACATCATGCTCTAAAATTGAATTTTGGACCGTAGAAGATAACCCCAAGTTCTCAATAAACAACTTTACTCTATCACATTCAACATCTAAGTCCCAAGCATTTAGTTGCGGAAGATGTAGTTTTAAGTAGATAAACCGCATGATAATGATCTTATTATACACGATACATTACAAAATAATTAGAATATATTAAGACTTTAATGTATAAAAAGACAATAGCTTAAGCACAAGGTTATGGTTAATATCTTGGTTGAATATATAACTTTTTCCCAAGAGTGTTTATATCCAAATAACGATTATCTTCCATCTCTTGGTAACCTTGGGAGTTGGTCATCTTCAATAACCTTCATCATCAAAGAGGAGTCGGGAATGCCCCCTCCTTTCTTCTTCCTCTCCTGCTTATCTTTCCCTTTACCTTTACCTTGTTCATCACTTGGTTTTCCTTGTCCTCTATCTTCTCCAGCACTTAGTGCTCCTTCTTCAAAACTTGATTGACTTGGTTTTTGATTTACATCATGGATGGAGATTCCGGGAGTGCTATTTTTACTTCGGGCACTAGCGGTTAATTTTTAACCACCAGAAAGATAAGACTTTAAATAAGAAGATTTATCATGGGAATTTTTACTTTTTCTTTCCTTATTAGCACAGTAAAGAGCAATCCAATTACAGTTGGTTAATAAGATATGATCTCATATGTGTTTTTTTTTAATTCTTGACCATTTGTGCAAAGCATGCGCGGGTTAGTGTCACCGAAAATGGTTCCATTCAGTTTTAGAAAGAGAAATTAAACCAATTTATCTTCCCAAAAACTGAAACCATAATCGGTAGAAAGGAAAACAAAACAATAATTGATTACTCACAATAGGTAGTTCAGGCTCACTATTATCCTCCGATTATAAATAACCTGTAGGTCGGGTTCACTCTTATCTACCGATTATGCATCCTTTTTGGTACAAAAAATTCAAAGTTGTTGAAGCAACTACAATCGATAGATAAACCACTTAAAACTACCGATTACAATGTAGCCCTCAAATTGGTTCATTTTCAAAAATACAATCGGTAGGTGTGTATCAAAACTTATCTACCGATTAATTCAATTTTATGTTCCTCGGATCGAATTATACATCTTATACAATCGGTAGAAATTGGAAAAATATCTACAAATTATGGCTAAAATTAGGTACATGAAGAAAAATACAATGCATAATCAGTAGATAAACAAAAATTATATCTACCAATTAATCCAATTTTTAATCCTCAGTTCGAATTACATATCTTATACAATCGGTAGAAATAGGAAAAATATCTAGAGATTATGGATAAAATTAGGTACATGAAGAAAAATACACTGCATAATCAGTAGATAAACAAAAATTATATCTACCGATTAATTCAATTTTTGTTCCTCAAATCGAATTACATATTGTATACAATCAGTAGAAATTATGGAAAAATATCTATTGATTATGCCCAAAATAGGTATATGAAAAAATACAAAACTTAATCGATAGATAAATAGAAATCCTATCTACCGATTAAGGTTGATGTTTTTCAGAAACGAAGAACACGATGCATAATCGGTAGACAAAATCAACTTTGTATCTACCGATTATCAATTCTAACCGAAAGCTAGATTGTTTTTTGACTGATTTCTTCAATTTAAGCAATAAAACCATAAAACTTCGATGAAACTTACCTTACTGGGGTTATTTGAAGTTGATGGAGAGTTATATCATCAGAATAAGTGGTCAAATGGTCTTTATTGTGATCGTGTTATTCGTGTTTTTCCTCGTCTTCATAAAAAATCTCTTTCGATTTTGATTGATTCCCAATTTCTAGATCATTTATTTGTGTAACGCGAGTAGGTTTAGTCACTGTTACATAGAAGATTCAACGATGATTTTTTGAACTCAATCGGTAGATGGAGAAAGAGAAAAGGGGAGGAGTTTGTTTTGTTTTTAAATGGTTAATGTAAATGGTAGATTTAGGTTTTGTATTAAAGTAAATGGTAGTATAGGAATTTTACTTACTACTAAGACACCCATATAACGATGACTAAAGGTCCAAGTTTTCTTCAGAAACAACATAGATCTATACTTATCTTCAGAACCAGACCCAAGGTCCAAGTTCTTGAATTTTTGAGTAATCATCGTAACTAAGTTCAGTTCTGGTTCATCTTCAACAATAGACACTTCAGACTTGTCCTTCTTGATTTTGTTAGCCTTTTCATTCTTTGCACGACAGTCTTTAGCGTAATGTCCCGGTTTGCCACACTTGTAGCAATCTCCATCAAATTTATTTTCTTCGACTTGTTCTTGTCCTTGTGAGAGCCATTTTTCTTAGCTTGTTTTCAGTTCCACTAGTTCCCTCTTCAACCATGCATGTTGACTTTGGAGTTTTCATAATTTCTCTTATTCTTCTTCTCAGATTTTCGAGTTTCCTCTTCTACTTGCAATTCGAAGATCAAATTTTCCAGCGTCGTCTCCTTGGTTTTGTGCTTAAGATAATTCTTAAAATATTTCCAAAGTGGAGGCAACTTTTCTATTAATGAAAAAACTTATAAGGATTCAATGATAGTCATCAATTCTGCCTTTAACTTATGCAAAATGATTTGGTGAACAACACTAATGAATGGTGGGGGACAATGGTGCCACTCGTCATGTATGTGTTGATCGAAGTATGTTTCTGCCATTGGATAAGTAAAAAACAGTGGGTCACTATTCATGGATAATGCAACAACCTCAAAAGTTATGGGAAAGAGAAAAGTGATCTTGAAGTTCACATCGAGCAAATAATTGACTTACACAAATGTATTGTTGTTTGTGAGGAAAACGAATTTAAAAGATAATTTAGGAAAAATGGGGTGAGCAGAAGATAATTCGTCTAATCCCTAAACATTTATACTGTAGAAGTACTTTTAAAATTCAAGAGATCAAAATCAGAGCAAAATTGTCCTAAACCAAGAGATGGCCGTTCCAATTTTGTTTCAGTGACAAAGGAGAAGGAGAAAGTTTGGTCTTAGGAAGGGAAGCGAAAGAAATGTTGAGGTCATAGTATCAGACCCTATGGGATGTGATAGGTATGTAATAGCTATGAACAACTCTCTGTTTGTGTGACCTAGAAGGTTGAATAAAAATTAATTTTATTCGACTTGTGTCTTGTCTTCAAATAGATTGAATAATCTATTTATAATATTTATTATAACCATGCACCTGACTTCACCTAGTAAAAAGTGACGATAGTGGAGTAGTGATGAAATGGAGATGGTGGAGAGTGTGCTAGTAACCGTTTCCCACTTTGTTTGAGGATGAATGGACGGTTGCACACCCATTCCTCCTCTATTCAACGATCAATTGAACTTTCCAGACAATACTATGTAATCGGTGCATTTCTGCACCGCACTCAGTACCAATACCCTAATGAATATCCCCCCATTTGTGACATATTTGATATCTCGTGCAATTTTTGTAGCATTAATCACTACTACTATGAAGTCGAATGAAACTTGCTTAGTTAATCATTTGACTAGTGGCTTGTCATTCTTGACTAGCCTGATGAGTCTGACAAGACTAATTTTGTAACAATGTACAACTTAAATAAAATGTGTGTTTTATTTTACTTTATTAAATTTATGAGGAACAATGTGTGTTCATGTAAGTCAATCAACATTGACGTGTTGAACATAGAAAATAAATGTAGCAAGCTGAGTGCAAGAAGATGTACGGCACGCTAAGTGCAAAAATATATAAGGTATGCCAGGTGTGAAAATATGTGCGACTGTCCATATATGAAAATATGTGCGGCCGGTCATGTATGAAAAAATTTGCGGCCGGCCATGTACAACATTTGCAACATTTATAGACGTTGCATAACCGAATTTAGACAGTAGCACACTTGGCTAGATTTAGCTATCAAACATATACCGTTTGCAACGCCATCCAAAGTGGTCGTCCATGTGTTTGGATAAATCTGGCTGCACATGCTTGTTGTTTGCAACGCTTATAAGCGTTGCGAACTCTTATGTTAACCGTCCACTCATTTGGTTTGATATGGCTGTGATGGGATTTTAATTTGTCGCAAGTGCACTGCTACCGATAAGATAATATACAATTACGGATTCGTCCACAAAGATTTTTAGAGTTGTAAAACCTGAAAAAAAATTATTAATTAAAGTGCTAACACAATTGATTGGAATATTAATTGGTTTCTAAAATGCTAAAAATGCTTAAAATGCTAAAAATAGTTTTTGTACTTAATAAAAGAGAGCCTAGGATTTTAAGAATCCACCACAATTATGTATACTAGGTTGTTATAATCTCTCTGAATAATAATCTTGAAAATACTACACAAGACGATTTAGGTCGATTTCTACGTCTCGAAAAATATAACTATTTAACTCAATTTTTATTTTTAAAATATTAATAATTTTTCTCTACTTAAATGTTGGTCTCAAAATAGATAAATACATCATTAATCAAGCATGAGGACAAGTAAACATAAATTATTATCGTTACACACCAAAATATAAGGGCCAATATGAAGGTTATTATGGGAAAATATTAAAATTATCTAGCATACATAAATGGGTTTCATCCTTAATCCTAGAAAAGAAATTTAGCCACTCATGTTAACAAGAAAAACACAAGAAAATTGATTAACCATTTGATTTTATTATTGTGGAAAAAAAGACTTATAATTTTCTTTTATTGTTCTATTGATTCAACGGCTGACCACAAAAAGCATTAGAAGAAGAATTGTCTTACAGTGCAGCTGGGTAAGACTGCTTTCTGGTGCTGTAAAAGAACGACCCCTTCAATGTGTATTAAGCTCAAGAACTGTTACAGACACTGTAGCAGAGACTGTTGTAAAAGGTGTTGGTTTTGAAAAATTTGGTAATGGCTATTAACAACAGTTTGAAACTGTGTCAAACTTCTTCTTCTTCAACCTCTCGTTGTCAGCTAAGAAAAAATACAGAGTGATTTTTTTTCTTTTTGATTCTGTCTCTCTGTGACCCTAAGCTTCAACATCCACTCTTATTTATACTACTCAACCCAAATCTTCTCCAAATCTTCATGTAATCTTCAAAATATTCTCTCTTTAATCAAAAATTCTTCACGGGAAAATATTCTTCCTTCGGTGGTGATTTCTTTCTCTTTTTGTTTTGTTTCTTCCAAACTTAATTATATAAGTTTTCGAAAAGCACGGAGATAGGATCGGGTCGTTAAGGAAAGAAATCCTGTTTTTCAAGGGATTATTATTTCTCTTTGATTTTTTCTTTCGAAGATATCTAGTTTCTTAATAACCGAGATTATATGAGATCTTATTATGCTTGATTGCGTGTACGATTTATAAGGCAAGGATATACTTGTCTTAATCTTCCGTAAAACTTTCCAAAAGAATAATATTACTTTACATTGTTGAAGAAGAAAGAAATTTCTGCCAAAGCTTTATGTTTAAATCTAGAGAAGAGATGCTCTTATCCAAGGCATGGGTGTCTTTATCACTTTTGTTCGGGTGCCTTTATCGATTCTGGTGAGTGCTTTTAACAATTTTTAAGTCAATTTTCCCACGATTTCCAATTCTTCAAAAATACCTATAAAAGAACATTATTAGTAAAATAAAAAAAAGAGAATTAACAATATAAATATAAGACCAATTAAGACACAAAAATGTGTCTATGAAATACCCCCAAATTTATATTTTGCTTGTCCTCGAGCAAAACTAATCTAAAAATACTAACTCACTGTCATAGGAATCGCGGTTGCACTTAGCGTGTGCAACAAGCCTTTAAACCCATAGGTGTCCATATCGGACGAGTTTTATCTCATGAGGGTTTACAAGAGATATACCCACAAAATCTTTACTCCAAATTTTAGCTACTTGTCAACGATTGAGGGTAGACACTAAACATGCTATTTAGTTGGCTACAAAATTCTTTCGCTATGAGAGGAATTACCCTGTTTTGAGTCCAATTGTTGTACACGAGTTTTTACTCAAGCGTACAAAAATTCAAATATAAGAAAACAAAGCACTACCCGGATAGTCATACATGGACCACAATACTTGAAATCTAACAAACAACAATCACATGAATAGATCAAAAAGATGGATACGGAAATGATGAAGTTTTCACATGTTGACTAAGGTGAATGGTGTTTCCCATATCTGTCTGAAGGTCAGTACCAGGATGAATCTTAACGGATTGAGATACACTCCCACTGGTCTTTTTATCCTTACACTAGTATCGACTCAGCTGGTATATACAAGGTCTCCAACGGTCGATTTATTGAAAATATTTATATTTATTTATTTATTATCTATTTATTTATTATTATTTATTTATTGGTCTAAATAATATACGATAATGGGGCTTGATCTCAATCACTCTACTTCATCCCAACACCGATAACAACGCGATGTGGGTGCCCCACCAAATCACTTAGAGAAACACAAAAAGTTACAAAAATAAAAATAGAACGTGATATGGTGATGATTCAGAGATATCATGTCGACTATTATGTTATTTCTAATACCTGAGCTTTGTCCTTTTATGGTTAGTGTCATCCTGAATTGTTCACAAGTTTCTAATTTTTGGAGTTATTTTGGTACAACTAAATTTTTAAAAAATTTCTCCCTTACCCCCAAACTTAAATTGAACATAGTCCTCGGTGTTCTAAAGATAATGAATAAATGCATGAACAAGGAGAAATACCGAGCAAAGTAAAAGAGATAAGGAAAGATGTTATCAGCATCATGTACCAAAAGCATATGGTTTGCCTCCCATAAAGTGCTAAGTTTAATGTCTTCAGCCAGACAATGTACCTGCAGAAAATTAGTCATGATAAACGGGATCCTCTAAATTTATATTTTCCATATCAGGGTTGGTCAATTCGATGAATGGTTTCAACCATTGACCATTTACTTTGAAAGACTCTCTAGTATCATGGTTTATAATCTCAATAGCACCATGCGGATACACGGTATTGATGTAGAACGGTCTAGTTCAACGAGATCTAAGCTTACCAAGAAAGAGATAAAGACGAGAATTACACAAGAGAACTTTTCGGCCTGGGTAAACGACTTTCGAAGAATCGATTTGTCGTGAAAAACTTTGGTTTTCTCTTTGTAAATTTTTGCACTTTGGTAAGAATCATTGCGAATTTCTTCCAACTCATTGAGTTGTAGTCTACGGTTGGCTCCAGCAGTGGACATGTCAAAGTTCAGCTTTTCGATGGCACAATAAGCACGGTGTTCTAACTTTACTGACAAATGACAGGCTTTACCAAAGATAAGTTTGTACGTAGACATCCCTAGAGGGGTATTAAAAGAAGTTCGGTAAGCTCACAAAACATCCAATAAACGTAAAGACCAATCTTTTCGTGATGGGTTTACGGTCTTTTCCAAGATTTGTTTGATTTGCCTATTAGACACCTCTACTTGGCCACAAGTCTGTGGGTGTAAGGTGTAGAAACCTTATGGGTGATGGAGTATTTCTTGGCGAGGACCTCAAAAGATCGATTGCATAAATGGGACCCTCCATCACTAATAATTGCTCGAGGCATACCAAAACGAGAGAAAATGTTCTCTCTAACAAACTTGATCATAACGTGACGATCGTTTGTCTTGGTAGCTATAGCTTCAACTCACTTGGACACATAGTCAACAACTAGCAGAATATAAAAGTTGTCAAAAGAATTAACAAATGGACCCATAAAATCAATACCCCATATATCAAATATTTCTATTATCAAGATAGGATTCAATGGCATCATATTACGGCGGGTAATCTTTCCTAATTTTTGACATCTTTCACAACTTTGACAAAATTTGTGGGCATCTTTGAATAAATACGGCCAATAGAAACCAGAATGCAAGACCTTAGAAGTTGTTTTCTTTGCACTAAAATGACCCCCACAATCTCCAGAGACAGAAGGTGAGCACACTGGAGATTTCGTTGTCAGGAATACAACGGTGGATGATCTGATCTGGACAATATTTTTGAATAAGTATGGATCATCCCAGAAAAAATGTTTGACCTCAGACAAGAACTTTACTCTATCCTGTTTGGACCAATGCTCGGGAATTTGACCAGTTACCAAATAATTAACAATGTCGGCAAACCAGGGTAACTGAGGGATGAAAAACAATTGTTCATCAGGGAATGTGTCAAGGACTGGTCTCTCATCATCTCTAGACTCAACAAGAATACGAGATAAGCGGTCACCTACTATATTTTCAGAAGCCTTTTTTATCAAGAATTTCTAGAGGAAATTCTTGTAACAGTAAAACCATCTAATCAGTCGAGGGTTCGAGTCCTTCTTAGAGAGAAGATACTTGAACGTGGCATGATCAGAATACACTATGACTTTTGACCCAAGAAGGTATGATCTAAATTTTTATAGAGCAAACACGATGGCTAACAATTCCTTCTCAGCGGTAGTGTAGTTCACATGGGCCTTGTTTAGGGTTTTACTGTCATAATAAATCACAGAAGGTGATTTATAATGTCGTTGTCCAAGGACATCACCAACCGCATAATCAGACGCATCGTACATGAGTTCAAATGGGATATTCCAATCAGGTGGTCGGATGATAGGGGAAGAAGTCAACAGAGATTTAAGCTTCTCGAAAGCTTCAACATAGGCTTCATCAAATACAAAGGCATTATCTTTAGCAAGTAGGTTCGACAGAGGTAGAGCAATCTTGCTAAAGTCTTTGATGAAACGATGATAAAATCCAGCATGACCAAGGAAAGATCAAACTCTTGTTACATTCTTAGGTGGCCTTAATTTTGAAATTATGTCAACCTTGGCTCTATCAACTTCTATTCCCTTAGAGGAAACCACATGTCCTAATACTATTCCAGATTTAACCATAAATGACACCAGTTAAGGACTAAGTTCTTTTCTTTACAACGTTCTACAACTAGAGTAAGGTGGTGCAAGCACTCATTGAAAAAAGAACCAAAAACCGAAAAATCATTCATGAAGACCTCGATGAACCGCTTGACCATGTACGAGAAGATACTTAGCATGCAACGTTGGAATGTTGTGGATGCATTGCATAATCCAAAAGGCATACGCCCGTAAGCAAAAATACCAAATGGACATGTGAAGGTTGTTTCCTCATGGTCTTCCGAAGCTATGGGGATTTGGCTATGCCCAGAGCATCCATCTAGAAAACAGTAATGACTATGACCGCCTAACCTTTCTAGCATTTGGTCGATGAATGGTAGAGAAAAATGGTCTTTGCTAGTGACTGAGTTCAGCTTACGGTAGTGTATACAAACTCTCCACCCAGTAGTAACTCGGGTGGGGATCAATTCATTGTTCGCATTCTCAACTACTGTAATCTCAGACTTCTTTGGGACAACCTGGACAGGGCTGACCCACTTACTATCAGAGATGGGGTATATGATACTCGTATCTAACAACTTGAGCACATCTGTGTGGAAAACATCTTTCATGTTGGGGTTCAAACATCACTACATTTTTCTTGAGGTCTTAACACCCTCCTTTAGGTAGATTCGGTGCATACAGTCAGCAAGACTAATTATTTTCAAATCTGCTATGGTCCACCCAAGGGCATCCTTGTGCTCTCGGAGAATACTAACTAGTTCACTCTCCTGATTGGGACCTAAGTCAGAGGAAATAATGGCAGGAAGAGTATTCTCGTTACCTAGAAACACATATTTCAACGTATCTGGTAACGGTTTTACTCAAGATTGAGAGATTTAACTAAAGATGGGACATGCTTATTTGTAGTAGGTGGAATAGGTTCAGGTTTACGTTGCCATTTCCTATAATCCAGAACTAGTGCAGAATCTAGCAACGCATTAACTTCTTCAAAATGGATATCTTCATCGTAGTAGGCTCCAAAATAGGCCAAACAGGCCTCTAAAGGATCACTAACACTATTGGTTTGAAAAGTATTCTCAAATAGAGAATCAATCATGCAAACAGACTCATAGTGGTCATGGTCTGAAGGGGATTGGAAAGCTTTAAAAATATTCACCGAGATTTTTTTATTGCCAAAAAAAAATTCCACTTAACCATTTTGACAATTTATTAACGCATTAGCAGTTACTAAGAATGGTCGACCTAGGGTGATCAGAATGTGGATTTTTTGGTCTGAGATTGGTTGAGTGTTTAAAATCACAAAGTCAACTGGATATATAAAGTTTTCTACATGAACCAAAACGTCTTCAATAATTCCACGTGGAATCTTGATTGACCTATCGGCTAACTGAAGTGTAATCCTAGTTGGTTTCATCTCCCCTAGTCCAAGTTGTTCGCATACCGAGAACGGTAAAATATTCACACTAGCCTCAAGATCTAACAATGCATTTTCTATCTGTTGATTGCCTATGGTACAAGTAACAGTGGGATAACCTGGATCTTTGAATTTGACTGGGTGCTATTGTGAAAGTATGGAACTAACTTGTTGGGTCAAGAATGCCTTTTTATGCATACTCATGTCTCGTTTGACCGTACACATATCTTTTAGGAACTTGACATAGATTGACATATGTTTAATTGCATCTATCAGGGGAAGGTTGATCTTAACATGTTTAAAGATGTCTAGAATTTCAGCATAAATACCAGGCTTTTTCTTGGCAAGTCTCTGGGGAAATGGTATGGGTGGAGTAAACACTCTTTCAGGGATATTTTCCTTATTTGGGCCCACATCTTTCTCAGGCCCATTAGTTTCACTAGGAGTTTTGTTGACGTCAGACTCTTTTTCTGTTTTATTACTACTCTTAGGTTGCTCTACCATGTTTTCAACTGTTTTTCCACTCCTGAGGGTAATGACTGCTTGAACATGCTCAGTAGAACTACCTGACCTATTTATCTGGTGGACTCATTTTGGATTCGGAGTCGGTTGGCTAGGAAATTTCCCATTTTCCCCACCATTTAGCTTGTTGGACAATTGACTTATTTGAGTCTCTAAGTTGTTAATAGCTCGGTCATTATTTTGTAGGTTTCGTTGAAAGTTATCGAGCCTCTGACATATCTGGTTAAAATGTTGGGTAGTTTTGGGCATGGTTTAGGGAACTATTTTCAATAAAGAGTTTTAGAGTTTCCTCTAGAGATGACTTTGAATCAACTGGACTTGGTTCTTGGACTTGGGTTGGGTTCCTAGGAAAACCGGGTGTGGGTTGCTAGAAGCATTTCCCTGATGGGCCTCTTTGGACCACGAAAAATTTGGGTAATGTCTCCACCCAGGGTTATAGGTATTAGAATATGGGTCAAAATTGGGTCGACCCTCATATTTAGAGTTCATACCTCCATGCAAGACACTAACCTGGTCACAAATAGTTTCATTTGGTTAAAACTGGGGCTTATTGTTATAACCCATAACCTGACTTGACCCTTCTTGGCTCATAATTTCTAAGGCCTATAGACGCCTAAGAATATCTGAACCGTTATCAACTTGATTAACCCTATGGACTGGGTTCCTAGTTACATCTGGTTCTCTCATTGAAGCCTATTGCCTCGTTTTCTCAGTTAACTCGATAAACGAGTCAAAACAAATATCTGGATCCTTATGAGTAAAATCTCCACCACTCATTGTTTCTACCTGCATACGGGTTTCAGTATCTAGTCCCTCATTATATGGCCCTTATGACACTAGTATAACAACTCATTAAACCTTTCTACATAATCATGTAGTTTTTCACCTAATTTTTGTTTAAAGGTTTGAATAGACTGACGAACAACCACATTCTTATGGTGTGGGTAAAATTTCTAAATAAAGGCCTCTACAAGGCCATCCCAAGTGGTGATTGTTTTAGCGGGATAAAATGATACCACTCTTTAGCATTTTTATCAAGGAAAAAAAGGAAACAAACGCAACTTAAGTACATCTATCGAGACATTTGAATAGCTCATGGTCCCACAAATTATTTCAAAGTCTCTAATATGGGTATATGGATTCTCGTTGTCTAACCCCCTAAATGTACGAAGCATGTTAATTTTCCCAGGTTTGATATCAAATTTTCCATTAGAGGCGGGTAAAACTACCCCAGATTCATGTACCACTCTAGAAGGGTTCGTACGATCTCTAAGGGTTTTGTTCACCTGGACCTCATTCTCATTATTACCGCTCATTTAAGCAAAACCGGATGTACCACCTAAATTTTTGTAACGGGTCGGACTTAAACAAAAAAGGTCATTTTCTTCAAGTCCATCTCCTACACGGATCTAACGACGCATACACAAGCAAAAATACTAGTGTTTAGCAGGAATTGTGCACATGCAAAAATGATGAGTTCACTAATATTAGGTAAGCTTGGTTTACCTTAACAAAATATACCTACAGTCATAGACTGGTCAAAGGTAAAAGGCTAAGGCTTGTGGACTTTCAGCTGGTAACTCCCATCAGTCCCAAGGCACAGATTCAGCTTATTTATCCACAGGTTTTCCTAAAAATCGGTGATCTGACGATGCAAAATGGTGTGTGCAAATGTGTGTTTTTTATAATAATAAAATAAAATATAAAATATTGACAATCACACCAAAAAGGAAATTAAATCTAAAAACTATTGAAATAAAAATTTAGAATATACTAACCTTTATGGTAGGCAATTTTCCACAATATATATATATATATATATATATTAGATTATCACATGCACAACAAAGACAAGAAAATACCAAATAAAATCTAGAAAACAAAATAAAAATAAAAATAAAATTCTAACTACTTAGCACTAAATTAAAAAAATATACTCCTTCCGTTTCAGGAAAAGAGTTACTTTCTCTTTAATTTTTGTTCCAACAAAAGAGTTACTTTCATTTTTCAACATAACAAACTTTCAAAACTACCCTTATTATTTTAAGAAATGTTATTATTCTCATTATAAAGATATATGTAGTATTAAACTTTTTGTTAGGGTAAATATATAAATAAATTATAAAAGTTATTCTCTCTCATCTTGCCTTAACAATTGTGCAAATAGGAAAAGTAACTCTTTTCCTGAAACGGAGGAAGTATATTAAAGATCTAAATTCTAAATATCCCCGACAGCGACGCCAAAAACTTGATGGGATTTTAATTCTCCGCAAGGGTACAACTATCGATAAGATAGTATACAATTAAGGATTCATCCACAGAGATTTTTAGAGTTGTAAAACTTAATTATTATTTTTTATTAATTAAAGTGCTAACACAATTGATGGAAATATTAATTGGTTTCTAAAATGCTAAAAATGCTTAAAATGCTAAAAATGGATTTTGTACTTAATAAAAGAGAGCCTAGGATTTTAAAAATCCACAACAATTATGTATACTAGATTGTTATAATCTCTCTTAATAATAATCTTCAAAATACTACACAAGACGATTTAGGTCATTTTCTACGTCTCAGAAAATATAACTTTTAAACTAAATTTTTTTATTTTCAAAATATTATTAATTTTTCTCTACTTAAATGCAGGTCCCAAAATAGACAAATACATCATTAATCAAGCATGAGGACAAGTAAAAATAAATTATTATCATTACACACGAAAATATAAGGGCCGAAATGAAGGTTATTATGGGAAAAGATTAAAATTATCTAGCATACATAAATGGGTTTCATACTTAATTCTAGGAAAGAAATTTATCCACTCATGGTAATAAGAAAAACACAAGAAAACTGATTAACCATTTGATTTTATTATTTCGGAAAAAAGGAGTTACAATTTTATTTTATTGATCAATTGATTCAACGACTGACCACAAAAAGCATTAGAAGAAGAGCTGTCTTACAGTGCAGCCGGATAAGACTGCTTCTGGTGTTTTAAAAGAACGACCTCTTCAATGTGTATTAAGCTCCAGAACGGTTGCAGACACTGTAGCAGAGGCTGTTGTAAAAGGTGTTGGTTTTGAAAGATTTGGTAATGGCTATTAACAACAGTTTGAAACTGTGTCAAAATTCTTCTTCTTCAACCTCTCGCTGTCTGCTAAGAAAACATACAGAGTGATTTTTTTTCTTTTTGATTCTGTCTCTCTGTGATCCTCAGCTTCAACACCAACTCCTATTTATACTACTCAACCCAAATCTTCTCCAAATCTTCATGTAATCTTCAAAATATTTTCTCTTTAATTAAAAATTCTTCACGGGAAAATATTCTTCCTTTTGGTGGTGATTTCTTTCTGTTTTCGTTTTGTTTCTTCCAAACTTAATTATATACGTTTCTGAGAAGTATAGAGATAGGATCAAGTCGTTAAGGAAAGAAATCCTGTTTTTCACGGGATTATTATTTCTCTCTGATTTTTTTGTTTCGAGGATATCTAGTTTCTTAATAACCGAGATTATATGAAATCTTGTTATGCTTGATTACGTGTACGAATTATAAGGAAAGGATATACTTGTCTTAATCTTCCGCAAAACTTTCCAAAAGAATAATATTACTTCATGTTGTTGAAGAAGAAAAAAAAATTCCCGCCAAAGCTTTATGTTTAAATATAGATAAAGGGTGCTCTTTTCCAAGGCATGGGTGCCTTTATCACTTTTATTCGGGTGCCTTTATCAATACCGATGAGTGCTTTTAACACTTTTCAAGCCAATTTTTCCACGATTTCCAATTCTCCAAAAATACCTACAAAAGAACATTATTAGTACAAAAAATAGAGACTTAACAATATAAATACGAGACCAATTTAGACACAAAAATATGTCTATCAGGCTAGCCAAGTAAGCTGTTTGAGACACTTATAAGTGTTGTAAACCTAATTTTTAGTGTTTTCTAAGCTTAGATATGCTATTCACATTGATTGCTCCACTAAGCAGAACTTAATTTCTGGTTCAATTCTTGTAAAGAATAGCTTTAAGATTGTATTAATATGTAGCAAATAAATTATCCCTTTCTATATGTTGACAAGGGTTATATGACCTCTGGCCTATTTAAGGCTAATGTAATGACTGTAATGCCTAAGATGGATAAAGTTGAATCCTCTACTTATATCGTTGAGTCTTATTCTACTTGGCATGAGAGATTAGGTCATGTTAATTATGATTCATTAAAGAAATTAATGAACATGGAATTGTTACCCAAAATCGATATAGATTCAACCAAAAGATGTGAAATCCGTGTTGAGTCTAAGTTTTCAAAACCTTATTTTCATGTTGTTGAAACGGATACAGATTCATTAGACATAATACACACTTATTTTTATGATTTAAAAATGGTATAAACCAGGGGTGGTAAGAAGTACTTTGTCACTTTCATAGATGATGGTACAAGGTTTTGTCATATTTACTTATTAAGAAGTAAAGATGAAGCGGTTGATAAATTTTAACTTTATAAGAATGAAGTTGAGAATATACTAAAACAGAAAAATTAAAATTCTGAAAAGCGATAGAGGCACTGAGTATAAATCTATTTTAGATGAGATTTGTGTACAAAATGGAATCAGTCATTAAACTACGCCTCCATGTTCACCACAGTCAAATGGTATTGATGAATGCAAGAGTCGTACTTTAATAAGGTACCCACAAGAAAAAGGATAAAACATTGTATGAATTATGGAAAGGCAGAAAGTCTTCATATAAATACATTAAAGTGTGGGGGTGCTTGGCAAAGGTAGCAGTACTACTTCCTAAAGGGTTAAGATATGACCAAAACAATAAATTGTATCATTGGTATGCTGAGAACAGTAGTACATACATATTTCTGGTTCACAAGTCTGAAATTGAGGATATACACGTAAACACCGTGTTAGAATCAAGGGATGCAATATTCTCTAAAAATGTGTTTCCATGTAAACCAGAAAGTAACAGTCTTCTCAAGAGGAAAAGTGTAAGAAAAAATGGAAATACAAGTTTTTCACAATTACCCGAGCAACAGGAATGAGAAATCGTTCAAGAACCTAGGAAGAGTAAAAGATCCAAACTTGCTAAAACTTTTGTTTCAGACTTTGTTTCTTGTATGTTAGAGGATGAACCTCAAACATATAAACAGGTTATGGCTACACCAGAAGCTCCGTACTGGAAAGAATCCATAGATATTAAAATCGATTCCATCATGCAAAACCACATATGGGAGTTAATGGATCTACCCCTAGGTTGTAAACCTTTGGGTAATAAATGGGTTTTCGAACGGAAATTAAAAGCTGATAGAACGACAGACAAGAATAAAGCGAAATTAGTTGTCAACAGATTTAGACAAAAGGAAGGTTTAGATTATTTTGACACTTGCTCTCCTTTTTCAAGGATTACCCTCATAAGATTGCTTATTACAATTTCGTCACTGTATAATCTGGATATACATCAAATGGATGTTAAGACTGCATTCTTAAATAGAGATTTAGAAGAAGAAATCTAGATAGAACAACGTAAAGGGTTTCTGGCACCCAGAAACAAAAAGAAAGTTTGTAAGTTGGTGAAATCGCTTTACGGGAAGGCACCTAAACAGTGGCATATAAAGTTTGATAATTTACTATTATCAAATGGGTTCAAAATATATGAATGTGATAAATGTGTATACATTAAAGTGATACCTAGGTTTCGTAATTATATGCTTATATGTAAATGGTATGCTGATTATGGGAACTAATTCAAAAATAATAAAATCTTTAAACAAGATCTTGTCTAAACATTTCGATATGAAAGATTAAGGCAAAGCAGATTTCATTCTTGGAATTAAAATTTCCAGAAGTCCAAAAGGGATTAAATTATCTCAAAAATATTAAGTTGGATTTTTTTAGAAAAATTTAATAAGAATGACGAAAAAATGGCTTAAGACATGAATGCTCGTCTTCTAAAGAATGAAGGACAAGATGTTGGACAATTAGAATACTCTCGGGTAATTGAAAATCTAATATATCTAATGATTTGTACTATACTAGATATAGCATGTGCGGTGAACAAGTTAAATAGGTTTACAAAAAATCCTAATAAAACTCATTGGCAAGCCATAGTAAGAGTCTTGAGATATTTGAAAAAGACAAAAGATTATGGTTTGTATTACACAACATATCCAGTAGTTTTGGTAGGATATATTGATACAAAACGGATCTCAGACTCATATGATACTACCATTTAGTTCTGAAACTGAAATAAAAAGTATACAAAACTTTTCTTAAAACTGGTTCGAAACTAGGAGCCAGTGTGCTTGGTTTTAAAACAACACTGAACCTTGCAAGAACAAAAATCATGTAAGTTTGTTCATTTAGTACATTAACCTAGTAAATGGTCAATGATCGTTCTTAATAAAGTCTTAGATCCAAATCTTTTTTATTTTTATATACATAATAATATTATATCGTATCTGGTATTGGTCCAAATAGTGAATACTTTCGATAGATAAATAGATAGGTCATTTAAAAATATAGGATTGTTTATTTTTCACTTGAAAAATATATGCATGTTCTTTTGAATTTACAAATATAGGCTTGTTTTGATCGTTTTTTTAAATAAAGGTAACGACATGTTATCCTCCATGTGGCCAGTTATCTGGACTTCAAAAGATATTTAAGCCCTCCACACTTGGTCAACAAAATTATTTGGGTATGTACAAACAAAGTCGTATTCCGTACGTGCACGTGATCCACATGTTAATCTCATCCAACCGAAAATCTTTGTGGTTCAGCACAACATAATCAAAATCTAAAGTACATTACGTGTACGTTTTTCATTAGCCAAAAACATTTACAAGACTTAAACATGTTTTTTTTTGTGACTTGGTGTATGGATCTGACTGGGCCCCTAACTCAGCACATTTCAGATGTCAAACGTTTGTTTTTAATTTTTTTCATATCTGACTCGCTACCCAAATCAGATATAATCTTTGACTCGGACTCCTTTGAGTCAAGGAATAAAATATTCCTGACTCATGGGACCAAGTCACTGACTCGCATAATTTTAAGTCAGTTGAGTCAGGTCTGACTCAAAAAATAAACACGTTGAGTCAGATCCAAATAAGGCAGGTGATTTCATTCAGATCCAGACGAGTCAGATCAAGAAAAAAACATAAACATGAAGTTAGCCACATAATAATTAAGACTCTTTTCCATCTCCACATGAGAAATCAAGAAATTCTCCTCTGTGAGATATCTCAATCAAGCAAAGATTTCTTTCGATTTCTTCCAAATCAATCAAAAATGTCCAAATTTATACAAATTATGATGTTGTTATAGTAGGAGCAGGACTAGTTGGATTATCAGCTGCAAATAAATTTAAACAAATGTACATTGAAAAATATGTTGATTTATTAGTTTGCGTTCTCCTTAGAAAATTATTCTCATATCACTGCATATATCATGAATTACATGTGATACCTTGAAATGAAGAAAGCTCAACCACTTGAAGAACAGAAAAATAACTTAGCCGTTTTGCTCCAGCAGCACATAGTGAGATGCGAGCAACAACCTTTGCAGCAGGCTCAAACAAAGTATTTGCACCAACATTTACTTACTCAAAGATTGCAGTGGGAACTGCTTATACATGTTTGTAATACCTTCAATATAAAGAAATTCCAAATAAATTTTTTATCAAACAGTTAATCTATTATTATAACAAATTAAAAGAAACTACAATTAAAACCAACTAAGATTATTTCTTCCCAAAAAATTATTGAACACTTCATGTGCACTAACACCTTTCTCATAAAAACATAGAATTGAATCTTAAATTCAAATAATATTAAAAATCCACCCCTTTACAAAAACAATCCCATATACAAAACACCAATCTAACTCATACAAAGAATCAAGAAAATAGACATATGCAATCTGAATCTTCTCTTTTGATCACTTCAAAACTAAATAATGACAAATTGATCTGAGTTGATAAATATGTAAGGAATTAAAATTGTTTTACTATAACCCAACTCTTAATCCTTCTAGAACTCTAAATCACATGACCCAAAAGATCATGGATAAATAGCAGTTGTTGAGACTTAGTACAATACCATATTAACCTGGTCATTTAAATTTTTTCTCAAACATGTAATATGAATTTCGCAAGATGGTGATGGAGATGACTCTATTGGATCCCATTGCGTATTAGTACCTTTATCTTATGCCTACAGAGGATTCCTTTACTCTCAAACATTTGAAACTACAATGAACACCGAAATCAACTATTTTTTTCCTTTTTTTCTCCTTTCTTTCGACAATTTCATCAAAATCACTATCTTCTGAATTAGAATCAGACTCACACTCATAGTCTGTATCTTCTAAAGATGTGTCATCATCAACTAAAGTTTATGTTTGTGCATCCTTTTCCATTTCATTCTCATAAGTTTCTATTTTATTAAATGTTACAGTAAACAATAGTTGTTTGCAGAATTGATCAATTATCCAAATATCCCCACGAATAATATATCCAGACGTCTCGTGACTTTATTCCATGTTAAGTATATTACAACTTATGGATTCCTTTATTTCATGTGAGAACTCTCTGTATTTGCAATGAGTGTACAACTGCTAAATTTGTTGTTCAAACAGATTCTTTGTAACAGTCTTAATAGACTTCAAAAATGACTCACCATCTGCAACCAACTTTTTTCCTTAGTGCTTGTTCATACTGCTCAACAAATTGTTTCAAAGATGTTTTCTGGTGCACAAAACCATCGAAAAGGGCGTTCATGCTTTCACTCTACTGAGTTGTCGACATACCATCCCAAAATGTGTTTTTCACGAAGCATGGTATCCATCTTTCTTTCTCGGCATATAGATCTCTTAACCATTTGTTTTCCTCCAAGGTATACTTTTGTAACATCTTCTGCCAACGTGTTTCAAAATCAACCGGGGTTTGTGTGTCGTAGATCACTTCTTGCAGAGTGAATATTATTTTCTCCCTTTTGGAGTACATGCCAAACTTGTCTTGCACTTTTTTTCATAATGTGCCACAAACACCACCTATGTCTAGCTACGGGAAAAACAATTTTAAAGGTGTTTTGCATGGTTTTATCTTGATCAGTTATGATTGCTTGTGGAGGACACCCAGACATACATTTCAAACATTCAATGAATAACCATATAAAAGTTTATTCTCGTTCATACGAGAGTAACCACACCCAAGTAATATAGATTGTCCATGATGATTTACACCAACAAAAGGAGCAAAGGGCATGTTAAATGTGTTGGTCAAGTAAGTGGTATCAAAACTAACAACATCACCGAAATCTTTATATGCTTCTCTACACCTGCTATCAGCCCAGAATACATTTTTCAAATATTTTTCTTTATCTATATCTATAGCATAGTAAAAATTTGAATGTTCGTTGTATTTTTGACTTACCTTGTTCATAAAATATCTCATCATAGTTGTAGCTCCTCCTTTCCAATCCTTAGCGCCTCAACTCTTGTATGATATTTCGACAATCCTTTTCTGTACACGCCATGTTGTTATATCCTCCATGATCGTTAACGATTGAAATGAAACTTCTGTGCATCTTAATTCCCGACTGGTCGTTAGCATTGAGGCGGTGTCTAACATGTGAAATAACTTCTCGGTAACATGGCATCAAACGAGATATGTCAGGATTAACAAAGTGATTGTCCACAGTATGGAATGTCGAAACCTCCCATTTGTCACCACGGATTAGGCATGCAGTTAATCTAGCTTTACACCCACACCTATTTTTCTTTTTTTAGTCGAATTTTTGTTTACATTGGGTTTAATTTCCTTGTCGATTACAACGGAAAGACATACTTCTAAAAAAAACTGCTTCATTTTTGTGATGGGTTTTTTTCCTGACTGCAAATTCAAACTTTTTTCCATATGTTTATAAGCTAACTCCAATTCAGGCATAGTATTAAAAATCGTACATGTATGTATCTCATTGTCTAACACACAATCATCATCATCACCAACCTCATCGTCATCAACTTCTTCAGAACCGCTTAATTCGAAATCTTCGTCTGCATCCTTATCCTCTTTGTCAGTAATATAATTGATGTTCGTACTATCCATGTACGAAAAAAAGATCGATATAGGTTATCAAGATCTTACCTCGCTAGACTCCAGAAGTATTATTGATTTGTGAGAAAAAACAAATAAATCTTTTGTTCTCAATAAAAAATTTGGAAGTATATTTTCTTTGATACAAAAAAATCCATATATCTAATATTAACCGTTTGATTTAATGGACGACTACGATAATTAACTGATTTCTCTCGCATAAGGTTTTATGGGATGATATGAATTTAGGAGATTCGGATCCCATGTGGAATAGCAACTAATATTGAGAGTAGATTTTTGGGTTGCATTCACTTGCAGATGTCAGCGACACAAGTATCAAAAAAGGCTAGGAAGTAGCTCCTCCAAATTGTCCCATCCCATCAATAACCGGGTAGTTCAAGGAGCCAACCTAATATTGTCTGAATCCACGTGTATGGACACATCTAGCTCGTGCTCTACTCCCCCTGACACAAGCTCACCTCAACCACAGTATTAAAATGGCAGTCCAAAATATACAAGCCCCACATATGACCACACATGTTCATAAATACCAACCGTCAGATCATTCACACGTACTACAAACAGCGATATTCCACCCATGATATCCATCATCAACGGTCAATAATACTGCTTACAGATGAACAAAGTTTCGTTTACATTTGACCATAGCGTGATAGTTGAGATTCTTGAGAAGCCAATTGGCCTGCAACTGAAGTGTTCTGAACCGTACGATCACATCAGCACGGGGTAACGACAATGGCGCGAAAATAATATTAATAAATTCAAATACAATTATAGACTTTTAGGTTAAACGTCCAAGTCAATGGCATCAAACAAACGAAAAAAAAATTAAAAAGAAAAAAACTTAAAAAACTATTGAATAGGTTTCAACGATCTGAGAATCAAAGGAACATATGGAGAATTAAAAAGGAGTGGAAGAGGTGAAGTTAATGCAACAGAAGAGGGATAGTTGTTGGTGGAGGGAAGGTGGTGTGGTGGTGGTGGTGGTGGTGGTTAGGATGAGTTTACTGCCTCCTCCTCATCAGAAGAAGCAACATCTGTGTTGGATATGGTGGTGGTTGGGGAAAGTAGTGGTTCGGTTAATAGTATTCGAGTTACTGATACTCCAATACTTCTATTGGTTTGTTTTCATAAAGCTTTTAGGGCTGAACTTGAAGAGCTTCATGGAACTACGTCTTCATTCTTGGAGATCATCGGGTCTCCTGGACGTGACTTGATTATTGACCTACTTCGCCGGTATCGATTTCTTAAAGTTGCATATAAGTATCATACAGCTGCTGAGGATGAAGTAAGTAGCTTCATGTTCGTTCGATTATGCCAATAATTTTGTGATAGACTGTTTAGTTTGAGCTAATTTTAGTAATTGTTGCTTCCAAGTTATTTGGTAAAATGCCCAAATATTGATGTGAATTGATTAATAATACAAAGTCGGCACTTGGAACAAAGGGTTCTTAATTTTGTTGTTGCTGTATTCCATATTCCATATCAATGAATCTTAGCGACATACTAGGTCAATCTGCACCTGAACCTGACTATCTTTTTTTCTTCTTCATTTTTGATAATTCGGTAGAAATTAGGTGCTGACTAGTTGCAAATTCAGGTCATCGGTATAAACACCCACGGAGCCATGACTTTACTATTGTCCTAGAGAGGCATCTGCTCTGCGACCAACTACTTTTACCAATCTACTAGGGAGGCATCTGCTCTGCACCCAAAACCTATACCTCTTTTATGGGGTAAAATAGCTAAAATTTAAAGAAGAGAGTCAAAATTGTCAGTTTATATATACATAAAAAAGGTCAGATGTTGTGATCTATCTTTTTCTAGATACAATTTCTATAATTTAACTTTAAATGCTTTTGCAGGTAATTTTTCAAGCTCTGGATGTGCGTATAAAAAATGTTACAAGTTCATATTCTCTTGAACATAGAGTGATAGATGATCTATTTGAGTCAGTTTTCCAGAGTTTTTCCGCTTTGTTGGAGGATAATGGAAAAGTTTCACTACCACTTCAAGATCTTATTTCTCAGAGCTACACAATGCAGTCCTTCATTTGCAACCATATGCTCAAAGAAGAAGAGCAGGTATGTCACACTTATTTTTCTCTTACTATGAATTACTATTCAGCTGAGCATGCCTTGGCTGGATACTCATTATTCCGGGATACATATTGGATGAATGCCTTTATTTTGCCTGTGTGTTTTTTAAGTACCGTCCTTACCATGAAAGTTTAGAGTATTTTATTTCAAAAAAAAGAAGAAGGAGAAAGTTTTGAGTAGGAATTCTCACTATATTATGTATTTTCTTGCAGGTTTTTGACTTGCTGATTAAGTCATTCTCCTTGGAAGAACAGGCTTCACTTGTTTGGCAGTTCATTTGTAGTGTACCTATAATGCTATTGGAAGATATGTTTCCCTGGATGACATCCTATCTTCCTGCAAATGAGCAGGCCGATGTTGCGCTTTGTATTAAAGAGGTTGTTCCTAAAGAAAATCTATTACAAGAGGTAAGCCTGTAGTTCTTTTTTGCGGTGGTTTAGTTCACCGCTGTTATTGTTAAGGAACCAAATAATCGAGTTTCTTTGTGAAGGTCGTGACATCCTGGCTTGTTAAGAAAAGACAACCAACTTCCAAAGCCTTCAACACCTGCAAAGGTGAAAACAGGTTCCTAAGTTCTATTGAACCATTATACTTGAAGGAGTTGCCAAAGGCATACTCATTCAGCAAGAGCTTATCTGGCAAATTCTGCAGTCAAGAAGAGTTAGATCTTGCCAAGGATACTGCAAAGCATCATCCTATTGATGGTCTTCGTCTTTGGCATGGTGCCATCAATAAAGATTTGAGTGAAATTCTTGTGGAGCTTCACGGAACAAGAAGATCCAGGACTTATTGCACTTTACCTTCAATAAGTGGCCGGTTAAAGTTCTTTGCAGATGTTCTCATTTTCTATAGGTAATATTAAATTTTCGGGTACATGACCATGTTAACTTTATTCATACCCAGTAATTCTCTTTTCCGTGCTTTTTCTCTTTTATTTTGGTTCATAGCCACAAAAATAATGTATTTTTTGCTTCAGTGATGCCCTGGAGAAAGTCTTCTTCTCAGTTTTGAATGAACTTGCCGATGGGTCCTTATCTTTCACATATCAAAGATTCCCAGATGACTTTCAGATTGAAGGTCTCTTCCGAGCTTTACAAAATATTAGCAGTCAAAATATTTCATCATTATCCAATCACGTGGAGAATCTGTGCTCGCAATTGGTTCCTTTCTTAGAGGGTATTAGCGTACACTTTGCTTTTCAAGAATCCGAGGTATATTCATTTCTTCAAAAGAAGTTGGAGTATTCATAACACCATCAAGTTAACTTCGAAACTACTGATGGGTCTTCTTCGTTTTAGTTAGGCAACCCAGTTTATCAGTTTTATAGGTCTTTGATACTTCTCGAGTTTTAGACTAATTATTAAGTGATAAATACTACTTCCCAATTCCAAGAACGACATGCTCTAGATTCCGAAATACCGTTGATAGGACCACTTAGACTTGATTGTATATACTAGTTAGCATCTGTCGTCATCGCTATTCACTCATGTGTAATTTGAACAGGTTTTTCCTCTCATTCGCAAGAACTGCAATTATGAAATGCAGCAGAGCTTGTTATATACGAGCTTGCAAGTGATGCCTCTTGGATTATTAAAATGTGTGATAAGTTGGTTCTCAACACATTTAACTGAGGAGGAGTCAAAAGCCATTCTTTTTAGCATACACTGGGCAGGTCTGCCTTTGAATTATTTGAATGCTCTTTTTTTTTTTTAATATTTGGTTCTACTTTTAAATTAAAATGACCTGGGTATTCATTTATTTCCTATAACAGGATCTGTAGCTGACATGTCTTTTGCTCGGCTCTTGAATGAGTGGGTTCACACTGGGTATTCAGGCAAGACCACCCTCGAGAAATTCAGAGAAGAGTTACAGGAAATGTTTAAGAACAGAGGTACTTGTTTACCTGACTGTGTAGAGGATCATTGCAAGAAAGCTCACCCTAGCCAGATAAAAACAGATTTTTCTGGAAAGACCAAGAACCGCTTATCTGATAATCATCCTTTCAAAGTTGAAGCCTATAGCACTTCTTACTCTAGCGAAATTAATCTGCAGATATTTTTCCCCGAGGCTGTTAGAAAATTATCCCCCTATCCAGCAGTTACACATAACAGCGACACTGGTTCCAGTCTCACTCCGGAGTTCAAACCAGTTGACTTCATATTTCTCTTCCACAGGGCCCTGAAGAATGATATGGAATATCTTATCCTTATATCAGCAAAGATGGATAAGAATATAGGGTTCCTCAAGGAATTCCTTCAGAGGTTTCATCTTGTCCGGTTTCTCTACCAAATCCATAGTGACAGCGAAGATGAAATTGTGTTTCCAGCTCTGGAGTCTATGGCGAAATTCCAAAACATTAGCTCTTCATATTCCATCGACCACAAATTGGAAAAGGAGCTCTTCAGCAGTGTCTCCACCATTCTATACGAAATTTCTGAGTTACACATTTCTCTTCCTGCTGAAGCATCAAGTGTTCTGGAAGGGAAAGTTGATCAGAGAATTCTTAAATACCGTCAGATGTGTGCAAAGCTTCATCGTATGTGTAAAACAATGTGTATTGCACTAGATAAGCATGTGTATCACGAAGAGATTGAACTTTGGCCATTATTTTCACAGTTCTTCTCATATGAGGAACAAGAAAAAATCATAGGGCGCATGCTTGGAAGGACAAGCGCCGAAGTTCTGCAAGTAATGTTGCCCTGGCTTATGGCGTCATTATCAACTGCAGAGCAACATGGAATATTGTCGATATGGCGCAGGTCTACAAAAAATACAATGTTTACTGAATGGTTGGCCGAATGGTGGGAAGATTTGGACAAGAACGGTTTAACTGTCGCAAAGGAGGAGCTCAATCACACACCTTTAACAACAGAAGATCCACTGGAAATTGTTGCTACATATTTGTCAATAGGAAGCCACAATGAGCTTGAAGGGATGAACCTTAACTGTAAAGCATTCATGTTTCCAAAAAAAAGTTATGCGGGTGCTAGTGTTGAACTATTTAGAAAGCGCAATGGAGATGATAAAACGAAAGTTGTTAATGAGATTAAGAATTTTCAAGATCCTGAGTTGAAAAAATATGAAGGTGAAATGAAGACTTATCAGAGAGGAATAGAGGTCAATGAGAAAGCCAGTGAAGTTCCGGGTGATGATCAGACACTTAGGCATGAGAAGCAACTTTTGATCACGAGTGATGCAGAAATGGAGGCGGATTAGAAAAATATCACGTAACACTACTTTAGATTCTCGGCAAATGGCTCGCGAAATTCAAGACCTGCTTACAAGGTTGGTTTCTACAACTTTTGTTTTTGTTTCTATTTTTATAGGTCATATATTCTTTTTTGTTTCTATTTTTGTAGGTCATATAAGGTAGGTATTGTAATCTAGTATATATATGAGATGGTCGATTAATTGTTATTCTCTAGACCCTTCAAACCTACATAAGTGTACCTGAGTAGACATGCCAGAAATTGACTAGAGAGTTCTATTGATCAGGTCAGGCCAACTTAAATCTTTGTTGCTTTAAGTTGTTTAAAAAGTGATAATAATGCCTGTCCTGGATTTTATGAATCTGGGGTTCAACTTTTACACCTTCAATAGCACCTGCTAGTGAGTTCCAACTTTCTGAATGGTTTCTTTTGCCACTAAAGTGACATACTACCCCTTGGCCCAAGGCACTTTATTCTATTTCTCAAATATTCAAGCATTTTATGTGGATATTCATTAAAAAAAAGATTCATGTTCCAGTCGTTGGGATATTTCCCAGCTAAAACATCGTCAAGAAGTTGCTTTCATAAGTGATGTCGGGGAATTTCCTGGTCAGTGTCCAGCTTATCGCGACAAAGAGAAACAAATATTTGGCTGCAAACACTACAAGAGGAACTGTAAAATTTTTGCTGCTTGCTGTAAGCAGTTGTTTACATGTAAATATTGCCATGATGAGGCTGGCTCGACTATAAAATAGACAGGTAAGAATAGTTTGACTCTGCAATAGTTTCATATTATCTTGCTGGTATTTGACGGTGGATTTTTATATAGTAGCTTACTGATTTGAGCATATGTAGGAAGTCTACCACCGAGATGATGTGCATGGAATGTTTGAAAATTCAACCTATTGGCCCAACGTGTTCGAACATATCTTGCAACAATTTATTCATGGCAAAGTACTACTGCAAAATCTGCAAACTATTTGATGATGACAGGTGATAAATCAACCAGACTTTGGTTCAATGTTGTATTATTATGGCGAAATCTAGCTTTGAGATGTATTTCATCTTCACCTGAAATTTTCTGTTTGGAGATAAATGATTATTTCTGATGACTTCTACTTCATTTTGTACAGGGAAATCTACCACTGTCCCTTCTGCAACATATGTCGACTTGGAAAGGGCTTGGGGATTGATTTCTTTCATTGTATGAATTGCAGTGCATGCCTATCAAAATCTCTCACAGTGCATATATGCAGAGAAAAGTGTTTCGAGTCTAATTGTCCGATCTGCCATGAGGATATCTTCACATCAACATCTCCAGTGAAGGCCCTTGAATGTGGGCATTTGATGCACTCAACATGTTTTCAGGTATACAACTCATGTGAGTTTTTCCATGTTGCTATTTTTTCTTTTAGATATTACTGAGACCTCTTTTGATGTGCTTTTTGATGCTGGTTGTAGGACTACACTTGCACTCACTATACATGCCCAATTTGCTGCAAGTCACTTGGGGATATGAAGGTCAGTTACTTATGAATATACATTGCTTTGTGTGGAGATCTGTTAAAATTTGTTAATGGTTAAATGCTTTTGCAGGTATACTTTGCGTTGCTTGACTCCTTGTTGGCTGAAGAAGGAGTTCCAGAGGAATATTTTGGACAAACCCAGGTATAACCTGTCTTCTTTTTACTTTCAGCATTTATTAATTCTTAACTTTTTTTGTGTTGCTGCTGATATAGATAATGGTAATTTACAGGACATACTGTGCCATGACTGTGAGAGGAGAGGGGTTGCTCCCTACCATTGGCGTCACCACAAGTGTCCATACTGTGGTTCTTACAGTACCCGCCTTCTTTGAGTGCATCACAGTGGTACAAGTTGTACAACCACATAGGGACCAGCAGGGCTAGTCGCTCCACCTTTTACATCTCTTCTATGTGAACTATGTTTGCACCATTA
This sequence comes from Papaver californicum, assembly GCA_023531435.1. Taxonomy (NCBI): domain Eukaryota; kingdom Viridiplantae; phylum Streptophyta; class Magnoliopsida; order Ranunculales; family Papaveraceae; genus Papaver; species Papaver californicum. Next base: position 1,757,354 of record JAJJMC010026966.1, read on the forward strand.
CTTTTCTAGGCTGAAGTTTTACAATAAGTGTGTTCTCCGCTGTGAGATCATCCCAAGAAATCAACTGCAGTCTACCTCAATGCGAGTGCCACAAGTGAGACATAAATAAGGTGTAAAAAACAAGTGGTGTACCAATATAGGCGCAGATTGTAATTAACATTTTCTTAACATTGTAACATCTTGAGTTGAGCGACAGTTTTTCTTTCGTCAGGTCCTAACATAATTTTAACATAATTGTTTAGGCTCTTAATCGTCTTTATCTATACTTAGGATACTGATAGTAAAAAGTTTCAAGCTCTTGTATACTCGTACATGTATGTGATCTGCATTTGCTTATAGAGAAAGGATGAGTTTTCATGTAAGGTCCATTACTTAATGTTACATCTTCATTGAGTATAAGAAACTTAATGATCAGTCCTAGTAATCCGTCTCTGATGCTTCTGACCATCGCATATAGTAAGGACGGAGCTAGAAATCTTCTATAGGAGCGGCCAAACTAGAATTGCCTGCCTCAATATTTGACGAATGGGGTGGCCAATAACAGTACATTTATCATCAATTTCAAAACCACACGTAGTTAGTAATCTAGAAAATTTAAAGGTGGCCAGGATCACCCTTAGCAGAACTGCAGCAGGGTAGCTCTGTTGGTAGTAGAAACAATATTAAGTCGCATCATAATCTTTCTCTTTAATGATAATCGGGTGGATGAATCTTCATTCAGGCAGCAAAAGAGTGCGAAGAATCTTGTTACAACGGAGGAGTATGATCATAATTATAAGCTTCACATTGTGTTCAACATATAAGATTTAATTTTATAGATACATAAATTGCAGGTTCGTGAACTACACAATCACTCAATAAATATGCAAGTAATGTTTACGGAGAATACCTGGATAAGCTGCTCCGTATTCCATCATCAATTAACATGTAATAGAAGTAATACCTTGTGGAGGTCTTGGTTTTTCTCTCCTGACCTTAAAGCATCTCTAAGTAAAAAATAGTACGTGGAAGTCTCAATAAGATCTTTATTTATTAGGGTTTACTGATGTATTAAATATAGGATCCTATAGCTAATAAACTATTATAGGAATTTAACTTTTATATTATTTTATGTGATAAATTTTCACCGTTTAATTTTATTTTAAATAATTATTAATTTTATTTTTATGAAAAATATGACATAGAGGTCATTCCATAGGTCTAGTTAAGACTTTCTTTAAGAGCATCTCCAATAGAAGGTGCAAAAACTCCTACATGGAGGTCTTATTTAGACCTTTTATTTATGGGTCATATGCATGTAGTAAATATATGACCCCATAGTTGATAAACTATCTCCAATAGTATATGAGTTTAAACTTTAGAATCTCTAGTTTGATAAAATCTAACCGTTTAATCTTATGTGAAATAATTACTAAAGAAAAAAAATAGGAAAAAAAATGACATGGAGGGTCTAACCGAAAGTCTAGTTAAGACTTTCTCTAAAACCTTTTTATTTACTATGATATCCCTCCTATTTTATAGGACCTTCTATTGGAGATGAATTTATTTTAGATAAGGGTCTAAAATCTTATGTGCCATAGAAAAATAAAATTTATACCTTCTGTTGGAGATGCTCTGAAACCTTTATATTTAGTATGTATTCCCTGCTATTTTGTAGCATCTATTATTGTAAATGAATTTATTTTAAATAGGGATCTAAAATTTCATGTATCATAAAACAAAATAAAATGTATACCTTCTGTTAAAGATGCTTTTGTCAACATAATAAGTCGTAATTCAATATTGATGAACATTGTGTTCCTTTTAGTAAGAATTGAATAAATACCCTAAGTTTGGTTAGGCTTCACAAATACCCTTGAGGGGTAAAAATAAATTTATCAATAAAAATATATTCTTCATAACGCTCATGTTCAACTGCTCTTTCTCTCTTTCCTCTTCTCTCCCTTCTTTCTATCCTTTCTCCAACTCTAATGGGCCGGGAGTAATCTTTTTCTGATGCTCCTCCTTAGCTAGGAAGGGAGAATGAGACACTGAGGGGGATTTTGATTCTCAGTTTAACTTTTAGATTCACCAGATTCATGAAAACCTTTAAAAGAAAGCTGATATGAGTTTAATTTTGATTACCCCATTTTTTCCTCTTTTTATTTTATAATATCAATCTCTTAAACATTCATACTCAAGCATCATCCATTTAAAGCATTCGTATTCAATCATCATGTTAGGAATTTTTGATCAAGTTCTATGAGCCTTATCATCATAAATTAGACTCTATTCTGAGTTTGCTTCCTTGTGATTAGATAGGGGTTGTATCATCCAGTAGATAGGATGATTCTTTTCATTTTTTGATGAGTTTATCTTCAAAGCGATTTTTGTTCCCATATCCATTTTAAGTTGCTTCCTATCTAATCCTTTCCTCCTAATCTTTGGTTTGAACCTTATTTAGTTCTGAGATTTCTTCAAATTCTGTTTCCTATGGCTTTTGATTTCTTCTAAAATTCTTTTCCTTTTTCTTTATAGGCTTTTGCAATGCTTTTAATTATGATTCAAACCATTCCAATCTCCCTGATTCTAGTGATTAATCATGTTCTAGATTTCTGTTATTCTTCTTGAGTTTCTAAGGCTTTTTTCTCTACTCTAAGTCTGTTCTATTATCTGAATTATTTCTTTTCGATTCATATGCTTTAAAATTCTTGCTTTATTTAAAAAAATAAAAATCTGAAAGCATTATGAAATTTAGGCAAATAACTTTAAACCAAACCATCTATTTTCATACTGAATAAAGGAAACTTAAAACCCAGTTTTTGATCCATACAAATTAATAATATAAACATCATACTTTAAAAGTTAAAAAGAGTAACTATCACTACACTTTGTGATGTTTAATATGAATTTAGGCACGTAAATAAAAGTTACTTAAATGGCGTTGCAAATGTTTGTGCAACGTAGATTCGTTGCAAAAATTAAATAGAGCAACGTTGCAACGCTTTATTTTTCCAATTTGTGCAACGTATATACTATTTTAAGCAACATAAAAAATAATTAGAGCAACTAACATATGCGTTGCAAAATCTTTACTAGGAAATAAAAAAAATCATTTTTTTATTTAAAAATTCCAGTATTACAAAACTGTGCACCTGCTCAGATCCTTACAATATTCTCTCTTCCAACATGGGTTACATATACATAACTTATACTCTCTAGGGGAGATCAGAGATAGACATACATTTAAATGATCTATTGAATTTATAAAATTAAATGAGATGAACTAATACCGCGTAGGCCTTGAAGATAATCTCTGAGTAGCAGAGCTGAATTATGACTGATTTAACATACCAATTTTATAAACTTGTTGTGTAGTTAATCCAGATGCAGGGTTAGCCAGCACAAACTTCCATTGCAATAGCACCTGAAAAGAGGAGAATAACATATATGAATACTCAAACTGATATGAGTTAAAGAATCCACAGGGGGCGTCAAACAGAAAACATAACAGCATGACGGGAAGAAAATGAAAGAATTCAGAATTCTGAGGCACACACGACTGCTTCACAGTTGGAGGTTTTTAGACATGAGGATGTCATGTGAATTTGGCATGTGATGTCATCTAAGATGAAGTTTTGTTGAGCATATCAGGCTGAACACACTTGACTACTAAGATCTGTCGGTCTTGTCTAGCAGACCCCTTGGACAGAATCATTGGTACCCGTTGACTCAGCATTGAGGCATCGTGGCCAACTTCCGACGCATATGACATATTGAGTAGATTAAGTTCTATACAATACATACAATCCTCATTCTCTTGCATATTTAATGTTTCAGCATATAGAAACGGAAATAGAATAGCAATCAATGTTCAACATGGGATGTGTATATCTCATAGTTTATAGCCAAGTAACTTACCTCTGTCATAACAACAACAGCTGTTGGATCATGACCACACCATACATAATCCCGCATTTTCATTCCTTCGGCTGCCGCACCTTTCCTGACTGCATAGAAAAAAACTACTAGCGAAGCACCTGTGGGAAAAACCATAGTCAATTTGAACTTACTAAAACATGGTTAAACCTGAATGATCCCATCATCTTTCAAAAATGAATGAAAATATCTAGAAAAGTGAATTACTGCAGTTAGAAGCAGTTATTGTAACTCAATTAAGAAATACTTTCGATAAAAGCAACCATGTCATATCTAATCAGGGTGAGTTCAGAAATCCTCACATTTGTATGTCTTCTATGGAGGAAAGAAGAAACAACAGTTTCCTGTAGGAAAAACAGGATCTTAATCACTCTCTTCTGTAGGAGCTGATCTGCATCCTGCACCACAAAGCATCAAGCTTCCTTAGAGAAGAAGTGAACAAATTAATAAAGATAGTTGAAGTACTAGTAAGAGGGTTTCAATGAAAATTGCTGAGTGCAAACAATATAACTTTGAGCCATGATATGTGCTTGCACTAAAGGTGATTTTGGGTTGTTCCTAACATTTTAAGTAGCAAAAATAAGATAAGAAGGTATACGCTTACCTGTTTTCTTGTTTCGAATCATATTGTGAAAGCATGTACAAGGAATTTGTCCAAAGGTGGAGCTTTCGGATTCATTGCTCAAAAGTGTGTAAACGCCACCCTGACTTGGCGAATATAAATAAGAGCAAAATATCAAAAGTTAGAATGGGATTGCAGTGAATTCTACCAATATACGACAATCTGAGGCAGTGTTAATCAAAGGAGGATTCTGAGATTTCGGCGAAGAGTCAAGCACTAACTGTTAGCATCAGTGAAAGAAAACTCAAGCAACTCAATGGTCCAACCGCAGCAGTAAAGCAGTCTCTGTACAGTCAGCGAAGAAATGAATTTAATATGGCATATAGCTACGTAACAAACAGCTAAGAAATCAATGATGCTCGCTGAATATGTGCGCACACTGAATTTTTGAGGCTAAAACTGTTGACAGCAGCAATGACAATTTGACAGCACCAGCCATGACAACGGGAACAAAAACTACTCACCGCAGAGTCATAAAGAAGCCAAGCCATAGCCCAACGGAACAGATTCATAACAGCAGCAGCTAAATGAAGTCTCTTCCGAGAACAAGATACAGTAGATGATGGGAATTGCAGCTCGTGAATTGTCGGTCCAGCAATCTCGCAGCACAGTAGTATGTTAGGTGAACAAGATACAGTAGTTGATAACTTACAAGGCTTTGAAACATACCACAAAATTAGGAGATGAAATATGTTAGCTGGTGAAACATACCACAAAATTATTTGTTGAGCTTTGATATCCCTCACAAATGCCACCCACCTTCATATAATCAAATCCGTCTTCATCAACTAAGTAACCCCTGGAATCTATAATAGTCATGAATGATGATCAAATTCTAATGTTAACTATAGCCATAGATAAAGTAACCATTCCAATTGATTCAAATGAAAAATCTAATTACCTGATATGGTTACTTAAGGATTATGTCCATTGTTGTAGGACAGTGTAGTAGAGCTACCTGTTTCCATCTGCAATACATCCACATAAACTCAGAAAATTAGATAACACATTTTTGAAAATTCATTTCAAAGAGCAAAACACAACTAGACTTGCATACAGAAAGGGGTTTTTTTCTCACCAAAACTAAGATCTGTAATGAACTTCATTACCACATCTAGTCGATTTGAAACCTTGGAGCACCCACAGTGGTGGGACTAAATCATGGACCAAACCCAAATTTGGTCTTTGGTCCGTCCAAATTCAATCACAGTAGGGCGATCAAATTTGGTTTTTGGTACGGAATTTTTACTGTTTTGGATCAAAAATGATCCTAGAACTGGACCAAACCCAATTATAGTGGAGCGTTAACCTAGTCGTGCGTCTCGTGCCAGGCGTAACGCTGACTCTCCGTCTGGTGTCAGGCATTTAACTAGACGTGCGTTTCATTTTTCAGGCGTGAACCAGAACTCCGCCCCATCAGGCGTTCATCCAAGAGCACGTTCAACGAGGCGTAACGCCAGAAGCACGCTTGTTAATCAGGCGTTCGGCTAGATTAACGTCTGTATTTGGCGTTTGGCTATTACAACGCTTGTTCTGGGTGTGCGCGTAAGAGAGCGCCTGTGTGTGGGGCGTTCCGCTAAGCGAGCGCCCCAGTGTGTGGCGTGATTCTAAACGAGCGCCTCCTCTTCTAACCGTTGAGATAGCCGTTGAGATTTGTTACCGTTGATTTCTTACCGTTGTAACGGTTATATTTTGGGTATACCTATAAATGAATTGGTTGATTGGTATACCCATTTCCATTTCATTTGTATACGAGAAAAAATTCGTTCTTTTCATATATTTGTCTTCCAAATCGGTTAGAATTATGGCACCGAAACCATGAGGTCCAAATTTTACTACATTTGAAGATGTAACGATGTGTAGAATTCATTTAGAAATATCTCAAGATTGTAGTGTTGGTTCCGATCAATCAGAAGAAAAATTATGGTCTCGTATCTTAAATGGGATGAAAGAAGTTATACCTACAATGTCGGGGTGCACTTAGACCTCCATTCAGAAACGATTTCACGGAATAAGTAGAGATGTGGCGCTTTACTCTGCAAAAGAGGCGGAAGTGGAACGTGAACACCATACTGGATGGGGCCTCGAAACAAAGGTAAGTACCCGTTTAATTTTTGTCCCGTATATTATTGTTTTGAATTGTATAATGTCCACTAAACTATTTTAAAAAAATAACAAATTCAAGAAGTAAGGAAGCTTTTCAAGGAAGCTAATGGTGGCAAAATATTTAAGCATGAAGAATGCTACGCAATTGTGTTAGAAAATATCAAATATTCATGACGATCGACAACTGTTTTTGATTCATCACAAGCTGAAGAAGATTCTGAAAGCGGCAAGGAAGACCGGGAAAGACAGGAAACAAGCCAAGACCATTCCAGTGACGATGAAGAAATAGGAGATATACCTAACACATATAACCGTCATATGGGAAAAAAAAAGAGAGGAGAAACGACAGAAGAAAACAGGGAGAGCAAAATTCAGTGGCCAACAGGAAATGATGGAATAATTATTAAAGAGCAACAAAACTTCAACACCAATTATATAGAACAAACAAAAATGAAGATAGTAATAGACACATTTTTTGTGTCTAATTTGCTCTCAACTTTTATAGTGTTGGAACTCATTTTATACTAATATTGTGTTTTTATGTATTTATAGGTATTTCCGGAAAATAAACATTGTTGGAAAAATTGGCTCGAAAAACTACTAAAGGCACGCAGAATTGATAAAGGCACCCGAATAGTGGATATGAGCACCCCCTCTTCTTCACGGTTCAAATAAATCATTTTGGCGGGAAAATCATTTCAAATACAGGAATATTCTGTATTGATTTTGATTGATATTTTCACGTGTTTTCTGAGATTGAAATCAGAGATTATTCTTGCGTGAGTTGTACATGACCGAAATATACCTGAAATCAATCAAGAATCAATCAAAATAATCACGGGAAAGATTTCAGGGAAGAATTTTTTTTTTTCTCTCTCTTGGTTTTAAACTCTATGGATTGATTGAATGAAATAATTATTCTCTCGGGATTATTGTCTTCGAAGTATGTTATCTCTAGCAGAATGGGAGATCACGAAATCAACACCGAAGATAAAATCAAATCATGCAAGTTTATGAGAAAATATTCCGGAGTATCATTCTATGTGAATGAAGATTTTTGGAGATTTAATGTGTTGTAGTCTATAAATAGAGGTGCCGGGAAGTCACAGAGGGGGCAGAGAGTATTGGGGAGAGCTTAGGATACGAAGAAGGCTTAAAAATCAAAATAGACATTTGTGTTGCTGCTACTGTGAAAGAGAAGAGAAAGAACATAAGGCGTCAAAGAAGTGTCGCTGATAGTGTTGCTGAAGCAGTCTTATTTCAACAGCACCAGAAGTCCGTTCTTTTTTCCTGTTTTCTTTTCTTTCTTCTGTAACGCAGAGAACACTTCTCTGACGTCTTATGTTCTTTCTCTTCTCTTTCACAGTAGCAACATCATAAATGTCTATTTTGATTTTTAAGCCTTCTCTGCGTATCCTAAGCTCTTCCCAATACTCTCTGCTCCCTATGTGACACCTCTATTTATAGACTACAACACATTAAATCTCCAAAAATCTTCATTCACAGAGAATGATACTCGGGAATATTTTCTCATAAACTTGCGTGATTTGATTTTTTCTTCTGTCTTGATTTCGTGATCTCCCAATCTGCTAGAGAATATATACTTCGGAGACAATAATCCCGAGAGAATAATTCTTTCATTCAATCAATCCCTAGAGTTTAAACCCGAGAGAGAGAGAGAGAAATATTTTTTCCCTGAAATCTTTCCCGTGATTATTTTGATTGATTTCAGGTATATTTCGGTTATGTACAACTCACGCAAGAATAATCTCTGATTTTAATCCCAGAAAACACGTGAAATTATCAATCAAAATCAATACAGAATATTCCTATATTTGAAATAATTTCCCGCCAAAATGGTTTATTTAAACCGTGAAGAAGAGGGGGTGCTCATATCCACTATTCGGGTGCCTTTATCAATTCTGGGTGCCTTTGGTAGTTTTTCGAGCCAATTTTTCCAACAATGTTTATTTTCCGGAAATACCTATAAATACATAAAAACACAATATTAGTATAAAATGAGTTCCAGCACTATAAAAGTAGGGAGCAAATTAGACATAAAAAATGTGTCTATCAGATAGCGTAGAGAGAATCCGAGTTTGCAGCAAAACTAGCTGAGTCTTCGACAAAGTTTGCATCAAAACAAGCTAGGAAATAAAAACTTGACGCAAAGAAAGAAGCAGACGACGAGTTTCGCATGATGATGATGGATGTCTCCGGTTTGGATACCATAACAAAAGAGTACATCGAACTTAGGAAGGCAAACATTTTGCAGAGAAGGAGAAGCCAAGCTTAAAACATTCTCGGATTAGCTGAAGCCTTAATTATTTTGATTATTAATGGATTGGCATTTTCAGTTTCTACTTTTATGATTTATGTATTTATTTATTAGATAAGTAGCAAGAGGTTAAAATTTCCAGTTTACTTTTGAATTAATAGTGTTATTTTAAATATTAATGAACTTCCAATGTACCTTTTCCTTTAATTAATGAAAAACTTTAAATTTCGAGTAATTAAGTAATTTAGATGAAAAAGAACCACCAACCACTCATTTTTTCGCATTAACATCAACATGATAAAAGACTACACACTCAAGATACGAGCCTATCTATATTTGAAGATGTAATGATGTATAGAATTCATTGATCAATATGTCAAGATTGTAGTGTTGGTTTCGACCAATCATAAGAAAATAAAAAATAGAAACAAACTACAAGCAACTCATGCAAGCTAAATTAAGAAATTCATATTCATAATAAAAGTACTAATAAGGTTCAACACCATAACCAACAATGCTACGACAAGGTCTTATCTAAAAGATAAAAACATTAAGGTAGAACAAGTCCATAATTCATTCATCCACTACGACCAACATTCTCTTGAACATCCCCACCAAATGGTGATAAACATTCAGGCCTCCTCGTCATACACCTTCGTTCGTCAGGTTTTGATATCTCTTTACGAACTTGTAGAATTGTTCTTTGTTTTTCAACACTCGATAACTCCCCAGCGTCAATGGAACGACTCATGTCCTTGACCAACAAATTTGCTCGATTCCTAAAAGTGTTACAAATAAGCAACAGTTGGGAAAAAATAAATATCAAATTTATATTTACGGCTTGGTCAAGCTACACGACCCAGCTGTAACTAGAGTTATAGTTGGGAATGTTACGATTTCCCAACCGTAAAAATGGCATAAATACCAAGGTTCACTGGTTGAATCCAGATCAACATACGACCGTAACAAGGTGTAGGATACCATTTACGGTTGAGAGTTCATCTTTTCTCAACCGTAACATTAATCTACGTTCGGGAGTTCATCTTTTCCCGACCGTAATTGTGAGACCCCAACATTTTCTCGGATTTAATTAAACCTCTTATCTGAATTCTGCAGTTAGAGTGCATACAACTCTAATATTCAAGTATTTCTAGGCTGCCTCTATAATAAGTCTTGGTGTCTAAATAGAGAGTCTTCCTTAGCGAAACCCTTAGGGTGCCTGAATTCCAATACTCAAGGGCCTTTAACACTCTTAGGTTATCCCTTAGTAGTACTAATGTGCATGACTAGTAGACACCAAATATTTTGAGCATGTTGGACACATGTTTTCCATAACACCCATCAGGGGTAGTAGAGTAAATTCGATTTTTAATGAAAAAGATAAAAACAGAAACTTCTCTTTTTTTGGGGAACTCTTCTTCCTCATTTTTTTCCACTTTCTTCCTGTTTGAAGAATTTGATTTGAAGCAAATGATTTTCAATGGATGGAATGATGTTGCTGTGGTTAATTTCGAAAGGTTGAGAGTCCTTTAGGAGCACAAACAATTATGAGTTTTGGGTAAGAAATAGTAGGAGAAATTCATCTTTTGATTTGTTTCCTTCCATCTTCAAGTTCTGATTTAATCATGCAAGAATTTTGGGTTGATTATTGAATGAAAATGATTATTTTACAAGTTGATTTGATGTTCTAATGATTCATACTGATTTGAATTTGTGAGATAATGAAATTAGAGTTTATAATTGAAAATTTGGGGGTTTTGATATAGCTCATGATATTTTTGTAAATTGATGGGTTGGGTATCTCCTTATCATGATGATACTCTAATTTCGATTTTATTATAGAAGATATGGAATTTTTAATGAACTATTCGTGTTTGAATATTTTGTGTACAACCTTGTAACCATTGAAAGTCTGTTTAGTTTTAATGATACCTTTAAATCCAGTGGGTTGGGTTGTGATGAAATTTGAGTGTGTCATACTTGGTTATGTTGTAGATGTACGATCAAAAAATTTCATGAAGATCAGGTCAGGTTAACTACTAGAATGATAGTATTATCTATGACTGCGTTCAACAGAATTAAATCCCTGTATAGTCAACTTACTTTAGTGTTTCCCAATATCCGTGTATCAGATTGATTTGAAATTTTAGTATGATGTTTGTATCTATGTAGGTAACTTACTGTAAAATTTTCATGAAGTTCTGATCATTTTAGGTTCCCCAAAGTATGGGAGAATCGGGACTGAGTTCTGTGTATTGATAGTAAAAGTAGTCAGCTTGTATTGTATGTTCTATTTAATGAACCATTAGAATCAAGTGAACTTTGAATATGTTATTCTTATATATGTAAGGAACATTAGAATTAAATTTTAGGATGATCAGATTAGGAAAGGTGGTAGAAACTGTTGTAGTACAGAGAACTGTTTCTGTAGGACGTGGCTGAGTTGTTGAGATTGAATGAGGCACTTATACTGCATGGATTTCTCTAATTTTTGGATATGAGGAACCAATTTCTGTGATGATTAATCTGTACAAATTTCATAACTAATGAATGATGGTAAGTACCCCAAATAGGAGATTTTCTGTGGTCGCAATTGTAGGAATCCAGTCTCGTTTGAGCTTATAAAATCAGTCGGTATTTCATATCTAATTGATTAAACACAACTGATGCATGATGAAGATGTATTTTGTTAAGCTCATTTGTATGAGAATTTATTTGTATTTGTCTGTTATGGAAAACCTACCATGCAGTGGGAGAAGATTCTCTATCTCTCACTTCTAACGCACCATGATTTGTTGTAGTGAAATATCTGCTTGTTGTACTAGTATCTGTCACCATAGATCTTATTCTTGTGATTAATTAATGTTATTTATATCAAATGATAACTTACTTGTATATTGTACATGAGGATTGGTAAAAACTAGAATAGAAATAAATGGTTATGTTTATACCTTTTTAAATCTAGTCTAATGGTTTAGCCGATACTCTCAAATATGGAGTTTACATTTATCTAGTTCTCGACAGTTTAACGTTTTCTTAAATTAGTCATGATTTGGTCAGAACATTGTTTTGACTTGATTGAGCATCCAAGAGGTTTACTTAATTATATGATATGCTAGTGTTACACAGTTAATGGACATTCAGTTAAAGGTGTAATGCTCGGTCAATTTATATATTTTGTAGTAAATATAACCTTATGAATGTAACCCAATTTCTCTTAGTATTTTACTTGTTCCAGAGAATCGTTGTAGTGTTAAATGGTATCGTGATCTATTGGATTGACGATTGAAGATAATTTTGAATCAGAGCTTTGCATTTTTGTACTGCACCTCTTTGAGCATATATAGTAATTATGTCACACAATAGCTAGTTTAGCATGTTTTTTATAGTGTGGGAAATTGTTAATTTATGTTGTTACGAACAACTCTAGCTTTCCATTATGGTATGATCTTGACATTGGCATTATGGTTTGAATGATATGTATATTCGGTATCTAAAGTGGACAGATTACGATAGCTTTTGTTTATATTTTTAGTGGTATTTGTTATACTATGGAGATTTGATTATAATGACACTTTATTATTAAATCTCTATTCTACAGCTTAGAACTATAATATATACTCTCTAGCCTCGTTATGATTAACAGAATGGATAATTTATATAAAGTACCCTTGTGCATGCTTTATATTTTATTCTACAGTTAACTTTAAGTTGCAGGTATAGGTACAAACATAGATGATGGTATCTTGTTCATCAATGGATAGTTGCCAAGGTGATTGTTGGTGATGGGATGTGCTAGGGATAATTGTTGTTATGCAACTCATATTATCCATATTATCTAACTTACTGCTACATCTAGAGATAGTTACTGCCTTGGGTAAGCAGTTCATACTATATCTTAGAGATTGTTGCTTCTACGACAAGCAGTTCATACAATCTATATAAAAGATGATTTCTATCAAAATAGGATAGTTCAGATCATCTAATAAGAGATAATTACTTCCAGAGAGGGTAGTTCATACTATCTAAACCAAAGGTAACGAACTACGGTCGTGCTTGATCCCTTCGAGCTACAGAGAGGGTACGTAGGAAGCCGTTTTGTGGTTCAGCATAACTGCATGAGGTTGTTCATATCGTCTAAAAGGGGTTGGTTGCTGCTTGGTAGTTCAGACCATCAATTCGGAGATGATTGTAACATTAGCAGTAAGAGGTATTTGCAGTACTGGCTGTTCATACTACCTTGAGAAATGATTGCAACTTCTTCGAGGTTGTTCATATCATCTAATAATAAATGAAGGATGATTTTTGGATGCCAATTCATATCACCAAATGAGACTGGGAGATGGTTGTTGCCATTTAGAGGCAATTTATATCATCTGAGAAGAATGGTTGTTGTTTATGATGACAATTCGTACCATTGATCTGGAAATGATTACTAGCTCTTTGAGTAGTTCATATCATCTGAGATAGATAATTTTTTGAGCTTGACAGAATGTTGTGAGTTTGCCTGGCCAAGAGTGGCATCCCATTATCATAGCTACTCGCAGAAGACCGTCTGGGACGGTGGCTGGCTTCCGACTGCCCTGACATTAGAGATTGGTCCTCACGGTTGAATAATAAAAACATTTGATGGCATTGATGATCCTAAGCTACTGTGAGTTTGTCAGGCCTTTAAGGGCATCCCATTACTATGGCAACCTGCGGAAGACCGTCCGGGACGGTGGATGATACCCGACTATCCTGGCATTAGAGTTTGGTCCTCACAATAAAACGATGGAGCTTTGACAGATGCAATGACCCTCGATGTCAGTATTGTGCTTATCTGCTTATAAAGCAGTTCAAATGAACAATTTCTTTGAAAGACAAAATATTTAGCGAAGTTGGTAACCGAATTGATAATTTGATAAACATTTGCTTGGTAAAAATCGAATTGGTTCGAAGAATTTAAAAGTACGGTTTCTCGAGTGGCGTATCGGGAAGTTGGAGCTGACCTAATGGACCGAAACCCGACCTATTGGAAGCGAAAAAAATTCGGTCTGTCACATTAATGTTTTATTTACGGTTGGGAAATGTGGTCGACATAGCTGTATACAGTTCATTAAAAAAATATTGAAACCTTAACTTCATCAATCAAGCCAATTTATTCAATCAAAACCTAATATAAATTATGGATTTTTTGATTGTTACCTTATAACATACATTTCGGTAGGAATCACTGGTGATTGAACTTCTTCATTCACCAAATCTTGAATTTATGGATCAACAACTACACCACTTCCAGATTCAGTTCATGGTGGATTCAAATCAATTCGTCCCGATCTTGTAACTCTAGACCTGTTCATCTTCAGAATCAACGTGAAGTTTTCCGAGAATCAACAAGAAAAACAATCGATGAAGAGAGAAAAGATGGAGTTTAAGTTTACGGCTAAATAAGAAGAAAAGAAAGGAGTTTGATTTAGATTTTTTTGGTATCTATCTCTCAAACTCTTAAACAATAAACCAAATGATCTGTTCATAGACGATTTTATAAGTTTGCAAAAAAGCCTATCAGAGATTGATTCAGTTGAGCATAATGGGTGGCAAAAAAACATAATTAATTGATCTCTAATCAATTGATTTGATATGATTGATTTTAGGGTTAATTAGACTCTGGTACTTAAGTTTTGAACCGATTTAGTGTTTGGTCTAACATTTGTCCAACGTTAGTGTTTAGTACCTAAACTGACGGTTGACCCGAGTTCACAATGTTAAAGTACTGACTTCTGTTTATATTTTTTTTAAATAAATAAATAAATAGTTAGCGTCGTTAACACGTAAGTGTTTTAAAACTCACATGCCTTCTTATACATCCTACGGTTATGATTCTTCAGATCCAACGGTCAGATTTTTAGATTTTCAAAAATCTAAAACTCACATGCCTTCTGTACAAACGGCGCTCCCATTTTGGGCCAAGGGAAGCTTCAAGTGTGAGGATACTGACAACAAGTTCAACACCTAACATTCTGTTGCAATCAAGAGGAATAGATACTGCATACCAGCTTGATATTGTGTCTATAAGAGATACTTGTGAAATTTAACGAGTAATACTCTGGAGAAATTCATTTAGAGATGCCTTCTCTTTGGGGATTTTCATGACAAAATCCATTCATGTGAGTACTTTGCTATTTCTTTTATCTCGCCACCTTCGTTAACTCCAATATATATCACTGCTTGATTGATGCCTTTCCACACGATGTTGTGTACATATGACTTTATGCATCCGTCCAAAGTGTTATTTACTCTAAAAGACACCAATCCATGACTATTTTGAAACAAGGTCACCATTTGTTTGTGCTTGGTAATCTACAACAAGCATCACCGTAGCGTAGATGACAGAAGGTTCTGCCATTGCACCATTTCCGTGATCTCCACAAGCCAATCTCTTCATGATAAGATGGACCACAGATATACCTAATTCACTGATTGCATCAAGATGTCGTTGCGTAAATGGGTTGTTCCACATGTAAGTATTCATTGCAGGTGCAACAAATAATGGCTTGCTAAAATCCCAAGCTCGTACAACACAAGTAAGCAGGTTATCACATAATCCCCCAGCAATCTTTCCAAGTGTATTTGCTGACAACAAGTTCAACACCTAACATTCTGTTGCAATCAAGAGGAATAGATACTGCATACCAGCTTGATATTGTGTCTATAAGAGATACTTGTGCAATTTAACGAGTAATACTCTGGAGAAATTCATTTAGAGATGCCTTCTCTTTGGGGATTTTCATGACAAAATCCATTCATATGAGTACTTTGCTATTTCTTTTATCTCGCCACCTTTGTTAACTCCAATATATATCACTGCTTGATTGATTCCTTTCCACACGATGTTGTGTACATATGCCTTTACACATCATTCCAAAGTGTTATTTACTCTAAAAAGACACCAATCCATGACTATTGTGAAACAATGTCACCATTTGTTTGTGCTTGGGAATCTACAGCAAGCATCACCGTAGAGTAGATGACAGAAGGTTCTGCCATTGCACCATTTCCGTGATCTCCACAAGCCAATCTCTTCATGATGGATGGACCACAGATATACCTAATTCACTGATTGCATCAAGATGCCGTTGCGTAAACGGGTTGTTCCACATGTAAGTATTCATTGCAGGTGCAACAAATAACGTCTTGCTAAAATCCCAAGCTCGTACAACACAAGTAAGCATGTTATTACATAATCCCCAAACAATCTTTCCAAGTGTATTTGCTGACAAGGGAGCAATAACCATTACATCAGCCCATTTGGGAAGCTCAATGTGAAGTACATTGTCCCCAATTTTCTTCCAACTTGACCATTCTTCCTCATCAGTATAGATAACAACACTCTTTGGAATTGATGCTTTGTCAATGAAGTGTAAAGATGATTTGGTAACAACTGCTTTGATTTCAGCCAATTCAGAGAAGCTATGCAAGAGATGGCCAAATTTTATAGCAGTTACGCTTCCACTAGCATCTATAAGAAGTCGGGGTTTCCTTGGCCCTAAATTATTTTCTACCACTTCCTCTTCTGAAGTCATGGGCTCGGAAAAATCCATGACTTATTTGAAACACGTCCGTCTTCTTTGAAACACGTACCAGCTGCACGATTATACTATTGACTGGGCATGTTGCTAGGATAACGCCCCATCAGGCGTTTGGCTAAACACACGCCTGTCGCTGGGGCATGCCGCTAAACGTGCGTCTATCATCAGCCGTTCTTTTGGGTAACGCCACCCACCGAGCGTTCATCAAGCGTCCGTTCCAACCAAGCGTTTTCACAGGCGTACACCCGTAAAACAAAATTTCAACAGACGTACACTTGTATATGCGCCCAACGACAGGCGCTAGTCTAGAATTCCGCCCGATCAAATTTTAATCCATGCCCGTTGCGTTTCATCCGGACTAAAGAGCAAATTTTTTACTCTTTGCTCTTTAGGTATGGTCGTCCCACTGTGGATGCTCTTAGAGCACCCATAGTGGTGCGACTAAAAGATGGACCAAAACCAAATTTGTTCTTTGGTCTGTCCAAATTCAATCATAGTGGGGCGACCAAATTTGGGTTTTGGTCCGGATTTTTTACTGTTTGGAATCAAAAATGATCCAAGAACTGGACCAAACCCAATTATAGTGGAGCGTTAACCTAGTCGTGCGAATCGTGCCAGGCGTGACGCTGGCTCTCCTTCTGGTGCCAGGCGTTTAACTAGACGTGTGTTTCATTTGTCAGGCATGAACCAGAACCTCCCCATCAGGCGTTCATCCAAGAGCACGTCCAATTGGACGTAACGCCAGAAGCACGCCTGTTTATCAGGCGTTCGGCTAGATTAACGCTTGTATTGGGCGTTTGGATATTACAACACCTGTTGTGGGCATGCTCCTAAGAGAGCGCTTGTGTTTGGGCGATCGCTTAGAGAGTGCCTGTGTGTGGGGCGTTATTCTAAGCGAGCGCCTACTCTTGAGATAGCCGTTGAGATTTGTTACCGTTGATTTCTTACCGTTGTAATGGATATATTTTGATATACCTATAAATGAATTTATATCTTCGTCTGATGAGTACAAACTATTATTAATTTCCCACTACGCTGGAACAGAACAGAATCATCAATTCTTAAAATATCATGTTTTAATCTTTTATTAAATATTGGAAAATTGTTTCCATTCAAAATTGGTCATATATACACCCTTTCGTTCCCATTTGGAAACCACACCTTCCACATTTCAAATAACCTAATACAAAGATTATTGTTATCTCTCCTTTTCATAATTATGACTTACGAGAATTTTAGTATTAATGCAGAGAATTTTACCATAGAGGAAGATTTATCTCTTTGTCGAAACATAGTATTATATTATCCATCAAGGGGTCATGAACGTCAGATGAATGGTTTAATGAGCATGGAATGGTTAGAACATATCCATGATAACTTCTGTAATGAAACCGGTAACCCCAATAACCGGAATAAAGCAGGCCTTTTTTATCGATTTCAGGAAATAGGTAGGGCAGTAATACAATTTTCAACTTTAACCCCTAAGGTGAATGAATGAAAAAATAGGAATGAAAATGATGACGAAGTTGTTGCAAGATCTCTGGAGGAATGGAGAAGATGGAAATGTTCAGATTTCAGGTACCAACCTCATTTCGAGATTCTAAGGGTGATGCAAAAATACAACCTTTTTGTGTTGATTGTTCTTCGAAGATGTTTAGATCGTCATCCAGGGCGTCATACCACTCGTTGAAGGTTTGATTATAGGTTTTGTGGGTATATCTCTTTGTAAACCCTCACAAGACATAACTCGTCCGTTGGGGCCACCTAATGGTTTAAAGGCTTGTTGCACGTGCTAAGTGCAACAGCGACTCCTGCGAAAATGAGATATCTTAACATCTACTGATGTATTGTTATTCTGAATAAGTGAAATTGGTTATTTATGATACTTCTGTTAATTTATTCATTACAACGTAGTAAGCATATTGATAATACAAGAGCTAAAAAGTAGACCTAAACTCATTTTCGAAAGCATCACGGCTGCACTTAGCATGTGCAGCAAGCCTTTAAACCCCTAGGTGCCGCTAACAATTGTATTGTTGTTGTAACTTTCTGATGAGGGGTTAGTCCAGGAATCCCAACAACATCTTTTATTTTAAGAAAATAATTATTTACTGATACGACATCTCCCAAAATACGGTTGAACAATTCTCGTCGCATTTTAAATCTTCTACGAAATACATTAGCTGGAAACATAGGGTTTCTGCAAAAGTAATCTTTCCAGAGAAGTATTGCACCGGCCTCATGTTCTCTTGGTATTTGGATACGAGTATGTGGACAGTTCATACTTGAAACGATCAATCCCAAAGTGACTGCTTGGTTATTTTGGCTTAATGCAACTAAATCTTCATATGGTGAGTACAAACTATTATTATCATCATCATCAGATGAAGAACAAGAAGAACAAGAAGAAGCAGGAGGAGGAGGAATAGAAGAACAAGAAGCATAATAGTGATTGTTATTCTCATAGTATGCCATTGGTTGGTGATGTTTGCAGTTTTGGTTTGTATAATTAAAGAATCGAGTGTTCAATTTATAGTCATATTAAGATAAGCCTTTGAGTGTTGATATGACTATACAATGTTGGTTTTAAAAATTGCATGAGTTGAGGCAAGTGTGGTGAATAGACGCATCAAACATAAAGAGTGTCGGTTGAGAAGACAAGACCAAGCAGAAAAAAAGGCAAAGGAAAAATTAAATATCTTTTTGAAATGACAATACAAAGTAGATATAAAGGACAAAGCAAAGATTAAAAATATCTTTGGAGATGACAACACAAAGCAGGTAAAAGACAAATCAAAGATAAGAAAAGTCTTTTGAAATTACAATTCAAATCAGATAAAAGATATATCAAAGAAAAAAATGTATGTTCGAATGACAATACGATGCAAATGAAAGACTACCCATCCGTATCTTGATTCCCAGGCGTCGAGCGCGGGGGTATAAAAGGAGGCAAAGATGATCTCGATGTGTAATTAACTGATTCCATTGTTGATGATGATCCCTGACCCATGGTATTCCACATTTGTGGTGGCAAAGTTTGAGAAAAAGTACCAAACCCAATGGGTGGTTGTTGCGTATGAAAATAGGCCAGCTGTAACTCCAAATTGTTGATGTGATTTTGTTGACCCCGTATTTTTTCATCTTTTGCCATGATAAACTCCATCCTCTCATTTCATTTAACGTAAACTTACGAAACTCTTGCGTAAAATCAACATCTTGTTGAACCAGACCATAAGCTTCGACCTGTTATGAAAAAAATAAATCACATTCTCACGCATTTTATATACTAAAAAAAGGTTTGTTGTATACGTATGTATAACAATTGTTGTTGAGGCGGAATGTGTACATGTTCATCAGGTTCTTGGATGTTGTGTTTAATACGGTCACCAGCATACCCGTATGTTTCAACCTCCCAATCGACTTTGGTGGCATATTTATGCAAGTTAGTTACATGTCGTCAATACTCCATATACAAACCATACATAACAACATTCACTAATTGAGTTGCAGGGAACAAATCGTTTTCCCTCAGCTCATTAACTTCGTCATTGTTGAGGTTGCTAATACGAGTAGGTTGGTTTCTGGGAACGCCAAAAGTATAATGGTTTGGCCTCCAACACCGTTCTCCGAGGTACGCGTTATGCTGTGCAAAGAAAATAACTATCAACAAACAAACCAATCAACTAACCAAAAATCAAAGAAAATAAAAAATAGTCCTATCAAAATAAATTATCAACTCACAGTGGCTAGCCAAGAAAATATAACCCTTTTCTCTGAGAGCTCCGATGCTTTCCATCCAATATCAGTATCAAGGACTAAGATGGCGGAATCCCACGGTTGCCAGGTCACATCATCTACAGTCAACTGAATAAGAAAAATCCTAGCCCGAACAATATCAATACTCTTCCTTCTTGTACCCTTCCACCAAGAACTTCTAGGCCACACTGCTTCACTCTCACTCGTTGGGTTCTTCGGTCGACATATGCCCAGATAGTTGTACCCCTAAACTAGAATGTGAAGACAACCAAAGAAATTAATAAATTACCAACAAATAAACATTTAAAAGAAATATAAATAGAACTAAGAAATTTACCTCCAATATTTGGAAGGGTCCGGCTAGTGACTTTTGTCCTCTGCCAGATACGACGAGTCCGGAATACAATTTCGCAAAAGCATCACTACCCCATTCATAATTGCCAACTGCATTTAGAACCTCAAAAGCAGCTAACCATCCAACATCAATATAGTTTTTAGCATTGGAAAAGAAAAATTGTCCCAAAACATACTACAAAAGGCTCTCGCCACTCTCTCAGCAAGTATGCTATCATCGTTAGCCGCAACCAACGTTCCTGGATCAAAATATAAGCTAAAAAATGCAACCGTAATTGCATCTGAAACCCACTGCGCGAAAATATGTCCTCTTTTACAAACTTCACTATCTTTAAATTCTGGAAAAATATGCGCACGGACATATTCAAATTGGTACTTTGCCGAGTCATAAGGAATACCACTACCAACACCAATACTTAATCCTGTCAACATGACCCAATCAAGCGGTGTGAACCCCATCTCACCAAAGAAGAAGTGAAAAGTGTTCGTGGTATCCCAAAAACGCTCAACAATATAGTCAATCAATGCATGTGACGAATCTACTACATCAATGGCCAATAAAGGGTCCCATCCTTCCTTTTCAATAATGTATTTAACCCTAGGGATGTGTTTTATAATACCTGCATAGGTCTGAATGACCGATTTGAGGGAACCATGATGTAAATACTTGAATTTTGAATCGATTGAATTTGTAATATTCGTCGAAGCGTGACTCTGAGCATCTTCCACGAAACTATAGTTCGCCAACCCGGGAACATCAACAATTTCTTCAGTAGTAGGGTCTACTTATGGATCCTCAACAGTTTTAACTTTCTTGTTCCTCTTTTTTCGACCAACGAATCTCGCCGTGACATTTCCCAACATCTGTGCAAACGGTACATACAAGTTTCAAAATCAAGAGTAATCCTCATAATGCACAAATACAAAACTCTACATTAATCCATAAATCCACAAAAATACTAATTTCATCATTACAAAGCAATTCTATAATTAGATAAACACATGACGAATGGTATTCATAAATCATCCAAATTACAAAATTCAGGATTCACAAAATAGTCCACTACTAATCAAATCATAAACCTTACAAAAATTCATCATAATTCCCTAATTCTATAATTTCATAAACATTCGTTATAAAACATAAACATTCATAATTCCCAAATTTCATAAACAATCATACTAAATCAATTAATCATAAAATTAACCATAACCCAACTCAAATTAACCAACAACTTAATCAATTTTAACTTCAATTCAACAAATTCTCATCAATTTTTTATACCTAATTTACAACTTCCATAAACCCTAGAATTATACCCAATTCCAAAATTACAATAAATCATAATCTAAACCTATAAATCCATTAAAATTTATATTAAAGTTTGAGTTTATTACCTTGCTTTGAAATAATCCTAACTTAGATTAGTTGGTACCAAATCTGCCAAGATTTTGGAAATTTGAAAAGAGGTTGAGCTTGATTTGGAGGGAGAATTGGGTTTAGCAAGTGGTGTGGTAGGCGCTTGAGTGGAATGCGTCTGTCTGTTGGAAGTGTTCAGGAGAAAAATGAAAGTGTGGAGAGGAGAAGGGAGTTATGCGAACATATACTGCTCCGACCCATCAAGCGTTCACCCATCTCTCCGCCTGGTGAGACGCGCGTTTGGCTAGGGAAGCGCCTGATGATTCAAGCGTAACCTTAAGTGTGCACCCGTCTTCTTTGAAACACGTACCAGCTGCACGATTATACTATTGACCGGGCGTGTTGCTAAGATAACGCCCCATCAGGCGTTCGGCTAAACATACGCCTGTCTCTGGGGTGTGTCGCTAAGCGTGCGTCTATCATCAGACGTTCTTTTGGGTAACGCCTCCCACCGAGCGTTCACCAAACGTCCGCCCCAACCAAGCGTTTTCACATGCGTACGCCCGTAAAACAAAATTTCAACAGACGTATACTTGTATATGCGCCCAACGACAGGCACTAGTCTAGACTTCCGCCCGATCAAATTTTAATCCCTGTCCGTCGCGTTTCAGCCGGACTAAAGAACAAATTTTTTACTCTTTGCTCTTTGGGTATGGTCGTCCCACTGTGGATGCTCTTAGCTTCATATTCTATACCAAAACTACCACACATAAAAATCCCCATATAATCTCCACTACCTTCATCAAAAATCCGCATACCACTACCAACATCACTTGAACTGAAATCAATGAGGGACATAAAAAAATATCCTTGTTGGTTGGTTGTTCTCGGGAAAACCCACAAATCAAACCTCAAGTTTGATTTTTCTTTCCATGAAAAAACCCGAAAATCTCAGATCTAAATGATTTTTATGAATTTTAATTAATAATATCAGGGTTTAGGAACGATAGATTTTTTGATTTCCGAAAACTTAATTTTGATTTCAAAAATCTCGATTTAGGTTTAGAAGAGAAGAAAAACAAAGAGGAGAACAAAAACGTTTTGGAAGAGATAAAAGTTTCGATTTCTGATATTAGGATTCACGAGATAAAGATTTTGTTTTTCTGGAAACCTAGTTTTTCGAAGATGTTGATTTAGGTTTAGAAGAGAAACGACTTAGGTAGGTTCAGAAGAGAAGGGAAAAAAATGAGGAGAAGAAAGAAGATAAGGGTGTGCTTGGTACCGTTTTATAAAACTGTTTTCCGTTTTATAAAACAAAAAAAATAGAAAACGCAAGAAAATGCGTTTGGTAGCTATGATTTCCGAAAACGTTTTTTTGTATGTTTTTTGTTTTCGAAAACAAAAAAAACGAAAACGACTATTTGTTGTTTTCTTTGTTTTCTTTCTTCTTCTTTCTTCTTCTTCTTCTTCTTCTTCGTTTTCTTTGTTTTCTTTCTTCTTCTTCTTCTAAAACTATGCGTTTTTTATAACAGTCCTACAAAAAAAAAATAATTTTTTTAAAAAAATGAAAACAAGGAAAAGAAGTATGTTTTAAAAACACTAGAAAATAGTTTTTGAAAACAGTTTTATAAAATGGTACCAAACATGCCCTAATATTTTAGGTGAGATAAGAAAATAAAAAGAAAAGGATAATAATTAGATTGCAATATACATTTAATCCCTCAACTATTTTACCAAAGGCAAGCGTGTCCTCTTTTATTTTCTTTTTAATTATTTTTTCTGATAATCAGGATTTAGTGCAACGTATTTATGTTATAAGCAACTGAAAAAACGTCTGCAACGTTAATATCCGTTGCACATCCAAAAATTAAAACGTTGCAAAAATCTGGATATGATACAAAATTTAACTTTCTGATAATTTTTTCTTTACCTTTGCTGCCAACCCTGAGCAGTTATTCTCTGATTAGGAGGATACTGTATTGCCTTCACATGAACATAAACATAATCGTAACCTAGGGGAAATTCCTCTCTCAAAATTGGTATCTCATCTGTTACTGGGATTTCCAACTTCATCCTAATCCTATCCATGGTTGAGCGACCTAATTTCTCTTTTTGTTCTGGAGACAGGTTGCAAAATGCTAGTAATTTTCCTTGCTTGGGATGTAAAAACAACACAGTCCCGCATGTCTGGCATCTATAAAAATGAATCCTATGCAGTTGACCCTCTCGACATCTAACAACAGTTGTTGAAGAAACCCTAGCATCAATAGGAACCTGTAAATGATTGCAAGCCATTTTAGAGTATTTTTCTCCTTTTCTCTTAGTTATATTGCTTCAATTGAACATGTTCATTTCTCTTTATAAAATCTTGTAACCTTCTATTAATGGGAATTTACTGTATTCCTAACCTTCTATTTTTTCCTCGGTTGCATCCCTTGAGTTATTATGCCTCTTCACCTTGTATTTTCAATTACCTAACCAATTTTGCTTTAATCCCTGGTTGTGCCTCTTTTTATCTTGTCATTGCATGCCTTCAGTGTTCTAGAGTTTGCTAGGTTTGGGGAATAAAAGCTATATATTATGCTGCTTGACTCCTAATGATTTTTAGTTAAATTTCAGTCAAAATATCTCTATAGAATTATTCTCATATTATTTTATATTCTATTATCTTTATTATATGTTTATATTGCTCATCCCAAAACCTTGTTTTATCATCTTTGATCATGTAAACCCAGGCCCTTTTTTCCCTTTGACCTCGTACTTTATTTTTTTTATTTCTTCAGGCATAGATGGCTTATTACCTATTTGCTTCCTGTCTCATTTCCATTGGAGCTTTTTCCTGCTTCATGCTTATTTCAAGTTGTATTAGCTAATACTTATCATTCACTAGCCATTTCTTGGAGAATGTCTTTTATTCTTTTATATGATGGTTGCACTGTCTTCTTCTTACTTCTTTGTATTCCAAGTTTGCTCTGTGTTTTCTTTACTCCTTTTTGTATCTTCTTGAAACCTTTTCATTTTTTATTTCTTTCCTCTATGGATAATGAAAGTAATATTTATATACATCTCAGTGGACTTTCATTAGCACAGAGATTTGCAAGTCATATGCATACAGGCATTCTTCCAACTCCTCTTGATTTTGTCAGAGATTTTGGAATCAAAGAACATAGCATCTTAGCAAGAGTTTTTTCTACCATTATGTTCAAACCATGGGATATAAGAGGAACTTTGTCTTATTTTTGGGGTCCAAATATTCCTTTCCAAATTAGAGAAGTAGATCCTAATATGTTTATTGTTTCCTTTTCTTCTAATGAAGATTTTTATAGGTTTCTTCAAATGGACCTTGGTATCCTTTTGGCAATTTGATGGCAGCTACGAAGGTTTATCCTGTTATGCAGATATCAACTGACGTGGTTAAGGAAATACCTATTTTGGCCAACATTTTAAATACAAAGCATGACCATAAAAGTCAGAAGATTCTAGGAGTTATTGCTAGCAAGTTAGGGACTGTTAGTAGAGTTTGTGTAGGAAGTGTTGAGTCTAATGCAAGTTATCAATCTAGGGTAATGGTATGGGTAAATATAGAAAAAACTTTTATTGATAAGCTTCTGGTGAAGGTGGGACCCTATTCTGTTACAAAGATCTACTTTAACTACCTTAATTTACCTTCTCAATTCTGTTATCATTGCCTAAGATTTGGTCATAAAGAAGATAATTGTGTTATAAGTCAAAACAGAGCTTTATAAGACATTTATGACATCTCGATGGACTGTCCATACCCTGGAGATGATCTACACTTTATAAAGGATGTTCGAATTCAAATATGGAACCCAAATGACAACTTCAATTACTCTGGCAAACAGGAATCTGTTTCTGAATATATGAAAATTGAAGGAGTTAAAGAAACTTTTCAAGATTTATTTGAAGCTAATTCATCTTTTGAAGTAAATGATCCATTGGAAAGTGATGTGAACTGGGTTGATCATACTTCTAATAATCCTTCAGACTCTGATATGCCTATAACAAGTGATTCAATTCTAGGCAAAAGAACCTTCCCTTTTAATCTCCCTGCAAATTTTAACCGGAATGTTTCTCAACGTCAGATTAAGTTACTCTACCCAAATCGGTATTTATTCATGTCAGTAACTCGGATCGAGTTCTTGAGTCTGAATCGTTTCCAATAACTGGTTTACTCTATGACATAGCTAATCAAGTTCTTGAAAGACCTGTTATATCTCCTTTCCAAGCCAGAAGATTATGTTTCTCTTCATATGAAAATGCCAAAGACTCTTTTGAATCCCCGATCTCCTCTACTTATGATTCATATCATTCTCCTCCATCCCAAAGTCTACCAATTCCTTCTTCTTCCTATCCCCATCTCCAGGTTTTAAGATTTTTCTGCCATCTCCCAATGGTAACACAGAACCTGCATTTCACATTTCAATTCCTGCATTCTCAAATTCATCTCATTCGGGCAATCAAAACTCATCAGCAATTTGACATGAATATCATATCCTAATTGACCAATATGGATCTAACTTGAAAAATCAATATTTGAAAAACAAATCATATCTACCCCTCGAGTTCTCACTTTCTCCTTCTCCAAAGCGACAGGAAGAGCACCAGTTTCCTGCTAAATTCCTTTCCTCTCTCAATTTGAAAACTATTAGCTTAGTAATTACTAATATTACTTTTTCAGCTGATTTAATTTCATTTATCTAACCGTAAACTCTTTAAAATTATTTGTTTCCTAGTGACTCAGACCTGCTTATACTATCATCTTTTTCCTGAAAAGATCCTTAATTAGGGTAGTAAATCAATTTGTTTCATAAGGGTTAGCCCCTTTTCCATCTGAAATTGATGTTTCCATTGAATTGTTCCTAGTCCAAGAATTTTTCTTGGCTCTGGACCTCTTGTCTCTTAATTGCTCTTTGCAAAATGAAGTTAATAGCTTGGAATGTTCAAGGATGTGGTAATTAATCCTTTTACTTAAAACCATATAAATTTCTTAAATAAAAAATGAGAGGACTGTAATTTTATTCCTCTTAGAAACAAAATCTCAAAAAACCCATGTTAAATCTTTATTATCATTTTATCCCAATTCTCATATTATTGAACGTATTGGTCTAGCTGGAGGACTTGCTATAGCCTGGCTAGATAACTTTCATTTTGATATCGTTCAATGGAATATCAGTACAATTAACATCTTAGTTCAGACTAATTTTGAGTCTCATAAGCGGGTTCTTACCTGTTTTTATGGTAGTCCATACCCTATCAATAGGAATATAACTTGGGACTTTTTGGATCAAATAGCTGATAAGATAAATAGGACACATATATCATGGATCGTTATAGGTGCTACAAATATGATTTTTGGTAAATCTGAAAAATTAGGAGGATTGCCATTTAATTTTAAAGACTATGAATACTACAATAATATACTCCAAAGAGCAGGACTTATTGACCTAGGATATTCAGGGAATGACTTTACATGGAATAATCATAGAAAAGATTCTGTTAATATTCAAGAAAGGCTTGATAAAGCTGTGGCAAATGCTAGTTGGAACTTGCAATTCCCTATAGCTTACCTTAAACACCTTATTGTTGTAGGATCAGATTATTGTTCAATCTTCTTAACCTTAGATAAAGAATATGAAAACCTGAATTGGACCTTCAAATTTTATGATACTTGGCAAAAAGAAATCTCATGTGTAAAAGTTATCAAAGATTCTTGGAACAGTTTCATAGAGGAAACCCCTGTTGAATCTCTAATCAAGAACCTTTACGATCTAAGATCCCATCTCTTGAAATGGAAAAAAAATGTATTTGGTTTACCCTCTAAAAAATATTT
Organism: Papaver californicum; assembly: GCA_023531435.1. Taxonomy (NCBI): domain Eukaryota; kingdom Viridiplantae; phylum Streptophyta; class Magnoliopsida; order Ranunculales; family Papaveraceae; genus Papaver; species Papaver californicum. The sequence continues at coordinate 1,785,170 of JAJJMC010026966.1, forward strand.
CAAAAAATAATTATATGAAAGAAGAACAAATCCAAGCTAAGTTGATTACTCTTGAAAAACTTTATGACACTCAACAAGCTATAGCAAAACAACAATCAAGAGATAATACAATCAACTTGGGAAAAAAAAATACTAAATACTTTCATACGGTTACTCTTAAAAGAAGAAAATGGAATCACATAGAATGTATGATGAATATCAAAGATGAAGTCACTTTTGATAGGAAATAAATCCACTTAACCTTAAATGATTACTATCAAAACCTTTTTACTGCAGATCCTATATATAAATCTCAACATGATTTTATCTTGAATAGTATCCAACCTGTGATCTCTGAAGTAGATAATGCCAATATTATGATGGTCATATCCAAAGAGAGTCCTAAAAAGCATGAAACCAAATAAATCTCCAGGACCGGATGGTTTCCCACTTAGTTTCTTTAAACAAAATTGGGAGACTCTGGGGGATCAACTCACCTTAACTATCCAACGTTTTTTTTCTAACAAGCTTTATGAATTCCATACATTAATAAAACTTTCATGTTTCTCATTCCAAAAGCTAGACATCCTAAAAATCCAAGCCAATTCAGACCCATAAGTCTTTGTAACACAACCTACAAAATAATAGCCAAAATTATAGCTAATAGAATCAAACCACACTTAGACAATATAATTTCACCTTTTCAAGCAGCTTTTCTCTCTAAAAGAAAATTTTCAAATAATATAATCATTGATCATGAGATTATCCATTCCTTTAAGGAAAAGAAAGCAAAAAATGGTGGTATTGGTCTAAAAATTGATATGTCTAAGGCCTTTGACAGGGTCAATTGGGACTTTCTAATATCTGCTCTCAATTCCTTTGGTTTCAATCAAAACTTTTATAATTTGATTAAGCAATATATTGCTACTTCTTCCTTAGTTGTTCTGCTGAATGGAACTCCTTGAGATTTTAATCTTCCTTCTAGAGGTCTGACACAAGGAGATCCCCTATCTCCTTATCTCTTTATCATCTTCATGGAGATATTTTCTAGAATGCTCCTTAGGTAGGAAAAAAATAACCTTCTTCATGGGGTTAAGATAACCCCAAAAAAATGACCTCATTTCTCATCTGTTTTTTGCAGATGACTGTCTCCTTTTTTTAAGGATGACCTAGTTGAATGCAAACAACTTCTTAAAATAATAGATATTAGTAAAGCTTCAGGCCAACATATAAACTTTGACAAGTCTGGTCTTTTTTTCAGCAAGAATGTCCAACCAAAACATAAAAGAATGATATAAAAAATGCTTAAAATAAAAAAGATAGATATAAAAAACTCTTACTTAGGAGCACCCCTCTTTATTGATAAATCTAAAATTAAAACTTTTGACTCAATAGTAGACAAAATGGAACTAAAGACTCAAGGATGGAAAGGTAAAATTCTCCCACAATGTAGTAAATTAGTTCTCAACAAACCAATCCTAGCCAGTATGCCAATCTTCCAAATGGGATGCTTTGTTATCCCAAAAAAAAACAACTAACAAAATAAATATTATTCAAAGAGACTTCTGATGGGGAAAAAAGACTAATTTTAGAGGTTTCTACCCTAAAGCTTGGACTTGTTTGTGTAAACCTCTCCAAAAAGGAGGATTAGGATTCAGAGATGCTCACAAAACAAATATGGCAATGATAGCTAAGGTAGCATGGAGACTATTAACAGAACCAAAGTCCTTATGGGCCTCTCAATTCAAACAGAAATACTATAGCAAAAGACCAGCTTTAAGAGTCAAAACATATTCAAATAATTCATGGATCTGGAAATGCATAAGCAAAGTAATAAGATTAATGGAGCAAAATAGTATATGGGAAGTAGGGGATGGTAAGAATATTAATCTATGGGAAGATAGATGGATACCAGGACTAGGTGACAATCTTAAACTCTTTTATACCAGTAACAACTCTTTTTTAACACTTGTGTCAGATCTTATTGATCATGAAACAAAAAAATGGAAAATTGTTTTAATTCTCTCTTCATTTCCGGCTCATATTGCTGAAAAAATATGAAAAATTAATTTGTTTCTAAAGTCTTCCAATAACCTTAAACCTGACAAATTAAGATGGCTTTTGACAATATCTGGTGAATTTTCAGTTATATATATATGTATAAAAAGCTTAATAAGAATGGAATTAACTCAAACAACCTGAATATGCTTGATTCTCTTTGGAAAACATTATGGGGACCAGAAGTTTCTCAAAGAATAAAACTTTTATATGGAAATGTCTAAATAATGCGGTGTCTACAAACTATAAACTATTAAGAACTATTAGAGATGTCTCTCCTAGATGTTTCTTTGGTTGTGAGGATGATGAAACCTTAAAACACCTGTTTATTCATTGTAATTACACTAAAGCTATTTGGGTTACTAATCCTAATCCAGTGCAATAGGATTTTGACAATGCATCTTCTTTCTTAGAAATTTGTAGAACTTGGATAGAAAAGCCTAGTAACTTAATTTCAATAGAAACTGCAGTGACAAATATGGTTCATCTGGAAAGAAAGATGCAACAGAGACTTCCAAGACAAACAAAGTACTCCAGCTCATATTTCTTTAGCTATTCAAAGACATATTTCCTTTTGGAATAAAGGAAATTTGATTAAACCTGTTTCTAGCCATTTTAATCCTTTGTTGAAACAAAAAGAAAAGGAATGGGATGCCCAGGAAAAAACCAACTCAAACTTAACATAGCTGCAACTTGGAATTCTAATGATAAAACTTCTGGTTTTGATTTAATTCTAAAAGATGATGCAAGTAATTTCAAGAAAGGAAGAGCAGGACCATCCACAACAGAGTCAGCTGAAGAAGCAGAAGCAATAGGATTTTGGGAAGCAGCACAGTGGGCAAATGAAGAAAATTTTACCAATTTCAATATGGAAGTTGACTGTAAGAAGATCATTGATTTTTTGGATGAAGCTAAAGTCCTAATCTCGTGGCAGAGTCAGGCAATTTTGGAAGAAACAAGAAGAATCATAAATTCTTGTAATCATTTTCTTGGTTGTCATTTTGTTCCAAGGTCGGCAAACAAGGCAGCAAATGCTCTTGCAAAAGATACAAAACATTTTAGTTGTAATTTTGATTGGGTTAACCCCCCTCCTCTTTGTATTTTGCATACTCTAGAAGTAGATAAATCTAATGCTAGGAAGAAATCTTTTCTTTTCATATTAGATGGCTCTACTTCATTTGTAAACATGATTCCTAACTCCTCAAGTTAGCTTTTATATATTCCCCCAATTTGATAATTTTTTTTTTTGTCCATAATCCCTTATTTAACCTTTTGTATCTTATATTTCTTCTTCTTCGTTTGTAAAAATGAAAATCAATCAAACCCCACCACCACCATCTTCATTGACGCCACCTCCACTCCAGCACCACCTCTAATTCCGGGACCACCTTCTAGTCTACCGTCTCTACCACCAGTGACTGCGCTACCTCTTATACTTCCACATAATCCACCACCTGCACCACCACCACCACCACCACCACCTACTACACAATTAATTTTAGATCAATTTCCACTTGATTCAGCTATAAAACTTAAATCTGGTAATAAATCAGCGAGAAACTAGTCTTCAAAACCTAATCTCGAGCATCATCAAAATTATATTTATTTCGATTTCAACTAGAGTCGGATTGAAGAACCTAAATTCGATGATAACAATGTTTGTTCTTAAAAACATGTTTATATCTATTGGTAAAAGACGATCAAAATCGTCATCTGTAATGAAGAAATAAGTTTTATCTCTTATTGTCATTCTAAGTAGTAACCTAATTTTATCAGATCTCTCCCAACTCCACATTAAATTTGACATTGGTTTTGATTTTTGTTGTTGATTCAATTAGATTTATTTTTTTGTTTCGATTTTAATTGAGCTCAAAATTGTTGATTCAACTTTGTTTTAGGTTTTTATTTTGATTTTTGGTGTATATTCTTAGTTTTAGTTTCACACACCTCCAAATGGTTCAACTGGTAGTTATATGAGTGGTAGTGATGTTGTTGTTGAAGTAGGTGGTTGTTGTTGGTATTGGTGGTAGAATTGTTGGATTTAGTTGTTTGTATATTTGGTGTTGGACTGGTGATGCGGGCCTGGAAACGGTGCTGAGAAAGTTGATGTCGGTGCTGAGATTGATGGGAAATTATGTGAAGGAAGTGTAACAACCTATTATATGCAATGTTTAGATAATATGAAAGCAATTAAAGGATCGAAATCAAGAAAAACATATTCTTTATATAAAAACAGAGTTTTTTCGAGCGTTCTCATTCACTGGAGCTTGTGATTCATCGGAGCTTCTGGCCCCACCAGGCGTTTTAAAGGAAATTAATTTGACGTGGCCCAATAGAATACGTGGAAAAAAATTCTTGTCCCCGCGAGATTTTTTATTTATGGAAAACGTATTTTTTGTTTCCTAAAAGTATTATCTCGAATAAATATTGTTGACAAAAATACATAAATGAATAATCAACCACATATTCATGGTTTCATCATGATAATTACAAAATTAAATCAATCGTGCATCAATTATACAATCAATCACATGATCATCACATAATAAAAAATTAAATAAATGTAAAAAAAATGTCCAATGTCCGTTTACAGTTATTAAAAATCAGTATTTTCCTAGTTACAACTCCATTCTATCGATTAAAACTACAAAATAAACTATACCTATAGATTACACTTCCAATGATAAATTGAAAACAATATAATTGATTACTAACCTTTTGATTGGATGATGAATCTCTTTTGCGCACAACTTTATTAGTGGTCCTGCACAACAATTAAAATTTACGAAAAAAGAAAGATTATGAATTGTGATCTATAACAAGCTAATACAAAAACGAGCATTAAAAAATCGATCAGTATCAGAATAATGAGTCTGATTTCAATATTACATTTTTTAATTTTGTTTATGCTATAGTTAAAAATTAAATAGATTTAAAATAAAAATTGATTTAAATAAGGCCGATTTTTAAATTTTTAATATGTTATATATTTTTTGTACAAAAATATATGCAACCACCAATTGCGGAAATATAGGACTTAACGAATTTTCGAGAGTTTCACCACTTCAGTGTTATTATTTCCTCAATTAGATATTTTTTTCTAGGTTTGATTTTTTGTTTGTATAAAATATATTAAATAAATATGATTTATAATTTTGTTATGTCTTGATATATTTAATATTTTGTATACAAAAACGTTGGCAACAACTAATTATGGTGATAGCAAAAATAATGTACCTATCCAAAATTATAAAAGTTTCATTACTTTTAAGGTGTAGACTAGGGATTTTGTTTCTCTAAACCGAGATTTTTTTTTTGAATTTATGGACTTGGATGCTCTCTATATAAAGTACTCGATCAAAGGTAAAAATCTCTTCGTTTATGTGTTGTTGTTTTTTCATTTGCTAGGGTTTTTTTTTTCTCTCTCAATTTTTTAGCAATTTCAGATTTGCCTAAACTTTTGTGGTCAACGATGATGTTTGTTCTGCAGTTCCTGGTGGTACCTTTTCTTACTGTATTGACGATAAATCAAGATGCGATGAGTGTCGTGTATGGATGAGATGATAAATTTAATCTTTTGGTTTGTAATTTTTTTATTTATATTCATAGAGAATTGGTTAGCATACGTATTTTTTATTGGGAAAATTGGAAATATGTCTCGGTATTTACCCATACATTTGAGGATTTGTCCACTGACAGATGTAAATAAAGAATATATCCCAGCCACCCATTTCAAACATTAAATGATTAATATTTTCATGTGAGAGTTTACACGCGTGCCCAATTTTACACTTCTACCCTTAGCTAGATCCTACGGTCCGATTAGAAGAAAAACACTTGTTAGATCCTACGGTCTGAAAACAAAAGTGTGGACACGTGTTAAGAGATTCTAGCTTCATATAGCACGTTTCTATGGCACGTTTGCTGAGGAAGTTATCTTCTTTGAGAAGAGAACTCGAGAGAAAGGAAAAGGAAGAGAAAGGAAAAAGGAGATCGAGAGACAAAGAGAGATCGAGAGACAGAGATGATTAAGTGAAGGTCGTGAAATCAAGCTTCTCACTGTTTAGTGTGTGTTATTGTTTGCAAGAAAAAATCACAACTTTTAGTTCTTATCATCAAACTTTCTCAAATCAACATCATGGTGATTGAGAACAAGTAGATTCATCAAACCCATATCTTTTTTTGTGTGTATCTCACATCTATTGTGTTCAATTTTAGTTTAATAGCAACTATAAATTTAGGGTTTATTTGAAATTGAATTTAGGGTTTGCTGATTTGGGGATTTTTTTTGAAACATGAAATTTGTTGATGAAATGACATGTATTATTGTTAGTCAATGTTTATTCACTTGTTATATCACATCTATGGTGTTTAATGTTTAATCACAATTTATTAGATCTGTGTGTGAGAGGTTTAGTCTTGCTGGGGTTTTATTAGATACTTTTATCTATGATATTGTTTTGGTGTCAAGACTTATTAGTGCCTCCCTTTTAAAAGAAACTGACACTTCATGATAGTGGGTGTGGTGAGTTGTTATGAGTGGTGGATTGTGGTGGATGCTGGTGGTCAGTGGTGGATTATTGATCTTATATTTAAATCAATGTCTGAATGGATTAGTCTTGCTAGGGTTTTACTTGATATTTTATGTATGCTATATTGCAATGATCCTTCATTCTAAATTGTATTCATCATGTGAAGCGCAGGGGCGGAGCTATTATAAATGCCACAAACTGGCTCCTCCCCTGATTAAGTGTTGTTTCTTTCAAATGAGGTGTTGTATTGGTGTAATAATGATAGGTTGATATTGGTATTAGTTGTATTGGTTTGATATCTATATATTGTTAATGGATTTGTGACTGATTGTTAGGTATTTACATTATAAATCTTGGGAAGGCATGGGAGAAGCTTATGATGGCAGCTAGGGTTATTGTTGCTATTGAGAACCCACAAGATATTATTGTTCAATCTGCAAGGCCATATGGGAAGAGGGCTGTTTTGAAATTCGCTCATTACATTGGTGCTCAGCCACTAGCTGGAAGACATACCCCTGGTACATTCACTAATCAGATGCAGAAATCATTCACTGAGCCACGTCTGCTCATCCTTACTGACCCAAGGACTGACCATCAGGTATATCTCTTCTCTTTAGTTACTGATGTCCATTGCTTTTATGGAGAGTGTAGTGTCTATTCAATGCGTTTTTACTGCTTGCTTACTTCAGTCTATATTGGTATTTTGCAGCCAATCAAGGAAGCTGCTCTTGGTAACATCCCCACAATTGCATTCTGTGACACAGACTCACCAATGCCATATGTTGTTACCGGTATCCCTGCTAACAACAAGTGAAAGAACAGCATTGGGTGTCTTTTCTGGATGTTGGCAAGGATGGTTCTCCAAATGCGTGGCACCATTCTCTTATATTAGGCTCTTATATTTTTGGCTGGGATTGAGGGGGAGCATTAGGCTCTTATATTTTTGAATGTTATGAAACATATGGATGGTTGCGTTTGTGGGATTTTCTTTGTTTAACTTTCAATTTCAGACAATAATCTATTTTCTGGGTATGGACAAAATATAAAAGATGTATGTCGAATTGATTTATGTGTCTGATCACCAACTTGAAAGTGTATTAGTGTATTCAATTGGCACTGATAATGGCTGCGGCAATAGAAGCTGGCGAGTGCTGATATGAGGTAGTATTTTTCCTTTCTTTCCGCGACCGAGAATTTTCCTTTTTTTTTTTTCCTTAAATACTTTTATATAAATGATTCAATGAAATACAATTGATTTGAAGGTCTTTGATTTAAGAAGATTTCGAGTTGGTGTTGTGTTGCAACTGGCAATGGAAAAAATAAGTTTTCTGTTTGTTTCCATATCTTCTTCTTGAGTTTTCTATTTGGTATATCAACAGCATGCCTTCACTTCGAAGCATGTTCTCGGGAGTGATACTTAATCAGCTATAGAGTAAGAAAAGATGACCAAATGATGATAGAGGCGCAATCTTGAATGTTTATTTGCTTTCCATGTTTCTCTTCTGACCATCGAGAATAATTTAGGATATAGTGTTTGGTAGTAGGGTTTTGAACAAAAAAAACATGAAAAAAATAATTAATACTGAATATTGCCAACAAAACTTAAGAGTTTTGTTGTAGTTATTTGGTGATCAGAGAAATGGGTTTTGAACTTTTGATTAAATTCTGATTTTTGGTTTTTAAGTTTATGTTGTTGGACATGATTGGGGAGCTTTGATAGCATTAATTGCGTTTTATGTATTTGTAAAACCAGTCAGAGTTAAAGCTATAATGGATATGAGTGTTGCTTTTCAAAGAAGAGCAGCGAACAAGAACAGTTGAGAGTTTAAGAGATGCTTTCGGTGATGATTACGGAATTTGCAGATTTCAGGTTTAGTCTTCTTTTTCTTTTTTTTTTTATTTCTGATTTACCTTTTACCGTTTCGTGATGCCCGTTGATGTACTATTAAAATAATATCACTTACATATGGTTAGTATTCATAGGATCCGAGCCAAAAAACTGATCGTAATTGGAGTCTCTAACCCATGAGATGATTTATGTCAATATAGTAAGGTATTGAAATGAAACCAAACTCCAAACTACCATTGCATAAAATTTAAGAAAATGAAAGTGAACAGAATTCAAGATTTGCATGAGGAATAGCTAATATTCACCTGATCCGGTAGTAAATTGATACGGAAAATGCATTCTTGAGTTGTTGATTACAAAATTAGTTACAAAGACACCAAACAGCCATGAGGTCTAGCATAGTTAACAAATAGTTAACAAAGTAAGATGTCAACAGGATGGATATAACTCAGTGCTATAAAAGATGTCCGGTATGGTTATCAACTTATCCCTGTGGTAATCAGTTTATCGTGAGGTTTAATGAGTAATTTGTAATGAGCATTCATGAATATCTTAATTGAGCTTCTGCAGGGTGCCAACCATAACTTGGACAGTGGAAACATCTTGATGTCTAATGAGTAATGTGTAGTGAGCATTCATGAAGATTTTATATGAGAATCTGCATGACGCCATCCATAACGTAGATAGGGGAAATTAGGCTGTAAGAAGATGAAGACATTATCTTTTCTCAAGTCTTTTCTTAAGTTTGGCCTAGAAGGAAAAATGAAAAGGCCAAATTTACATTATAAAGACTAATTACTTTGAGTTTAATATGTCATCCCTTTATTGATGCTGGAGCAGTTTACAACATCTGCTTTGTATGGATTTAATAATGGTCAAATAAACATTTTTTCCAATTTGCAGTATCCTGCAGGTTCCATCTTTTAAAAGACAGTATAGATTGTTTTGTTTGGTTGCCCATACCAATTTTTTTGTTGGGTTCAGCCTCTTGGTATTGATATCTAATCGCTACAATATTCCAAGTTGATTCTTTTTTACCCATTTTCCCTGTTGTACAACAATCTGATGCAATGGAAGACTTATTTTTGGGCTATTTAATCAATTTTTTGTTGATTTTGTTAGATACCCAGTTTTAATGAATTGGAGGGAATGACCCATGCCATAACAACAAACAGTCATTTCTAGATCAGAGGTTCCCTACTGACTTTCTTATTTATTCTTTTAATTGTAAGTGGTGAATTTCATGAACTGTTGAGGTGATTTGGTGTATCTGATCAATCTAATTTTGTTTAATTAAATAGTGGAAGGTGGAAGAGGGGGTCCTTTTGTTGAGTATGAAAGACGAATTGCTGCATGCGAGTTAATGGATGGTGATAGTTGTCAGGTATTGTGTGTAATTGAGTTTAATCGTCGAAAATTCTATGAATCTGAGTTATCTACTTGATAGGCATTTGTCCAAACCCTACTATTGGAACAAAATTATGGTGTCTGTTTTGGTTTAATGTCATCTCAAATCAAATAACTGTATAGTTATCATCCAAATGATTGAGTGTAAATTTAGCATTAGTGGATGGTCAACTTTGAGTGTCTGTTTCTGAATTTATGATTATTTGATAGCTGCAAACTGGTGAAACTGCTCACCATTCACCAATTTAATCACATTCATTATTGCTTTGGTTTCCTTATTGTGCAATATTCTTATAGTGATGTTTTGTAGGTAGGCACCTTAAAGGAACTTCAGAGACTCTGTGATCAGGTTGACTGTTTGGACGACTAAACTCAAATTTCTACGGAGTTAATCCATTAAATTATGAAACTCCTAATTTAATTAGAACTGATGCTTTATAAATTGATCTTCGTGCGAGTTAGATTTTTGAAGGTTGGTGCGTGATGGCATGTAAGATCTTTTCCCAATGATTGACTGGGATTTGTTGCTTCTGCACGTAGGTACCGAGGAGCAGATTCATAAAACATATGGAGTATAGTGATACCTTCCGCGGTGACTTCATGAAATCCAGATATTTGTTACATATGTTGGCTTTGAATCAATCAGCAACTGAGTCTTTGAGCTTCTGATTGTTCTGTTCAATAACTTGCTCTCATGCACGTAATCAGCCGGAACTTTATACTCCTTGTCAAAATCTAATTAGAAATGGGTTACTGAACTTAGCTGCTAAGCTCATGCATGTATGGTAGATTTATTTGGTTGTGCAAGTTTTCTACAAAAGGCTTTTGAGTTTATAGGAGATACGCCGCTGAAGCCTAATCCTGCTGTATGGGGAGCATTGTTAAATGCTTGCAAGATCCATAAAAACGTTGAACTTGGAGAAATTGCGGCAAAATACATCTTCGAAATGGACTCCTAAAGTGTTGGGTATTATTTACTTTTGTGTAATCTTTATTCCGACAATGGGAAGTGGAATGGAGTTTCTAAGCAGGGACGAATCTCATCCCCAGATCAAGGAGATAAAGGGAGTTTTAGAAGGTCTGAATGAAAGAATGAAGAAAGCAAGTTCTGAAATTCTTGGTAGTGCTTAATAGATAAAGCTGAGACTTTGAGAGCAGACACCTTTTGTGGGCACAACGAGAGACTGGCTATTGGATTTGCACTGATTAATATTGTTCCAGGTATGCCCATCCGTCTGACAAAGAACTTATATATGTGTGGAAGTTGTCATAATACCATGAACTTATATATGTGTGAAAGAACTGAGCAATTTCACAATTTCAAAGATGGAGTCTGTTTGTGTGGATTGACTGGAGGAAATTAAGCGAGTAAGAAAGACAGTAATTCTCATTTTTCACTTTATAATCGGCTCCCAGTTAATTTTGTACAAGCACTTACGGAACAAAACATTGCTCTTATACCGGTAAGACATTTACATAAGCTATACATTTACGACTCTTAGTCCATTTGGTTTGTAACAATGTGGGTTTCATCTTCAAAAATCAGAAGTAGGACAAACTACAGACAAAGACAGTTATGCACTTATGCTTCAAAAAAAAAAAAAAAAAAGGCGGTTACCATTGTTACTGTTTGAAATCCCAGACATAGATAGCTGAAGGGACATTGGTGTATCTCTCTTGTTGTCCAATGTAATAAACACATTGTAGTATTGTACTTTCAATAATAAAAAAATACATGTACTTTTGTATAGATTTCAGTAGGGAGGCATTCCCTAATTTGGTGATGACTAGGGAATTTTTGTCAATAAAAACTATATTGGTGCTCGAAACTATTGCTGGAGTTGGAAAAAGTTTTTTTTTTTTTTTTTGTAAATCGTTGGATGATCTCAACTTTTACAGCGGGTCTTCAAATGCTCACAATCTGAACTCTTCATAGAGAGCCCAGGTCGGAATTGCAATAGCTTGCTTCTTAGGTGATCTTTCACTCATCGTAATTCAGGGAATAAGCTGAACCTACATCTTGAGGAAGCTGCATTGTGGCAACCACAATAGAAATGTGTGTAAAATTTTAGATCAAGAAAATGATGAGAACTCCGTTGTTTTGGTTTTGTAGCATCAGTATAGATTTTGTTTCCATTTATCATACATTCATAGTAGGTGTAATTATCTTTGTTTGTATAAAGATAGCATGTTGTTGAATGGTTTTCTTTTTCTTCAGTGGAGTGATTTTGAAAATCACCCATCTTGATCGACCCTAGAACCGAACATAACATATTTCATTTAGCATTGCTAACGATTATGAGATATAATACCTATTTATTAATGGATCGATAATATGTATATATTGGATGCAGATATCTGATCCATGGTTTTATCTATACACGTACCATTTTTCAGCAGCATATATTCAAGATCTTATCGAGAGTTATTACGTATACGGTATAAACCTCAAAAGCTCGTGGAACGAACAAAGAATGTGCTTGATGCAAGCAGCATCGTCTTGCATTTTTTTCACTTATAGAAATCACACTATACCAAATATGTATCTCAGCTCCAGATTTCAGCCTTACAAGCAAAGTGATCGACAACGAACAACAACAAAGATACAACCAAGAGATATCTGATTTTGGAGTAGAATCACCATTTTTCGTGAGCTTATCTACATTTGCAATGATCAATTTAGTTTCATTTTGTTTTGGGATTGTGAAGGTGATCTTTATGGATGGAAAATTAGAAGAAAGCTATGGTGTGGAGAAAAGATGGAGGAAGAATGCCTACAAAAGTAACTATGATATCTGTTTTGATCACATTGGTTCTTTGTTATGGGTCCTTCGCTATGAAATGATGATCCACTCACTACACTCGAAATCTCGAAATAAATTTCTTTAATAGTTTTCTTATTGTTATAATTTATTATAACAATAAGAAAACTTTTTTTTTAGTTAAAATCTTCTGGTGTTGACCAAATAGCCCAATAAATGTTCAGAAATGAACTGGTTATTTTTTGAAAGCTGGTTATTGCAGTCTATATGCTGAAATTGTGTTTGTTTCTGTCTTTCTACAATCATATGATTCAAATTTGTATCGATTGATGAGGTTATGGAGTAGTCAAGTCAAAAGCCATCATGGTGGACCTTCAAGATAATAGAGAAGAAGGCAAGATAGCTTCAGCCTTCAGCTCATAATTAACAACGGAGAGTAGCGGAACTAGGAATCCAATATGAGAGGGGGCTTGACAAACATTGTGGATTTAGAGCTGCAAGATTCATCTACCATAAGTCATGAGTCATTTTTTGTTGCTCTCAAATGATGTAAAAAGATGTATTTAGCTTTCTATGTATCCAAATTTACATTTTCTTATTCTGAGTTGTTGCTTTCATATTTTGTAGCTATGGTTGTGATGATGACTGTAAAGAAACCCATCACATGTACTTAACTTGGTAACTTATATACCTTCGGGGAGCCATGCACATGGAAGTGGAACATTTAGCGGTAGATTTCTGACAAATAGCACAGTACCAGATTAATGGAGATAGATAAGGTTCCAAGATTCCAAGTTACGTTAATACAAGACCTTCATATATGATGTTACCGACTCCATCACTTTTTTCTAACAACTGATCATCAATGGTGAATACGATAAAATCATTAAAGTTGTTGTGGTATGTTGTTCAGCAACACTTGTACACAAAAACAAACAAACTAATGAGGACTTATATAAGGTGAATTAAAATCTCACTAAGTGATCACTATTCTCGGTTGCAGAATTTAGGCAAGTTAAACAACCAATGGATTTCCACTGTGTTTTTGCCTTCATTAACTCCAAACTTTGGATCAACACTCATTTTATGGATTTTTTTTAAGTGATGACCCCCTACTTCAGGATGGTTAGATAAAGTCAATGAAGTAACTAGACGTATGGTAGCCCTATTTCGTAGAGAAGAACGTGTATTCCTAAGCAAGGGTTATGCATCTATTTTTACTCGGAATTACAATGAAACTACGAGGTTATATCCTAAAAAATTTCTAAACAAAGTTGAAAATACATATATGCTGAATCATGAACTGCGATTGAAAGTTGATCTATCTATTATCTTAAATAACTTAAAAGGGGGAGAACACATTGTTAAGGGCACAAGGTTAATAATAACATAACTAGCAGAATATGAAATTGGTGAATAAGTACTAAATGTGGCTTTTGTTGGGAATAAGGTAATGATAGGGAGGAAAGTAATGAAATCAAGGGATACAATACCAATTACTAGATATTAATTTCCTGTGAAAATTTGTTTTGCACTAATAGACAAGAGTTTTACACATGGCTTACACAATGCAGGGTTCTAATTTAGATCGGGAACATTCGAAGAAAATGAGCATCCAATGTACATTGACATTTCAAATATATCGTATGGACCATCAAAATTAAAAATTATTGTCATCAAGAAGAATGATTTACAAGATGGCTATACCAAACTATGGTGCATCAACTCATTTCCAACAATTCCAGATTTATAGATTGCATTGTTTGCCAAACGGTGACATATAGGGATGAGATCGATGAATAGAAATTTCGAGTTTTTCTTTTATTATTTTGTTGTACCTTAGGTTTTTTTTAGGAGTATATTTATTTGATTTTATAAAATAAATTTAATTTATATTCGATTTTTGTAGTTTTTATTCTATTCTTCAACAATATATTTGATTTTAGAGCAAAGGTGTACAACCAAGATAAATTTCGAGTCCAAATTTATATATATCTAAGTTTTATTCCTATATGTCAATTTATTATTCTATAAGAAACATACCCGTATATCACACTGATGATGGACTAGTGGAACATAGAGAAAGACATTGTCCCAAACCTAATTTGAGATGTTTGATTCCGATTCCGGAAGGTTATAAGATGACACTTCCTTGGCCTAAAAGTAGGGACATGGTGATACTTCATTTCCTCCTCTCACACTCCTTAGTCTTGTTTTCGATAAGAGTATGTCTGTCATTTTAAAATATTAGTACAATTTTCTTAAAATATTACTAGTAGAATGAGTATCCACAATTTCGGCAAAAACGAGCTTAAATTATGAATAAAAATTAACTGAAAATAGATTTTTTAGAATGAACTAGTTGTGTTTACGACGAATAGTAGCTTAAATTGATCATTGAATTAGCTGAGAATAGATTGCTAAGAATTATTTATCCGTTTTTTAACAAATGGTATTTTAAATTGATCATTTGAATTAGCTGAAAATAGATAAAAACTTCAAAGGCAGTTAATTACATGATTATGGTGAAATGGTGCTGGCGGTGACTTTAATATGTTGCTGGATATGTTTATTCAAACTTACGTAGTTTTTTTGGCATTTATATTTTGTATGTATGATATTTGGTTAACTCTACATCTAATACTTATGTACTAGATGTTGATTAAATGAAGTTAATATGTATATATTCAGAGAGTAGGTATGTTCGCATCGACACATGCATTATTATGCACATTAGGTTCTGTATTTTTATATTATTCTGCATTTTAGTGTTATTAGTAGACAAGTCTAATATTGATTGTACGAAAGTTTTCTCTCAGTCTTACATAAGAACTCTATTCATATAGTAGTTCAAATACATCATATTGTAAATACATAATCTCATTGATTTCAATATTTTCTCTGTTTTTCTTCTTCTACTTATGATTGAAGCAAGACTGGAACGATAATGTCTTGGTTTATGATTTTTTATAATATTATTTTTTATTCTAAATCAACAAGGTAGAATGCAAGAAATATAATTAAAACAAGTAATAATTGACTCTAAAAATCTGTAGATTACGCACCTATCAAATTCCTCAATGCTTGCTTTATGCTAGTCCTCGAGCAAACTGCATACCCTAAACTAAAGCCTAACTCACTTTCGTAGGAATCTCAGTTACACTTAGAATGTGCAACAAGCCTTTAGACCCCTAGGTGAGTCTAGTGGACTAATTATAGTCTCGTGAGGTTTTACAGTCCCACAAAATCTACTCCAACACACATGTACTTCAAAGTCGTATGCATCCAAAGAGCTACGGGGACATAAAGTTTCTACACTTAATAATAAGAAGTTAAAAGTACAAAAGAACACTATTCTTAAATCATAAGTACGCTTAATTGTCGAGAAAAATAGTGTAATGTGTTAAACCAATGTCATACAATGGAACGCAACCTCGAGGGTAACCGATATGCATTTTGCCTCGACTTCTGCCTCACCGGTTGGTCACTCAAGAACGATAAAACTGGGTCGCTTATGTGTGCAAGATGGAATAAAGAAGAGAATACTTACATACAGAAAGGTAATATTTATTTTCAATTTATAATGATATCTAAGAAAGGAAGTGAACCATATCCGAGGATGAGAATGCTCACCCACCTTCTCATCCGATCTACATTCTACATTCTACTAGCATCATGTTCATACATTTTTTTGGTTGTAGCCACTATTGTCGTCCATGAATAAAAACATATCATGACCACTAGTGGAATCTACAAGCATACCAATGCTAAAAAATGGGAAATCGTTCTTGGGACAACACTTGTTCAGGTCTCTAAAATCTAGGAAACACCTAATTTGGTCATTCTTCTTCTTAACATGAACGAAATTAGCTAACCATAGGCTTGATGAACCTATCAACAAGTAATTTCTAGATTTCATTCTTGATTTGTTCTTTAATTTCATGCATGAAGTGTCTTGGTTGTTGTTTGACATGCTTGGATCCAGGAATGATGTGTAGGTGATAGGTGACTAACTTATCGTCTAAATCTAGAATCTCATCATAAGTCCAAGCAAAGATATCTTGTTATTCTTTAAGAAAACTCACAAGTCCTACTCATTTTTCTGGTGAAAATTTTGAGTTGATGAAGATAGATTTTGGGACGTCTTATGTTTCGATGTTGACGGTCTCGAGTGTATTTTTTGTGGAGTCAGTTCCATATTTTAAATGTTGCGGAACATCTTGAATTTTTTATTCACACAACTTCTCATCATGATTGCATTCTTATGGGCGAGGAGGTTCTCTGCTAGCTGATGTAATTTTAAAGTGGTAAATAAAGATTCGTTACTCAGACTTGTGAAGATTGATTTTAAATTTAATTTCTAAAACTAAAAGTATGAAAACTCAAATATTTTTTTATAAAGTAGGGAGAAAAACTGAGACTAGGATTCCACTATTTTCCAATTTCAAAGTGATTAAGTTTAATCATGCAATTAAAACATTTTAATTTGATTCTAAATCATTGCAAAAATAGATTTTCAAAACAACAACTGTATAACAAAAGCATGGAGCATCTAGGGACCTAAGGAGGCATGCACCATCTAACGGAATCACAAGTGCTTAACAAAAATCTTTTAAATCAATTTTTAATCAAGGCAATTAATCATAAATAAATTGCATAAATTAATTAAATAATTACCCAATATTTTTTGGAAAAGTATCTTCCTCCTTAGCCTCAGAGATGAAGTTTAGATCCTCATTGTAATGGCAAAACCCTCAAAAATCGATTTCGTAACTCAAAAATTGCTTACAATGAGAATAGAAATGCTCACAGTCAATTAGATACGTTTAAAAGTGTAGATGTGAACACTCCTAACTGTTACAGAAGGTGTTTTAAAGAGAGTGGAGAAAAAAACGGTTTTTTTGGTGTGGCTGAAAAAGAACGGACTGTTGTTCTAGTGAACGACAGTTCTTCTCTATAATATGTTCTTCTTCTTCGTTGGTGTAGCAGCAGAAACTTCTTCTCTCTGTTCATTTTTTTTCACGTTGTTCTTGGTTGTTCTAAGCTTCACAAACTTTTCTCCTCTCCCCTGGACCTCTATGGACTCTTATATATAGAGTACAACCGAAAAACAACCCCAAATTACGTCCAGAACTTCCTTAAATTCTTGGCAAAATTCTTCCCGTGAAAAGCAATTTTCTTTCCTGATTTCGATTAATTTCGATTCTTGGACGCTACTAAGAGAAGAAATCATTCTCTTTTTAATTCCTTCCCAACTCAGTTTCCTAACTTTAGGAGATTTCCATAAAAAAAAAAAAGTTTCCAAATTAAGCTTGAGTTTCCTGTTCACGTGAAGTATGAGAACTGTTTCCCGCCAACTTTTTCATTTGAAATTTGGGGTGTGGTTGCCCTTAACCAAAGTGTGGGTGCCTTAATCCAAGTTGAGGGTGCCTTTAACATTTCTTCAAAAATACCTAAAAAGCAATAAAAAACAATTATAAATACAAAATCGAGTACCAACAATATAAATAATTGCGATTAAATCAGACACAAAAATGTGTCTATCACTAGCCTCCCCTGTTAATTGCTAACAGAGGCGAAAGAGGTAGATAACCCTACCCTTCATATCATAGATTGGTACGAAGTTGGATCCCCTCTTAGTGTGAGAATGGGTTGTGATATTAGCAATTGCGGGACAACGCTTGAGAAAATCTCTAGAGAGAGATTTCTATAGGAGTTCAGGTTTCTATGGTCGGTGTTGGAGAGAGTAGACTGTCATCTTCTTCGATTGACGCCCAGTCGGGTAGTGACATGTTGTAGATCTTTTTAGGTGGGTCAGGCACGTCATCCCTTGGTTCGAAGAATTCAACATCATAGAGTGGAGCATAAGGAGATGACGATGCTGCAACGCGAATGACTTTCTTATTCAACACAGTTATCATGCACTAGTGGTAGGTTGAAGGAATTACCTTGTTATCGTGAAGCTATGGTTGTCCCAATATCATGTGATCATAGGTTCTTTCTTGATTATAAGAAATTTGACTTATAACCGAATAGGCCCCACCTTCAAATCTAGGTAGACATGTCCATAAGTGCTGGTCCGATTCCTTTCAAAATCTTTCATTATAATGGGGTGGTGAATGATTTTGTTTTGCTAGATTTTGGATATTCCGAGATCCTTGAGAGGAATGATATTGGAAGTGACACATGTATCGATGCGAGCTCTCTTAAACTCAGAATCCTTGATTGAGAAGTCACGTACAAGGATTGGCAGTGAAGGTAATGTTATTCAAGGAAGGGTCTATGGATATCTGTAAGACCTCTAGGAAAGATGAATTCAGGCGTGCGTCAAAAGCAATGTGTTGAGAGCAGCAAATGTGTCTGTATGATGGTTTTTAAAGAATAGCAAAAGTTCACATAAGCTTTCAACTTAAAACGTGGTTCCCTAATCCACTAGATTTTCACAAGTAGTAAAGCTCTTGATGTGGCGGTTGGAAAAATCATGTGTTAGGACTTCAGTCCCCAAGTGTAATTCATCAGACTCTATTTTCTCCCTGAAGATATTTGATGTTATGATTGAAGTCTTTCTATCAACGCTTGGAGGAAGGTAAGGATCTCCCTATGAGTGCTCGCCAACTTTGCTTGAGCCTTGGCGAAAGTTTACTGTCTCTGCATCATATCAGCTATGTTAGGGGGGGTTTGAGTATTTCCGACTTCTTCAAGAGCATAACCATAAGGAGGGGGATTGGATTTACCAGTGGTGGCATTAAGAGGAGTGGTATCAAGAACACCACCACTAATATTAGAAGAATTAGGACTGGGATTACAAGTTATTGAACCCGACCTAAGGTCAACAATATTGAGAAATTGATTTTGCAACTGAGAGATTGATCTTCCACTGTGATTTCCAATTGTTTTGGGGTCAAAAAAATATTGTTAAAAATAATGGGTAAACTGAAGTTTGTGTGAGAACGAGAGATCAAAATAGTACAACACTCGCTTAAACCAAGAAATGACCGTCCGAGTCTTGCTTCGGTGACAAAGGAGGAAAAAAGGTTGATCTTAGGGAAGGAAACATAGAAAGTGTTGAGATCATAGTGTGTTGTACTTTGCAGTGTGATGTGTATGCATTATTATAGGTGACCTACTCTCAGTATAAGTCCGGGATATATTATTACAAATTTTAAACGTGTTCGGAAGTTCTATATGATATGTGAATAGGCTGAGTAACCTATTTATATAAATAGTTCTCTAATCTTGTAGAAAGTGGAAGTTACTAAGTAGTGGTGGAGTAGAGACTATGGATAATATGATAAAGTCTTTCCTTTCTCGTTAGGTAAGACTTGACAGTTACACACCTACTACTCCCTCTACTCTTTTATAGGTTCACACGACCTAGTCACTTTATTTTTGTGCATGTTGTAGACCGCCTGACCAAAACCCTAATGAATATCCCCCATGTGTAACATATTTGATGTCTCATATAATAATAATAATATAGTTACTGATACTATTAAGTCTATTCGGTCACAAACGTGACTTACTTGGTTAATTAATTGATCAATGACTTAGCATGTCTGACGAGCATAAGTCTGATGAGACTAGTGTGACTCGTAGAAATTAGGTATACTAAATAAAATATGTATTTATATATCCCTTAAATAAAATCTCTTAGAAGTTAATATGAGTAGTGAGTTCATATGATGTGTTGGCATCAACTAGCTATCATTAATGGGCCTTCGTAAGTGGATGATGCCAAATGTTTGCATTGAGTAAATCGAATACTCATAGTCATTACTATATGAGTGATATCATTTTGATATGGTGGCATCGCTGGTCTAATGATGCAAGCTGGTGGCATCAAGGTGTTGATGATACAAGATAGTGGCATTAATCAACCATGTTTGTGAATTATGCAAAGTATTGGCATAAATGATAAAAATACTTAAATATTGGTTATTTATGACCTATGGAATCAATTTGAGATACCAGTAGATTACTGCATCAGATTGACATTAGTTGATCATGGAGTAAATCGTGCATCAAGAAAAATATAGTGCAAGCATTAATGCGCAAGATGTTAATAAGTTGTATCAGCATACACACGGGTTTGTGATAGTGGTAAGAAAGGGTTTATTTCAGAACTTGTGAAGATTTTGATTTTAGACTTATGAATTAAAACTAAACTAGAAATAGCAAAACTTAAATGAAAAATTGATTTCAATATTTTAAAACTAACCAAGACACTGGATTCCACTACTACACATGATTGAATGATGTTATAAATATTTCAAAACCCTAGTCACCTTTTAAGTCATTTTATTTCTGAATTCACTAACAATCAAGCATATTCTCAAATATTATTTGTACCCATTAAGCACAAATTATCAACTGATTTAACAAAGTACAACCTATCAAATTGAATCACAAATAATTAATAAAATTATGCAAACAATTTAAAACTCTGTAGAAGCAGTGATTAAGTGAATTATATAATTAAACTAGAGAAAATAAAATAATTACCCATCAATCCTACGTAAATAACTTCCTCCATTTCCTTGGTTACATGAGAATTAGTTCATCATGGTAAACAACATATCAGAATATTTATTCATGGCTCAAAAATTGCTTACAAAGATGAAATGGAGAGAAAAATATAAAACCACGAGTTTGCAACGTTTATAGGCGTTACAGACTCACTGTTATAAAGCAAGTATTTCAGAGCTGAAGAAAAACGTTGCAAAGATGAAAATAAACGTTGCAAAGCTGAAGATAAATGTTGCAGTTGTGATGAAGAAACCGTGACAGAGTGGTTGAAGGAACTGTTGCCTTATCTTATGTTCTTCATCTGCAGAAAAATATTTTCTCTGCAACTAGATTTATCGCTCTTCTTATCTCCCAAAAGTATTGCTAACACTCGATAACCCCTTTATGTGACCCTCGTAACCTATTTATACACCACCTGACTCCAAATCACGCCCAAATCTCTTCTTCAATGCAAATAAATCTTGATAGAGATATTATTCTCTCTCGGTGTACTAATTCTCGAACAAGTTGTTTAATTGTTTCGTTATCAAGCTGCGAATATGTTGTTGCTTATTCAACCCTTATCATGATATCTCACAGAATATTTTTTTTAAACAAACTCGAGAACATTTTATTTTTTTTACGCTAAACACGGGAATAATTCCTTTTTAAATCTCTTTCACGCGTATGCTTATAGTTGCCACACTCCAAACTGGTTGAGTCCACGTCTCAGATGATGTTAGCCATACGCCAACTTCCCAAAAATAAACCAAACTTCCGAGAGTACATGCTTGCCCTGTTTTTGTCGAGATAACAAGAAATATTCCCTTGTTTTACGTTTCTAAACCATATACCAATCCTGTATTGACCAAACAGGTTGACTCTAACTCAAATCCACGAAAAAGTCTCACAAGATCTTCTCAGAATTGTTCGCAACTGACAAGAAACTTTCCCGCCGAAAATCTATTTTAAAGAGGAAGAAGAAGGTGTGCCCTTATCCATCTGGGGGGCGCCTTTAGTAAATTTTTGAGCTGATTTTTCCAAAATTGTTTATTTTCCAAAAACACCTACACATACATAAAAACACCATATTAGTACAAAATTGAGTTCCAACACTATAAAATTTGGGAACAAATTAGACACATAAATGTGTCTATCAAATAACCCCAAACTTATTATTTGCTAGTCCTCGAGCAAATCTAATCTAGAAAATGAAAATCATAACTTACTGTCGCAGGCATCGCGGTTGCACTTAGCGTGTGCAACAAGCTTTTGAACCCCTGGATGGCCCTAGTGGACAAGTTTCGTCTCGTGAGGGTTTACAAGAGATATACCCACCAAACCTTTACTCCAAACTCTAGCTACTTGTGAACGATTGAGGGTAGACACTAAACATGCTATTTAGGTAGCTACAAAATTCTTTCGCTATGGAAGGAATCACCCTGTTTTGAATCCAATTGATGTACACGAGTTTTTACTCAAGCATACTAAAATTCATATATAAGAAAACATAGCACTACTCAGAAAGTCGTAAAATGGACCACAATACTCAAAATATATCAAAGTTCAATCACATGAATAGATTTTGAAGATGGGTATGGAGATGATGAAGTTTGCACATGTTGACTAAGGTGAACGGTATTTGCCATATATGTTCTGAATGTCAGTGCTAGGATGAATTATAATGTATTGAGATATGCTCCCACTGGTCTTAATCCTGATACTAATATCGACTCAGATGGTATATATAAGGGCTCCAACGGTCGATTTATTGAAAATAAAACAAATATTTACCTATTATTATTATTATTATTATTATTATTATTAAAAATTATTTTATTTTTTGTCTAAATAAAATAAAATAATGGGGCTTGAACTCAATCACTCTACTTCATCCCAACGCCGATAACAATTCGATGCTAGAGCCCCACCAAATCACTTAAAGAAACACAAAATTGCAAAAATAAAAGCAGAAGGTGATATTGTTGAGGTAGACTCCGAGATATGGTGACGACTATCATGTTATTTCTAACACCCGAGCTCTGTCCTTTTATGAATAAACCCTTTAGTTGGGTCCCTCAACTCCTATAGCCAAGAGGTTTGTTTCCATCTAATTAGAATGGTCAGTGTCATCCTGAATTGTTCACAAGTTTCTAAATTTTGGAGTTTTTATTATTCCACTAAAAGTTTCTCCCTTACCCCCAAACTTAAATCTAACATTGTCCTCAATGTTTCAAATTAAAGAGTAGTACCAAAAATATAGGTAACAAGAGGAATACAAAGATAAGTCAGAAAGATAGTACCTGAGTGAAGCGTAACAATCGTTCTCCGGAGATTTTTTTTCTTTTGAATTTTGAAAATGAAGGGGGTGCCCCTATCCAAAGTACAAGTGCCCTTATCATTTCTTGTTGGGTGCCTTTAGTCAATTTCCCGGGTGCCTTTAACATTTTTTAAGCCAATTTTTCCAATGATGTTTATTTCCCAAAAATATCTAAAAACACATAAAATAACACAATTAGTACACAATCGAGCACTATCAATATAAAGAATTGAGACAAATCAGACACAAAAATGTGTCTATCAAATACCCCCAAACTTATTATTTGCTAGTCCTCGAGCAAATCTAGAAAATAAAAATCCTAACTCACTTTCGCAGGCATCGCGATTGCACTTAACATGTGCAATAAGCCTTTAAACCCCTAGGTGTCCCTAGTGAACGAGTTTTGCCTCGTGAGGGTTTACAAGAGGTATACCCACAAAACCTTTACTCCAAACCCTATCTACCTATGAACGATTGGGGATAAATACTAAACAAGCTATTTAATTGGCATACTAAATTCTTCGCCTATAAGAATCATTACTCTATATGAGTTCAGTTGTTGAACACGAGTTTTCACTCAGCATACTAAAATTCATACAAGAATTCAAAACTCTACTTAAATAGTCGTTCAACCACGATACTCAGAATCTATCAAAGTACAATCGCATGAAAAGATTTAGAAGATGGATATAACAATGAAGTTCGCACATGTTAACTAAGGTGAACGATGTTTCCTATATCTGTCTGTAGGTCACCGCCGGATGAATCCTAATGGATTGAGATAAGCTCTCAATAGTCTTACTCCTAATGTCGACTCAGCTGGTATATACAAGGGTCGCAGCGGTCGATTTATTGAAAATAAAATAATTATTTATTTTTAAATATACTGAGAACATGATTGGATCAAATGAATCCAAGCGCATGCTCCTTATCAGCATCTTACATGATAGTTCTCATGGATCCTGCGTTCCACGCTTGCTTAGGCGACGGAGACAGGGAGAACACACACATATTGCTATCAAAGTGTCAATGCTCGAATTATTATTATTATTATTATTTCATTTTTAAAGAATGGTCTAAATAATACAATAATGGGGCTTGATCTCTAACACTCTACTTCATCATAGCGGTGATAACAATTTGATATTGGTGCCCCACCAAATCACTTAGAGAAACACAAAAATTACAAAAATAAAAACAGAAGGTGATATGGTCGAAATAGACTCCGAGATATGGTGACAACTATCATGTTATTTATAACACCTGAGCTAGGCATCCTTTTATGAATAGACCATTTAGCTGGGCACACCAATTCCTATAGAAAAAAAGCTAAGTTCCTATCTACCTAGAATGTTCAGTGTCACCCTGAATTGTTCACAAGTTTTTAAAGTTTGGAGTTTTATTATTTCAACTAAAAGTTTCTCCCTTACCCCCAAACTTAAACCTAACATTGTCCTCAATGTTTTTAATTAAAGTGCAATACCAAAAATATAGGTAACTAGAGGAATAAAGAGGTAAGTCAGAAAGATAGTACCTGGGTGAAGCGTAACAATCCTTCTTTGGAGAATAAGACAGAAAAATAAAAACAAAAACCTACAAAAAGTTACTAATGTACAACAACATCCTTGACGGTCAATCAAGTAAGCAGGGTCCTCCAGAGGGACCTCCTCAACATCACTTGCAGGAACAAGCTCTAAGAATTGTTTCAACCTTGTGGTCGTTTGTTTTACACGAAACCGCCTCAACCAATTTAGTGTTTGGTAATGAATCTTAAACTAATGTTCCTATCATGTTCACCTCTTCAATGTACATGTCATCTAGCTCAGGGGGTTGCTTACTAATATTGAAAATATTCATCTGAATAGTCATATTACCAAAAGACAAATTCATAGTACTATTTCGACAGTTTATGATCGTATTAGATGTAGCTAAAAATGTGCGATCTAAAATCACAGGTACCTGGTTCTCTGGGTCAGGGACAGGTTGGGTATCTAGCATAACAAAATCCACTGGATAAATAAACTTGTCGACCTCAATAAGAACTTCCTCTATAACACCACGAGGAACATTCACCGACCTATCAGCTAACTGGAGTGTTATCTGGGTATGTTTTAACTCATCAAGTCCTAAATGAAGGTACACATGGTACGAAAGTAAGTTCACACTGGCTCCTAATTCAAGTGACACTTTCTCAACACGGTAGTTACCTATTATGCAAGAAATGGTAGGGGAACCTGGATCTTTGTACTTAGGAGTTGTGTTTTTTTTGATAATTGAACTTACATGACTAGCTAAAAAGGTTTTCTTCTGTACACTAAGCTTTCGCTTCGCGTACAAAGATCCTTAATGAACTTGGCATAGTAGGAATCTGCCTGATTGCATCTAATAAAGGAAGATTTATGTTGACTTTCTTAAAAATCTTCAATATATCATTAAAGTTGGATTATTTCTTAGTTGGTACTAGCAGTTGTGGGAATGGGGCTCTGGGCATAAAATCAGATTTCTCAGGAACCACATTAGACTCTTTAGAGACTCTATCAGTCTCTTCAGTTACTGGCTCAGAAGGGTGAACTACATCATGTTTACTATCGGGCATGGTTACCTTATTGTCTACCACTCGACTACTCCTAAGGGTTGTGACACAGTTCACATGATTGAAATGTTTTTCTCATTTGGGATTATAATCTGTTTGACTAGGGAACCTTCTGTTCTCTCTCTACTTAAAGTCTTAGCTATTTGTCTTACCTAAAGTTCTAAATTAGCAAGAGTCTGGGCACTAGTTTGAAAATTCTGCTTGTTTTCTTGTTGAAAACTAACGTGGCTCTTTGCTAACATTGAAAGAGATTCCTCTAAGTTAGTCATTCTATTCTCAGAAGGGTTTTGAGAGTAAGTTGGCTCTGATGGGTTATTGGGATAACTAAACCATGGTGGAACTTGAGGATTGCTAGTCTATCCTTGATTCTGACCTTTAGACCACGAAAAATTAGGATTTTTTCTCCAACCGGGGTTGTAGGTTTCCGAATATGGGTCAAACTTCTGACGGTTTTTAAACCTAGAGTTGTTATAAAGAGCATAGGATTTCTCTTTACTGATCTGTCCTTCCCAAACCGAGTTATTGGGCTCTATTCCACACTTAGAGATTTGAGAGGCTTTATTCCTATCATCGGGTTCAACAGAAGACTTATGTTTAGACTAACTCAATTCTAAAGCTTCTAACTGTCTTAATAGAGAAGCAAGACTCAAAACTTGTATCTACCATATTGGTGTTGATTCTATTGACCAAGAGTCTTTTAGGGGGTTTAACACAAGACTCCCAGTGTTGGGATTTTTCATCCACTTCTTCTAAAAAGGTGTAAGCTTGATCAACAATTTTATTTTGGAAATCGCAGCACATAAAGACCCGACCATGGGTTTGGTCGAATAGTCTAAACCCTCATAAAGAATTTGGACTAATTTTATTTTCTCGAACCCATGGTGGGGACATTGAGACAAAAGATCATTGAATCTCTCTAAGAATCTATAAAGAAATTCTCTTTCTTGTTGCATACTGGCACTACTTTTCTGCCTAATGGATGCGGTTGTATGCTTAGCGTAAAACTTCTGAAAGAAGGAAGCAGTAAGTTCATCTCACATTTCTATTGACTCATATGGTAAGTTATGCAGCCATGACTTGGATTTATCTCTTAAGGAAAAAAAATCCTAAGTTTTAAGACTTCATCATTAAGGTCTTTAATCTTAATTGTTCCGCAAATTTCCTCAAACTCCCTAACATGAAAGTAAGGGTTTTCATCATTTTTCCCTAAAAATATATGGACCATCTGAATAATACCCGGTTGCAACTCATACTTGGTCGTAATGGCAGGAAATTTAATACACGATGGTCGGATGGACCTAGTTGGGTACATATAGTCTTTCAAAGTTGTCATTGCTGGCACAATCGAAGTACTTGGGGTACTTTCCTCACTCAGAGATAAGTTCTCAAAACTGAAGTTTCCAAAGACATGGCTCTCAAAAGAAGAATCTTCCGGATCCTCGCTTTCACAATAAGAACTACTAGGTTTTTCACTGATTAGACGACCTAGATTATCTCTTTTCCAAGCCCGCTCAGTGATGATGTCGAGCGGTCTTGGCATACACTAACAGAATTTTTGCACATACAAATGTTGCGTTCACTAATTTAGGTAAGCTTGGGTTACCATAGCAAAATATATCTACAGTCAAAGACTGGTCAAAGGTACAAGGATGAGGTTTGTGGTGTTTCGGATGATAACGCCCAAAGGGTTCACCATACTTTCCCACAAGTTTTCCTACAAATCGGTGTCTGACGAGAAATGCAATTGGTGTGTGCACTTATGTGCTTTTTTTATATACAAAATCAAATAAAAGCTAATAGAAATATATACAAATAAAATAAGAAAATAAAAATTAATGAAAAATATAAAAATGAAAATTGAGGTATACTACTTACCTTTTTTTGTAGGCAATTTTCACAATAAATTACAAAACTTTACCTGCAAAACAAAGCTAAGAGAAATACCCAAGTAAAATCTAATAAAATAAAATAAAAACTAAAACCCTAACCTAAAAACAAGTCCGCGTCGGCGGCACCAAAAATTGATGAGTTTGTGATAGTGGTAAGAAAAGGTTTGTTTCAGAACTTGTGAAGATTTTGATTTTAGACTTAAGAATTAAAAAACTAAACGAAAAATAGCAAAACTTAAATGAAAAATGGATTTCAAGATTTTAAAACTAACCAAGACACTGGATTCCACTACTACAGATGATTGAATGATGTTATAAATATTTCAAAACCCTAGTCACCTTTTAAGTCCTTTTATTTCTGAATTCACTAACAATCAGGCATTTCTCAAATATTATTTGTACCCATTAAGCATAGATTATCAACTGATTTAACAAAGTATGACCTATCAAATTGAATCACAAATACTTAAAAAAATTATGCAAAACAATTTAAAACTCTGCAGAAGCAGTGATTAAGTGAATCATATAATTAAACTAGAGAAAAAAATAATTACCCATCAATAATGCGTAAATAGCTTCCTCCATTGCCTTGGTTACGGGTAAATTAACTCATCATGATAAACAACATCTCAGAATATTTATTCATGGCTCAAAAATTGCTTACAAAGATGAAATGGAGGAAAAATATAAAAGAACGAGTTTGCAACGTTTATAGGCGTTACAGACTCACTGTTACAAAACAAGTATTTCAGAGTTGAAGATAAACGTTGCAAAGATGACAATAAACGTTGCAAAGCTAAAGATAAATATTGCAGTTGGGATGAAGAAACCGTGACAGAGTAGTTGAAGAAACTGTTGCCTTATCTTCTGTTCTTCGTGTTCTTCAACAACAGAAAAATATTTTCTCTGCAACTCTAGATTTCTCTATTTTCTTATCTCCCAAAACTATTACTAACACTCGATAACCCCTTTATGTGACTCCAAATCACGCCCAAATCTCTTCTTCAATGCAAATAAATCTCGGCAGAGATATTATTCTCTCTCGGTGTAATAATATTCAAACAAGTTGTTTGATCGTTTCCTTATCAGAGGCTGAGAACATGTTGTTGTTTATCAACCATTATCATGATATCTCACATAATATTTTGTTTAAAGCAAACCCGAAAATATTTTATATCTTTCTTTTTTATGCTAAACACGGGAATAATTCCCTTTTAATTCTCTTTCACGCGTATGCTTATAGCTGTCATACTCCAAACTGGTTGAGTCCACGTCTCAGATGATGTTAGCCACACACCAACTTCCCAAAAATAAACCAAACTTCCGAGAGTACATGTTTGCCATGTTTTTGTCGAGATAACAAGAAATCTTCCCTTGTTTTACGTTTATAAACCATAAGCAATCATGTATTGACTAAACAGGTTGACTCTAACTCAAATCCACAAAAAGTCTCATAAAATCACTTGGAGTTAGTATTCGTGCACGTTAGTATTCATACGAGTTGGTACTAATACGAATTGAGGCTCATATGAATTCACTCGACAGACGAATATATATATTGGTCTCTGATCGATCCATAAATCTCACTAGATGTGTGCTTACCAATCCAATAAGATCATCCGAGTATAATTGTTGCCTCTGCTGCTGACACAATGATATGCCACAAATACCAATGTCAATACCAATCAGACTCTTTATTGTATGGTATATTAAACATCACTGCTTGTTGATAAGTGCATAATTTACATATTTTAAGTATCATTTTCTTACACCTTTTGCTAGATTTCATGTGGATTACTTTGTGTTATTATTACTTTTGTAGTTTGTGTATTTAGGTTACATCTCTGAAAGAAGTGGAATAGAGCATTACAAGGGAAGAATTGCCAAAGACTCAATGGAACTCAGTCAAATACAGAATTTATTATCACCATCTTGTATAAAATTGAATTACGAAGCCAACGACGAAAGAATGAGGTTATTTCGAGGTCGTATGAAGAAGTTATAAAAAAATAAAAACTAAGGTCAAAATGGTCATTTAAAGAGCAACTATTATTGGCACTCCGTCATACGTTAAGGGGAATCTGAGATTCAAATAATTATATAGGCACCAGTGCTTCTATTAAGGGGTGCAAAGTATTTAAACACTTATATCAGCACCAGCATTGCTGATTGGGATGCCCTCTTCTTTTCAAGGTTCGAACAGAAAATAAAAGGATTCTCAATCGTGTTTTACAGCGACACTATTATTGGTGGAAAGTGGTGATGATTCTCAGGGATTGGAAGTGATGGTGATGGCTTGTTGTGGCTGTAATGATCAATGGAACAAATCAGTAACGATGATGATGATGATTGACGGTAGGTTAGGTTTTGTTGTATTAGATCATATTGATGATGGTATAATGCTGATTAGTGGTGAAGATAGAATTGTGTTGTAATTGTATCTGGTAGTGTTGTGGAGCTATTACTCGTGATGATTGGCAAAGAAGATGAAGGAGTTCGAGTTGACAGGGATAATATATATTCTCGATAAAATAGTGATGATGGTTCGATGGAAGGTAAGCTAGTTGTGGTTGTTGATGACCACGATGATGGCAACAATGGCTGTTGCCATTCTAGCTCGATTATATGATGGTGGAAACACAAGGAAGAGAAGCTCGATCAACATGAGTGTAAGGACATAAATTCATCAGTTCCACGTGTTCACATCATCAGAAGAAAGTATCATATTATGTTACACCGAGAAGTACAAGAACAAAATAAATAATAAAGAAAGGCAACTATAAAAAATTTATTACACATCAGCTGACACCGGGAGAAGAAAAGTCAGACTAAATTAATACAAACAAGACACGTGGAAAGTACACAAGAAAAAATATCATTAATAGCCAAGACATTCATCTGCGCTCTGACCCATCTCTTGCGCCCCATAATCATCTGGTTATCTCTTGCACCCCATAATCATCTGGCCATCTATTGCGCCCTATAATCATCTGGCCATCTATTGCGCCCCATAATCATCTGGCCATCTCTTGCGCCCCATAATCATCTGGCTATCTCTTTCGCTCCATAGGCATCTGCGCCCTGCTGCGCGCGCGCTATAAATTTTAATCATGCAAGAGTAAATATGCTCCACGTCAAGTTCCACACGTCACACATGCCAACCTCCACATAATAAAGAAAAAGGCTTAAAAAATACTCAATCCAAAGGGAAGCTGCGCATCAGCAAGCGGAACTAGTAAGAAGCATCACTAATGGAATAAGATGAGCTGCGCCCAAAGAAAAGATAAGATCGAGCAGGTTAAAGATAAGATGGAGTGAGGAAGAGGGACACATCATATTTTACTATAAATACCAACCCCAAAATAGAAAGAAGGGGGATAACAAAAAATAGAGAGACAAGACTCTGAAGGAAATTCAAGAAGGGGAAAAAGCTAAGACTAGGTTAAGAACTCTATTGAACTAAATTATCTTAATTCTTTATATGACCATGTGTACAAAATATGTGTTGATAAATAACAAACTGAATTTTCCTGTGGATGTAGGCTTATTAGTTGAACCACATTATATATTGAGTTGTTTTCATTTATATTTGAATGATGATTCCCTGTATTATAATCTTTTTGTATCAATTACACTTGGAATATTGTGATTTTTAAACAACTTAAGTATTTGGTTGTGATTGACCACCAAAAATGGTCGTCACAATTTGGCGCTAGAAACAGGGATGTGTAAAGGATTTATCCTACCTTGTATCACAATTTTGATTTCATTTCCATCACAATTTTGTTCTCTGTATCATTTTGAAGCATCTACTGTATCATTTTACCATTTAAAATGTCATTTCTCGACAAATTAAATTTTGGTTGTTGTCGATCATGTAATGGTCGCTACAATTTTGTTCTCTGTATCATTTCAAAGCATCTATTGTATCATTTTACCATTCAAAATGTCATTTCTCGACAAATTAAATTTTGGTTGTTGCCGATCATGGAATGGTCGCTATAATTTGCCGACAAACTAAAAAAAAAAAAATTGGTAGAGGAATTTCGAACCCCGAAAAGTGATATGATTTGGTTCATATAAGTTTTTTTTCAATGGAAATCATTAATTTTTTGATTTATAAAAAATCTTTGATTCATGCAAAAGCGTTAATGAGTAAGAAATTTTTTGAACCTTAGGATTTCTTGTTATCTCTTTTTTATGAATTTGTACACATTAAAGGAAAATAAAAGATTTATTCAGCTTATGAAGTATATTCATTTGAAATGGTTTGAATTACTTATGTTTTTATAAATAATTTTTTTAAAATTATAGAATACTACCAAAGGAATTCTCAAAAGCAGCAGAGGATTGGTATTAGAAGAAAACAGAACATTACGAAAGGAAAACAAACAAAGCAGAAAACATGTCACAAGCTGAAAATTCACGAAATCAAGAGAGTTACGCAAGAGGAATTCTTCAACAAAGAGAGATAGTAAATAACCCAGAGAGTCAGCAAAGCAATTCAGAGGGTTATTCTTCACTTCAGGAAAATAATCAAAACAATCATGAACATAATCGTTCTCCATCTCAGGATAATACCCAGAACACTATTGATCATATACAAAATTAAATGGAGGATATGAGTAAGGTGCGCAAAGAGCAACGATCTTGTGCCGAACAAATCGCACGATTAACTAAAGAAAATAAAACGTTGAAAGAAACGATCGAGCGGAATACGGAGCCAACTGCACCAGAACACGGGGACAAGAAGTAAGTTCCAGTAGATTCGAAGGCAGAAGAGAAAGAAGTAGTCGAGATCAAAGAATGGCACTGAGATCCACATCAAAACAACCTGGACAAGAAAGGATGAATCGGACAAACTCAGGACCACAACATGATCAATGGAAAAAATGCTTTGAAGCTATGGAGCAAATGAGGGAAGAAATAAGAAACCTAAAGAATAAAGAAGGTGGGCGAATAGAGGAAGTGTTAAAGGAAGCTAGGAGAACGCCATTGGCACCACATTTAGCATTTGCACCAATGCCCCGAGAATGCAACGTTCCTGTTTTTGAATGCTATGATGGTACCAGGGATCCGACCCCGCATTTAAAATACTACAACCGAATCATGGTGCGCTGGGAGCAAAATGATGCTGTAGTGTGTCGATGTTTCCCATCAAGTTTGAAGGGACTGGCACTGGCACTGGCATGGTATGATAAATTGCAAGAAAGTTCTATTCATTCGTATCCGCAGCTGATTTAAAATTTTTTGGAAGCATATATGTACAACAGGCCCGTTGACTCAGGATTGGATAGATTATATTCACTCGGTTCATGGCCAGAAGAATCAATTCGTGACTATACAGCCCGGTGGCATGCAATCTGTCAGGCAATTGGAGATGTTGAGCCAAATGCTGCCATTAACAACTATAAGTGGGGAATAGCTGACCAAAAAGTCAGCTCTTTGTTGATATTCATAATATCAACCCGAAAACTGAGGGGCACCTTAGGGAAATAATTGAGACATGTGCAAGGCTGCAAGACATACAGGGGCAATGTCCAAGGATAATATCGCAACAGCAAGGAAATTCAAAAAGAACAAATTCAATAGAACCATCGTCCAGGTCGGGGAAAAGATTTCCAAATAAAGATGAAACTAGTGAACCAAAGCGTCCACGGATAAAGGGAAAGAAGAAATTTTTTCAGGAGCGAGTGTTTACAAAAATTAACACTCCATATTCTGAAATTTAAAAAAAAAAAAAATAGACCAGACTTCCAATGGCCACCAACAAAAAATCGACAACCAGAGCACACTCAAAACTCTAAAGAATATTGTGAGTATCATTGCTATCGGGGGCATTCACTCGATCGATGCAGAAACTTAATTTTACTAGTCCAAGGGATGATTGACGCTAGAGTGTTAAAAGAATTCATTCAATCACCTGCACCACCATCAAGGCTTGATAAAGGGAAAGTTGTTAATATCCCCCACAACAATCAGACTATCAATATGATTTCATTTTCTGAATCAAATTCACCATCGATGAACGCAACAATTGACAGGAAGTTGCACAAGAGATTAATCAACCATGAAGTATTTAAAGTTGCAGGGAGGATCACTGAAACATGGGAAGAATGGATGGCTTCCCCACTAACATTTTCAGCAGAAGAGGTAGATCAAGAAGTAGAAACTCACAATGACCCGCTGGTTCACACCTTGCCTGTGTCTGGTTGGAATATCACAAAGATTTTGATAGACGGAGGAAGTTCTCTTAATGTGTTGTTTTATGACACATTTCTGAAAATGGGATTGAAAGAAGATCAGTTTGATCCATCTCGCTACACCATTTATGGATTCAATGGAGTAGCATCGAAACCCAGAGGAGAAGTCACACTTGAAATAATGACTGGACCCTTGAATGTTGCAACCAAGTTCAGTGTGGTAGAAGCGCCCTCACCTTACAACGGCATCATTGGGAGGCATTGGGTCCATCAGTTAAAAGGGGTTGCATCAACGTACCATCAGTACTTGCGATTTCCAACACCTCAGGGAGAAATGGAAATTAAAGGAGATCAGAGCATGGCGAGAACGTGCGCCCTCACGGAAGCACAGATAAATCAAGAAAGAGCTCAGCAAGTGAAAGCAAAGAAGAAGGAAAGGAAATTCCAAGCTAAGAAATGAGTAGTAAATGAGTATTTGTCTGAAGTCGCAGCTAACAAGTCAAGCAATGAATAAGGAAGAGATTCTAAAGCCAAATGAGATGAGTTAGGAACAAGAAAAGGGGGTGAAACCTCACAATAGCAGTTCAAGGGGGTTCCCACATTCTTAGGAGCCCCCAAATCTGTTTTTTCGGCTTTAGAGAAAACCAAGAACATCAACATTGGAACGCTAGAATTTCCAAATGCAATTAAAATTGGAACCCTGATGAGACCAGAAAGGGAGCAAGATTTAATCCGGTTACTCGAAGAGTATGCAGATGTGTTTGCGTGGAAAATAGGAGACATGCCATGAATTGACGCAAGCATTGTTCAATATGAATTACGTATACAGTTGGGCACCATACCATTTTGGCAACGGATGCGAAAAGTAGCACATGAATATCATGATCCAATAGAAAAAGAACTGAAGAAGCTAATGGACGCAGGATTTATTCGAGAAGTGCGCTACCCAACGTGGATATCAAACATGGTCATAGTCCCAAAGAAAACTGGAGGTGTGAGAATCTGCATAGACTTCACCAATTTGAATAAAGCATGCCCAAAAGACAGTTATCCACTCCCAAGCATTGATCAATTAGTAAATGCTGTCGAAGGACACGAAGCCTTTTCTTTCATGGATGGACAATCTGGATATAACCAAATTGCACTAACCGAGGAAGATCAAGAGCATACTGCGTTTTTTATCCCACGAGGATTATATTGTTATACGAGAATGGCGTTTTGATTGAGAAATGCAGGAGCAACCTACCAACGGTTAGTGGATGCAATCTTCAAAACCTTGGATAGGGCACACATTGGAAGTCTACGTAGATGACATGCTGGTAAAAAGCAAGATGGCAAAGGATCATTTACAAGACTTGAGGGAGATTTTCCAAGCTTTGCGCAAATACAAAATGAAAGTTAATCCGGAAAAATGCATTTTTGGAGTTACATCAGGGAAGTTTTTGGGTTATCTAGTTACGGAAAAGGGAATTGAAGTCGATCCATCAAAATACAGGCTATCGTAAATATGCCATCCCCAAGAAATGTTAAGGAGGTAGAGAAACTGAACGGATGCTTGGCAACACTTAACTGATTCATTGCAAGGTCATCGGATAAGTGTAAACCATTTTTTGATACTCTGAAGAAGGGAAGCAAGTTTATATGGAATGAAAACTGCGAACAAGCCTTTCAAAATATCAAAATATTTCTTGCAACTTTACTCGCATTGCAGAAACCGCAGCCTGAAGAGATCTTATCCCTATATATAGCTGCAACAGAAGATGCAATGAGCGCAGTACTGGTACGAACAAATGATAAAGTGGAAAAACCAATCTACTACATTAGCAAAACTTTCAACCTTGCGGAGAGTAACTATACCAAGATTGAACAGTTAATATTAGCATTGGCATTTGCCACGCAGAAGCTGCGCACATATTTTCCAACGCACTATGTACGAGTACCAAGCAAGGCTCCACTGGAATCAGTGTTAAAAAATACAGGAAAAGTGGGTAGAATCGCAAAGTGGAATGCACAGTTGGAACAATTTCACATTCTTTTTTAAATGCAAACTGCTAAAAAGTCTCAAGTTTTGGCGGATTTTCTTCCAGATTTGCCATTAGAGGATGATTTTTTTGAAATCCAGGGGTTACCAGGAATGGAAGAGGATGAATCTCAGGACATTTTAGGCTCTGTCATTTCTCGGAGATGGGAAGCTTTTGTTGATGGAGCCCGAAATAAAGAGGGGGAAGGAATCGGTATTGTAATAACAACACCCACAGGAGAGCGATTGATACATGCTTTTCGTTTAGAATTTGGAGAGCACACCAACAATATAGTGGAATATGAGGCCGTGGTTCATGCCCTTCGGTTAATTATTGAACTAGGAATTACCGATGTACGGTTGACAAGTGATTCACAATTGATAATCCGACAAGTTGAGCTAAAATATCAAGAAATTGATAAAGACTTGATTCAATACAAAGGCTTCGTGCAAAAGTTAGCGTCCCAAGTTCCAAACATCATTTTTCTCCATTTGTCCAGAGATAAGAATCGTCATGCAGATGCGTTAGCGTTTATCTCCTCAATGATCAAAGATCCGAAAAAATCTGCCGTCAAAATTGGACGTATTTATGAACCATCAATTAAAGTATGGGCAGTTGAGAATGTGGAAGATGAAATAACTGAAGATCTTGAGGATTCGGCCACAAAGAATGACGCAAATATACCCCAAAAACCAAAAGATAGGTGCGTATAAGAAGATTGGAGGATTGCACTGCATCATTACTTGCTAAAAAAAATATTGCCTGCGAATGCCAAGGAAGCAAGGAAAATACAATCAAAGTCTGTTAACTATCAATTAAGGGATGAAATTTTATACCGAAAGCTCTTCATGGGACCACTACTTCGGTGTGTATCACAGCCAAAAGGACATCGAATTTTAACAGATATACATTATGGTGACGCTGGGAATCATAGCGGGAGACGATCATTGGCCCTTAAGGTAAAAACGCAGGGATATTATTGGGTCACAATGCAAAAGGATGCCGAAGATATGGTCAAAAGATGCGAAGAACGTCAACATTTTGCTAAAAAAATCAGAGCGTCGGCAACAGAACTTAATTCACTACTTAGTCCATGGCCATTTGCAAAGTGGGGAGTAGATATTGTCGGACCCCTACCTGGAGGAACACGGAAAAGGAAATACCTAATTGTAGCAACAGATTATTTCACCAAGTGGGTGGAAGCCAGGGCAGTTGCGCACATTAGAGACTCAGATGTGTTCAAATTCTTGTTTGAAGACATAATTTGTAGATTTGGAATCCCAGTGGCAATAGTTTCAGACAATGGACAACAGCTGCAGGGAAAAAATATTAACATGCTTTTTGAAGCCTTCAATATCCAAAACAGAAAGTCAGCTCCACTTTACCCCCAGAGTAATGGACAGGCTGAAGCTACAAACAAGACAATTGCACTTAATCTCAAGAAGACTCTGGAAGGGCATCACAAGCGATGGTGTGAGCAACTTCATAACACTCTATGGGCCTATCGCACCACAAGGAGATCTGCCACGGAGAGACACCATTCTTACTTACCTATGGGGAAGAAGCAGTCATACCAACGGAGATAATATTACCAAATACCAAGACATAGGCATGGGAAAGGAATTTAAATGAAGATTTAATGCTTGAAAAGTTGGGTGATCTAGAAGAAAAAAGAGAAATTGCATTATAAAAGATGGAGAATTATCAAAGAAAGTTAGCAAGTGAATATAGAAAAAAGTAAAAAGTTGTGCCATTTTGTTGAAGGACAGTACGTACTGCGACAAATTCCGGAATATCAAAGGAGTAAAAAAGCTGGAAAGTTTGAACCCAATTGGGGAGGTCCTTATATCATACAGGATATTGCGGGACAAGGATCCTATTATTTTCGAAATATGGATGGAGAAGTTTTGCGACATCCTTGGAATGCGCAATATCTTAAACCATACTATCCATAATTTTCTATGCAATCGTATAGTAATTTATGCTCATAAGGGGTAAAGCAAATAAAGGCAAAATCTCATAGGAGACCCATGTAAAAGTCTTAAACATTGACTATTGGGTACATCCGCTAACAAGAGATACCCTATATGACATTAATTTATATCAAGTAACAGGGGCCACATAGGTAATTTCCTCTTGGCCAGAGAGAAATTACTATGTGAAGCGCACCCTCAAAAGGAGCCCAAGGTACAATAAATCCTTGAGGTTTCAAATTATATACTCATTAATTAATTTTTCTTATGATTTTACTGCAGGAAAAAAAGTAAAATGTCAAAGGAATGAAAACAATATCAGAAAAGAATTGTTTTTATTTATATGTTATCGCAGTTTATAAGAACAAAAATGATATGCAACAAGATACAAGAAGAATTTAAGGAGCAGGATCAGGGCTAGGAGCTGGGTCAACACTTGAAGCGGGATCAGAAGTTGAAGCAGGAGTAGCACGGGGATGAGTAGCACGAGGGGCAGGCTTGGGAACCACCCTGCATGGATAGGTTTTGGTCCAACCATCCTTCGCAACCCTATCAAGGGTATTATTAATTGCCAGAGCAATAGCCCGTTTTGTCTCCACTTTCATGTACTCCATCTTCTCTCGTGAAACAATAAGCGTATCCTCGTACGTTTTTATCTTTCCATCAGCTAATGAAGCCTGCTCTCAGCCAAAGAAGCTTGATTCTTCCAGTACGCAAGTTTTTCCTCCACCGCGGCCAATTCATCAGAGTAGCACTTGACAGCAGTTTTCCAATTAACATCTGCTTCTTCCGCCTTGGAAGTAATCTGAGTAACTCGGTCTTGTGCCTCAACCAGTTTAGTTGTGGCTTCCCCAAGTTGCTCATTGGCCACCTTCAGCTTGTCATTTGCTTCAGAAAACTCCTTCTCAACCTTAGCGGACAAAAGCTTAACTTTCTTCAGCTCCTTATCAGACTCATCATCCTTCGCAGCTGCTGTCTTAAATTTCCTTCAAAATATACATAGAAAATAAAAGAATGTTAGACTATGTAAAAAATAAGTAAGAATAACTTTTTGATATAAGATAAACTACCTATAGCAAGGGACTCAAACTTCTATAAATCCCGGACATTTTTGTCATTAGAAAGATCAAGAAACTCAAATTCACTCAGAAGTTTAGCATAATCTCTCGTGGATTGTTCGAGATCTTGTTTATATTGCGCAATCTCAACTTCATCTGCTAATCCTCTATCACGCAGCAAATTAATTTTCTCAGTGCGTTTATCAAGCTCTTTATGTAAACGCTGAATATCAATATCTCGATAAAGGATTTTATCTGAGAGGATACAGACTTGACTTTGAGCTTCCGAAAGAGCTTTTCCTCTAGCATGAGAATCTGCAGCTGCGTTATCTCTTTCTTTGATGAGCTGCGCCACAAAAGTTGAATGTATGGAATCATGCTGCGACCTAGACCGAGAAAATTCAGCAAGGATATTTTTGCACTCTACACAAAGCTTTCGATTTTCCTCTTCTAATTTTTCTACTTTCACCATGGCCTTAGCAACGCTATCATTATTACATAAAATAGCAGCATCAAATTCCCCATCTTTGCTAACAAAGTCTTTTTTCGAAGATGCATACTCTGTCGAGAGTTTTTTATACGCACTGAGAATTTTATTCCTCTCATCCACCAGTTTATTGAAATTCTCCTTGACCTTTACATTTTCCTCGGTGACTTTCATTACGTGCCCATGTAAAGACTGGCTCTAGCCTGAAGTTTAACAACAAGATTCGAATCCCCCTCTGATCCCATAAAGAATTTCAGAAATATGTGCTAAAAAAAATGAATAAGATAACATAGGAAATGAAGTATTGTAACCTTGGCTTTGAAGAGTAGACATCTGCTTTCAAGGCTCTTTATTCTCCTGCTTTAACTCAGCAGCACCACCCTCCGACAGTCGAAGGAGAAGTGAATCAGCCTCCGCTCTGACTTCAGCAAGTTCTTCCTCAGCACTCCTGAGTTTATCCTCCATCATCAGTGAACGAGCTTGGAAGAACTTGTACGCAATCAGAGAGCAACTCTCATTATAAGCAAGCTGTGAAATCAAAGATAAGCATTATAGTAGGAAATAAAGAAATAAGAGTCAATGAAAAAATAAGTTATGAGAAACATACCTGCATAAGAGCCTGCTGCGGACGGGCATATACAGCTCCATCTGCCACTGCAAGGACCTCGGCAAGGGTGGAGGGCACCTCGACGTCGAAAGAGCAAGCTTCACTTGCATTATCCTTTGACCAAGCCTTCATCACCGTATCGAAAGGAACGGAACGCATGTCCGCTCGAGATTTGGCCACAGAAGCGGAATCAGTAGGCTTGGGCTGAGCATTGCTAGGAATTAGAAGCAGGTCCTTCTCATTGAACCAGTCGAACGCATCTTCTTCTCTTCCAACGAGATTATCAACGTCGCAGACGCTCTTGCCTTTTTTCTTACGAGAAGCCCTCTCCCCGCTAGCAACTGAAGCAGTATACACTTCTTCCTCAGAACGGGAGACTAACCTTTCTGTGCTCCCAAAAGCACCTATTGCGTTTTCCTCAAGGGAAGAATCAGCAGTATTGGTAACCAGGGTGGGGGAAGGATTTGCTACGTTAGCAGCTACGTCTTCCTCGGTAGAAGCATGCTCAACTTTTGTTTCGACTATGGTCTCCATCCTGGCAGAAGCATACTCAATCACAGCTTCGTTCAACCCTGTCAGGGGTGCAGCCTGCTCTTTGTCAGTCAAATCATCCACGAACTCAGAAAGAACGACGTCATCGACGTGAAACAGAGGAGAATGAGATAGAAAATAAGAAAGGATGGAGCTCGCATCCAGAGGAGATTCAGTATCCGCTGCTTGGGGGGCTTCAGTTGCAACATCACCCAAGGCAGCAGGACGAGAAGCTATTGGAGTTACGTTCTGCACCATGCCACCATCTATCATCAAAATATGATGGCTGGGAGGAGGATTATCCTTAGCCACCTTCTTGGAAGAAGCACGAGGGGTAGCCTTTATTTTCTTCTGACCCTGTTAACATTTTCAAGTAAGTTAGCAACACGCAATTCAAACGTTCTGAGTACCTTGTCAATACAAGACGGAGCAGTACATTGTCAAGTGGAGGAGTAGCTTTACGCTTGGTGCCTACATCAGTTTTTAAACTTTCTTTCTCTTCTGGAGGCTGCGTAAATTTTTTTTTTTAAGAAAAACAACTTACGCAATACTTAAGATCAAGAGAGCTAAAAAAATCATTGTTTACCATATCACTATAAGAGAAGTTAAAGCCGTCGAAGTTCAATAGCCACGGACAATAGGAGGGGAACCGTTCATGAAGACTCCGTACTATATTTTCCGAAGCCTGGCCATAAATACAGGGTCCTTCAATCACCAATGGAATAAGATACCACCGGTAATCATGATCCCGGCGCAGCTTTTCAACTAAAGATTCCTCCGTTCTCGGGATGAGATTTATCTTCGTAGCATCAATATCATCCAGCAAATGGATTACATCTCCTTTCGTGCGTCCAGGGCCAACACTCCAGTTCATGTAATTTTTATCAGCAAAGGAGAGTAGGACAAATGAAAGTTCTCCACTGTATAATGAACGGGGTACGTAGGATTAGGTGTATAGCAGGTGAAGTTGGTTTGCCCAACGCTGCGCATGCTGCATTCATCCAGAATTCTCCGCCAGTTTCCATTGTACTGCGCAACTGAACGCGTGGTGCTATTTTTAGCCTGACTACGGCTAGCTAGGACTTCAAACTGGTAGGGGCATCGACTATCATATAAGGGCAACCTTAACCCAGCGTCTATTACACCAGCAGTAATCAACAATCTTGTGGGAGAATAATCAAAGTTCAGAATCATATTCAAGGAGATCTTGTCTCTTTCAGGGGAGTTATAAAGGGAAACGTTAAAATCCTGAAGGCCTTAGTTCCTTTTGAACTCCTCCATATCCATATTTTTGAAGCTAAGAACTCATGAACCCGGTCACTTCTGGTAGTAGATCTAACAGGAGGAGGAGCAAGACTAAGAATTCTCCTGGGATGCACTGGTCTACCTTCATCCTTTTTTTTTGCCAGCAGAATGCTGGTCACCTTAGGAAGCATGTTTGGGGGCACGGCTACTATCTTTTCCAGACATGATTAATCTACAGACCAAGAAGCAATAAGTTTACAATGATGAACAGTATAAAATAATGCAAAACTTAACAGAAAAATCAACATGCAAAAAAAAAAACTTTTTACAGAAGAAGTCTAACAGTCTCACCAGTAAAAAAAGATGAAGTAAATCAGCGAAGATTTGATCTTGGGAAGTAAAAATCTTGATCAAACAAGGAATCTCGGAAAAGTTTAAGGAATAAAAACTTTAAGAAGAAGAAGACAGGAGAAGATCAGAAATGCAATCAACTACAAGCTTGGAAATCGAAAAGTAATGAGAAAAATGACAAAACTTCCTCTTAAATACTGAACCAGTGAACTGACACGACTGTAAAAAGGAACCCAAAAGGCGTGAATCCAGACGGCATGTCTTCTTGAAAACATATGAAACCGTCGGAATTCAAATTTATTAGGGGCACAAAGCCCAACGGTCATCATTACTTTTTGCCTTTTTGAATTCTAGGCACGTGGGAGAGAAATCCAAAAGACAAAAAGGGGGGAAATTGTAAGGACATAAATTCATCAGTTCCACGTGTTCACATCATAAGAAGAAAGTATCATATTATGTTACACCAAGAAGTACAAGGACAAAATAAATAATAAGAAAGACAGCTATAAAACATTTATTACACATCAGCTGACATCGGGAGCAGAAAAGTCAGACTAAATTAATGCATACAAGACACGTGGAAAGTACACAAGAAAAAATATCATGAATAACCAAGACAATCATTTGCGCTCTGGCCATCTCTTGCGCCCCATAATCATCTGGTTATCTCTTGCGCCCCATAATCATTTATCCATCTCTTGCACCCCATAATCATCTGGCCATCTCTTGCGCCCCATAATCATCTGGCTATCTTTTGCGCTCCATAGGCATCTGCGCCCTGCTACGCGCGCGCTATAAATTTTAATCATGCAAGAGTAAATATGCTCCACGTCAAGTTCCACACGTCACACATGCCAACCTCCACATAATAAAGACAAAGGACCAACAAATACTCAATCCAAAGGGAAGCTGCCATCAGCAAGCGGAACTAGTAAGAAGCATTACTAATGGAATAAGATGAGCTGCGCCCAAAGAAAAGATAAGATCAAGCATATTAAAGATAAGATGGAGTATTGAAGAGGGACCCATCATATTTTACTATAAATACCAACCCCAAAATAGAAAGAAGGGGGATAACAAAAAATAGAGAGAGAAGACTCTGAAGGAAATTCAAGAAGGGGAAAAAGCTAAGACTAGGTTAAGAACTCTATTGAACTAAATTA
The DNA here is from genome assembly GCA_023531435.1 of Papaver californicum. Taxonomy (NCBI): domain Eukaryota; kingdom Viridiplantae; phylum Streptophyta; class Magnoliopsida; order Ranunculales; family Papaveraceae; genus Papaver; species Papaver californicum. The sequence continues at coordinate 1,828,703 of JAJJMC010026966.1, forward strand.
TCTTAATTCTTTATATGACCATGTGTACAAAATATGTGTTGATAAATAACAAACTGAATTTTCCTGTGGATGTAGGATTATTAGGTAAACCACATTATATATTGAGTTGTTTTCATTTATATTTGAGTGATGATTCCCTGTATTATAATCTTTCTGTATTAATTACACTTGGAGTATTGTCATTTTTGAACAACTTAAGTATTTGGTTGTGAGTGACCACCAAAATTGGTCGTCTCAATGAGAGTGGTGAATGTCTGATGGTAGTAATGAGCTCAGGTCAGTTAGAAAAGAGAGATAGTTTGGCAAGAGTCGAGTTTGAAGAAGAATGGCAGTTGATAAGGAGTTATTGGTCGTGAACTGGTGATTCGTAGTTGTTGTGATGATGAGGCAGAGACGGTATTGAACTCAAGAGAAAAATGAGTTTATTTTGCCTAGGTGTGAAAGAATTCTGGAAGAAGATTTTGATTGAGATACGAGACTAGAGTTTTTAACCGAGAAAAGATAAGTCGTGTTAGGCGTGTATGATATATTTAGGGAATTTTGATAAAATACACCCAATGGTATTAGCAATTACAAACATACACGCGTTATTTTGATAATTGTTAAAATACACCCTCCATCCAAAATTCTGTTAAGGCCCACCATCACCGGATCTTACCGTCCATCAACCATGATCAATGAATGGTTGAGATATTAAAATAGACATGAAATTTCATATTTACCCTTTATATCATAAAAGGGTGCAGAGAAATGATTTGTTTCATTTCTTCCCTCTCTTCCTTTTCCCTCTTTTTCCCCTTTCATTTCATATTTGTCCAAAAACTATAATTTTTTTTGAATATTTTTATAAAGCGAAGCTGTATTAAACAAGAAGAAGAATCTAAGAAGAACTTTAGAAGAAATGAAGACAGTAAACAGGAAGAATAAGATGAAACAAATGTAGGATTTCTAAACCCTAATTTTTTAAACTTATTTTTGTGTGATTTGATGAACTCATATAGTGATTTGATAAACCCATATGGTGATTTAATGAACCCACATGGTTGATTTGTGATTTTCTGTTTTAGTTGATGTTTCCAGGATTAGGGTTTGTAAAACCTATTATTTTTCATTGTTTTTGTCTACAATTTTGAATTATTTGTAGTTTATTTGGATGGTGATTAGTATTAACTGTTTATTTGTTTAGTTTATCTGAAAACAGTTTATGGAAAAAGAGAAGATTAGGCTTTGAAGAAGAACAACATCCATAGATTCCATATTCTTAATAGATATATCAAATACTATAAAAGGGGTGTTACAATATTTATATTAAAAAACATAAGTGTTATACCCTTTTGGGCTACAATTTTAATTTATTTATTTTTATTGATTCTGATAGAAAGATTCGTTTAAGAACAAAAGAAAGTACATGTTCTGATGGTGGTTAAATTTCTTTAATGGGATTTGTTTTAAATTAGGGACATGATTAACCTAATGTAATGATTTTTGTAATACTCAATGATAAATGATGATGATTTCTGATAAGAAAAGTAAGAGCTTTGTAGTTTGGCTGAGGGAATATTGTTTGAAATGTGACAAGTTCTTTTGTTTTGGTTTAACGTGTTGCACATACAATACGGTCATCCAGATGCACATATTTACTCATCCGGGTCACTTACCGAAAACTTCTTTTCCAGTAACTAATACCTTATATGAAACTTGATCAATACTAGTAGGTTTCACTTTATGTTGTGGAGAAGAAATGCGGTTTACAATCACCATGGATTTGACTAGGTGGTTCACTCAGTTGAACTCGACCCGAGTTGGTACAGTCAGGGGTTTTTCAAACTTTTTATGTACTGACAGCTGTGCACATAACAGTGGTTAAGTGTTTTATTGAAAAAGCAGGATGGAAAAGTGAAACTGGGTGTATTTTAGCAATTATGAAAAAAAACGGATGTATTTTTATAACACTAATTGAAATGGGTGTACTTTATCAAAAGCCCCTATATTTTATGAAAGAATTAAAGGTTTAGAGGCGGCTGTAATCCATGTTTGCTTTGGAAGTTTAATTAGTCGGTGGTTTATCAAGAGTTTTACTTAGTTTAAAACTCTAAAAGAGGCGGTTAGTGGTATCCATAAATAGAAGCCGTGAAACACAACTTGGGGAAAAATAGACGCACTTGAAGAAATATAGGTAGAGAATAAATTAACTCGGAGGCATAAAGAAAGAAGATGGAGAAGCCAGGGCAGTGCTGGAGCTTGGGATTATCTTTCCCAGTTATTTGGTTTGATTTATTTATTTTTAATAATTTTTTCATAGTTTTTAGTAAAACTATGAGTAGCTAATTTCTTTCATTGGTTAAGGATGTAGTCGGATTCCATAGACAAGTCATTAAGATAATATATTAGTTTTGTTATTTTAATCAAATCATTATCGTTCTTGTTCTACCGATTATTATCGCATTGTATGATTGTGTGAGTGTTTGTCTAGGAGCGCTACCAAATAACCATGAATGCATATCTATCGCTAGACTAGGGTTTTGAGATACAAAATTGTTGATGCACCTTGTCATAAGTAGCATATTGTGATTACCAATTGTATTCAAAACCTTTGTGTGATTGCATGTAGAAGCTTGACCTATGTTAAATATATTAATTGTAGTATATATATTGAATTGATTATCCTAATTCACAGAACTTAAATCTCTTGAAGGATTAAACTTGATAGCACGTTGCATTAGGTTGTTCTTTAAGTAGTATTTACATATTCATCGTTATGGTATGTGATGACCTGAGGAATATACCGAAATATGCTCTCGATGAATGATTAAGTGTCAACTCTAGTTATTAGTTAAACTGAATGACTTATGATTGAAGATAAACCCTTAACCAGTACTTTCAACCTATTGATTTCCTTTACCCATTCTTTGCTAGCATAATTAGTTTAATTACTTTAGTCTTAAATCACAAAACCCCCTTTGTTACCTAAGTTTTCAAATACGAATAACAACACATACCTCTCCGAGGATCAAACGTGTTCTTATCATTATACTTTAATCCATATTTTGTGAAGTGAAAGAACTTGAAATATTTTTGCTTGGCTGACAACCGACCACTTGTCTCAGTATACATTTTATGCTTCATTCCCCAATGAGTCAGCATGCTTGACTCATCAATGAGGAGTATGCTAAACTCATTAATATGCTAAGACTAACACCAGTCTAGCTAGGTCAACAATTGACCAAATAAATATACGTTTATAAAATAGACTTAACCATGCTCGAGACATCAACATGTCACAAATAGGGGATATTCACTAAGATATTGGTCTGGAAGTCTACGACATACGGTTTAGAAGTATACACATTACGAGAAGTGTCTAAAATGTACAACAATTAGCAAAGTAGAGGAGTGATGGGTGTGTAACCGTCCAGTCTTCCCCACAAGTGGGACACAGTTTTTAACACACTCTTCATCACCTCTTTTTCACCACTAATTCTCAACTTCTACCACTTCCTATTGAAATCGGGACTGAACACACTAATAGACACGTTTTCGTGTCTTATTTGATCTCAATTTGTATATTGTTAGGACTCGATTGTGTATTAATTATGTTATTTTATGTATTTATAGAAAGAATAAATATTCATGAGAAAATTGGCTAAAAAGTGCTAAAAACACCCCCCAACAAAAGTGTTAAAGTCACCCGCAAAATTGATAAAGGCACCCCAGACTTGGATAAAGGCACCCACTCATTTTTTAAAGGCACCCATTCGATATTCAAAAATCAAAATTTGGCGGGAAAATTCACTCTCTTACATATTTGAATCTGTGAAGATATCAAATGATATTTCTGGATGTTTTGGAGCTTTAAAGACGTGATATATTCTTTCCTTAGGAGTTACACACACCAAATCAACCAAAGGTAAAGACAAGAAAACAAAACAGATTGAAAAGAGATATTCCCGTTAAGAAAAAAATCCCGTGAAATAGTTAGAAAAGAAACAAGATATTCTCGATCATTGATCTATGTAAGAGTGGATTTATTGAGAAGATATTCCTGAATCAATATAAGGAAACACATTAGAAGAGGGTGATCGTGATTTGGTTTAAAGAGAAAGAAAATATTTGATAGTAAACTGCCGTGAATCTTTCATTCAATGAAAACTATGTTTTTCGAAGGTTTAGGGTGTCGCTGATGTTGTAGTATAAATAAAGGTGATAGAGGAAGAGATTGGAGGGGGGGGGGGGGGGGGTGGAGAGTTCAGAATCGCAAATCAAGAATTCCAGAAAATCTGCTCGTGATCATGATGAAGAAGATGAAGAAAATGTTGCGAAAAGGTTGAAGATTCCGTCGCTAAAGCTTTTAACTTTGCAACGGATATCTTCATTTGAAACATTTAGCTTCAGGAAGCAGTTATCCCTCTGTAACAGTGAGTCTGTAACTTTTATAAACGTTGCAAACTCACTGTTTTCATTATTTTCACTCTTTTTCATTATTTTCAAACACTTTGAGCTATGTACCAAACTTTTGAGGGTGTTTTGAGCAAGATGAGCTAAACCCCATATGTTGAGGTAACGGAGGAAGCCATTGTTTCAATAAAAGTGGTATATTTCTATTTTAATTAATTTTTGCAATTTCTTTTATGATTATTTGCCTTGGTTGAAATTTGATTTAATGATTTTTATTAAGCAGTTGTGATTTCGTTAGATGGTACATGCTTTGGACTAGGTTTTATCTGTTCCATGCTTTTGTTATACAATTGTTTTTTTTTAAATCTACTTGTTGCAATATTTTAAAATCAAATTAAATGTAAGAATTGCATGAATATTAATTAGTTTAAATCATTTTAATTGGTTAATGGTGAAAATCCGTAACCTCAGTTTTCGTGAATATCATTTTCATAATTTGTGTAAAGTTTCTAGTTTAAAAATTAGTTTATTAAATCTAAAATCATTCTTCACAAGTTCGAGCGAACGATAACTTTATTTACCACTATTACAAAACCCATCACACACAGACGTACGAAATAGAACAAGTCTATCATTTGATTTTCATAGGTCTTCTCTAAGTCATACACAGAGAATCCTCCATAGTAATAAATTCCTATTACACCTAACGGAGCTCGACATTTGATAGGTGCATTATTTGTATTGTTTAGTTACTCTAATTCATTGAATTCTTGTTAGTTATCATATCATTATGCCTTGATTTTGTTTGTTTATGAGTTTCTTAGGAGTTTTGAAGTATATTCAACCAAAGAAGAGGAAATGAGTTCATTCCGGCATAAAAAGAAGAGGTTAAAGGATGAAAACACAACTTTGAAACAA
>JAJJMC010026966.1:1842610-1939682 GCA_023531435.1 Papaver californicum
TATATCTTGACAAGGCAATGACATGAATTGACAATACACCGACCACAGTTCAATGCAAATATTATTTATCAGATTTGTAAGAGATATTTTATATATCTTGACAAGGCAATGTTATTAAATAAATTATTGTTCTCTATTTAATCCCAATACTTTCTTTGTTTACTTCATAACTTACCTACACCCATGTCAACATTTCATTCAGCCGAAGACTTGGCTATAACAAAATCATGGTATTACGAAACCTTACGTCAAGATGTAATAGTCGGAATTGTTGATCCAGAAACTGTATGGGGGAGGATCCACAGACATTTTGGTGAGGAATATGGAAATTCAACCCAAAGATCTGTTGTACAGATTTATGATAGATACCAAGTTATTCGAAAGGGAATAGCTGATTGTGTATCTATACAACAACGGATTTTTAACGACACCCATTTAGGATTATCGATCCAACAGTTTGTAAGTATCCATAGCATTACAAAAGTTGTGTCATGTATCATTAACAACAATTACAAATAACAAATTATTTAACTGTTTCTTCCCTTGTGTAGGAGGAAATCGCTAAAATGCAGTACTTACAGGAAATGGGGGAAGAATTCATATTTGTAGCAAGCTATGAGTTCATGAAATCCATAGTGTAATCGGAATTAACTCCTAAAATTATCAATTGAAGTTAAAGTTCAACGGTTGTTTATTTTTAGAGTTTCAATTTTTTTTAATGCTAATGACCTCACAATATCCCCTGAATCTTCGTTAACTGAACAACAACTTAAGGTAGTACAATACCTTTATTAAATTAGAAAAGACATACATGAAAGGGAAAGAAAAATAAACTACCGATACAGATAAATAAAGTAAAAAATAAACCTATTAGTGAAACTGTAAGGATTGGGTTGTCAGACGACGTTGACGACGTTCTGGCCTACTAGGTAGAAAGATCAACACAAAATGGTTGAATTCATCCATTACCCTTAAGATCTCAAAATGAGGTTTGTACCGGAAATCACTTCGTTTCCATCTTGTCCATTCCTGTAATGATCGAGCAAGAACTTCATCATCAGTTTCATTCCTAAGACGAAATTCATTGACCCGAGCAGTTAAAGAAGAAAATTCTAAGACTTCCTTAGTAATTTTCACATATCGACAAAAAAGGCCTGCTCTATTCCGGTTGTTGGGATTACCGGTTTCATCGCAGAAGTTTGCATGTGTGTGTTCCAACCATTCCATGGTCATACAACCATTGATATCGCGTTCCTGACCCCTTGCTGGATAATGTAATACTATGTTTCGACATAGGGATAAATCTTCATCTAAAGTAAAATTGGTTGCATTAAGGGAAAGATTTTCGTGACCAGACATTTAAAAAATAAAAAGTGGGAATAATGAAATGAGTTGTGTAGCTATTGAATGTTATTTATAGTAGTATACGAAAAAAAATATAGCCGTTTTTAACGGAAAAAAACGGTAACATAACGGTAATAAAACAGTAACATAAGGGTAACATAACGGTAATGAAACGGTCATTTAAATTTTGAATTTAGCTGTAAAATTATCATACTACATAAAAGGCATACTAAATAAATAACATTTCATTTAACCGTAAATCAACAATAAAAATAACCCAACACGTTCTTTTAACCGTCATTCGAGATTTTAATTATTTTTTTTTAACCGGAGTTTGATCTTGGTGGAATAAATGGCGGGAAAGTTGGTCTAACGTTCTGCGTTGGGCGAACTGTTGATGAAGAACCGGGAGGTGGTGTGGTGGAATATGAAGCAAAACCTAAGGGTTGCTCTTGACGCAATTGGGTTACCTGTCTGGTCAACAACGCATTCTGATCTTGTAAGAGGAGGTTTTCAGCGGCATACTGAGTTCGAATGTTGTTCAACTCAACTTCCTTAGCCATGATGTAATCCATCCTATCCTTAGTTTCAGATATGGTAAAATCCCGAAACTGTTGTGTAAAATCAGCAAAGTTTTGGACTAAATCATAGGCCGCCACCTTGGATGGAGAAAAAAAAAACAACATTAAAAACAACATTTTTTAAACCGTAAAAAATTCCCACACGACTTTGTTTAGTACTTACATATGGTAGTTGTTGGGGAGGAGGAAATGAACAACATTACGACAATGCATCTCGAAACAAATAGGGATCCCTCTGTGATTTTGGCTTTTTTGCTGGTTTTCTTTCTGCCAACCCATCTCGAAACAACATTACTTGACATCTGTGGTAACAAATAATAGAACATTGTCATTAAAAATGAACAAATCACGACAATGCATAAACACTTAAATTTTTTTTAACACAACCTAAACAAATAGGGAAAGCAAAATCTCAATACACATTTGTACAAACATACATTAAACATTCTAAAAATAAATACATCATTATTAAAATACAACAATCACACCCATTATAACCATTCTAAATTAAATTACACAATTGCAAAAAATTCCATACACATTTGTTTTTATATTAAATCAAAATTAAATAAAAATTAATTTTTTTCTACACAACATAATACATTCAACCAAAAATTAAACATAAACCCACTAGAAATTAACTACAACAATTTCGTATTGTATGTTCAATTTAACAACTAGCAACACATTTTAAAACCTAAAATTCATAACATGTACATAAACCCTAAAAAAATTCCCAATTTTATAATTATATGACAAATTCATATTTCAATAATGGGTTTATAATAAACTAATTAAACAACATGTACAACCAATTTAACAAACTATTCATCTAAATTATATACAAAATTAACGAAATTAAAATCATTGAATTTAAATATTTTTAGGGTACAAAATATACCTTGATTTTTCTTCAAATTTGGTTGACCAAATTTGAAAATTGGGAACGGGATATTGGGTTAACGTCAAAGAGGTGCAAGTTGTTGCCAAAATTGGGTTGTTAAGAATGTTTTGGATGGGAGTGGTAGGAGGCGGGAATGGGGGAACAGGAGGCGAGAGATGAAGATGAAGAAAACAGAGAAAAATTTAGGGTTTTATTTCCTCAAACACCCAGGCGCTAGATTGGGAAACCGTCTAAATTTTCTATACCCAACCACAGCATCACGCCCGAACTTGTAAACCCAACCCCAGCCTCACGCCAGAAACTTCCACCACACGTGTAGCTCGTCCGTTTGATAATTTACACGGTAATTCCGCACACTCAGTAGACGTGAATTAGACATCCTGCCTGAACAAACGGAAAGTTGAAATTCCGCTGGGAGAATAGACGACATTCTAGGATCGAGTTTGTAGTTTTGGTTTGCGGACGCGAAATCAAAATCTAGCATGTACCAGGCGTTGTGTTCATGGCTCGTCCGTTTTTCCAAGCGCAAAGACAGTAATTCGCTAATACACAAACGCCACTTTACTGCATCTCTTGATTATTCCCCGCTGTTTTTACCCCGGATCAAAGATCAAATTTTTTGATCTTTGATCGTTGGTTATAATCGTATGATTGTGGACGCCCTCAGGGACGACAAACACAGGAAATCGGTATTCCCGTCCAACACCGAATTGCGCGTGAAATCATCTGTCGTATAAAAGTAAACAGAGCTAGAAAGATTACTTTTGCCGTTTTCTCTATTAACAAACGAAAACATCAGAAAATCTCATAACAAGTCCGTAAGTCTACTGAGAGAAGAAGATGAAGACAACGAAAGGAGGGAAAACCATGAACCCAACAGATGCGTATCGAAAGGAACTACGAAAGAAAGAATTAAAAAGGGTATTTAAAAATCTTCCATTATTGATTTTAGGGTTTTTTTTTTTTTTTTTTTTTGAAATTGGGGATTCGAATGTATAGTCAATTTTGTATATGCTTTGTATAGATTGACGAACTGATGATTTTGATTTTGTTTTTTTGTTTGACAGAACAAGAAAGAAAGAAAGAAGGTGAGAGAAGTTGGGATTTTGAAAAAAGATCCTGATACTCTTAAAGAACAGATTGATAAGTTGGAAATGATGAGTAAGTAATTTTTCTACTTTTATGGTTTGTCGTGTTATTGAAAATTGAGTTATTTGCATTTGCTAATTGGACTGCATTATCAACTAAAAGGTTTTTGTTGAAATTGTTAGAATTCTTACCGCGATTGTGGTATTACTACCCATGATTTATGTACTAGCTAATAATTCTTGCTTAGCTTGAACTTGAAGCCTATGTCCTTACTTCAGTAAGGTTTTAAATTCAAAAATTGTGCATGAGTCATCAGTTTAGTTGGAATCCAATTAGATACTACAAGTAACTGCTGACATGGTGGGTGCGGGCACAAGAAATTGAAGTGATATTGGAAAAAAATTTAGTTACTTACTTTTCTTGCATATGGCCTTGGTGGACACTATTTTGTGACTGACAGGAAACACTTTTAATCACCACAAGAGGGCCTCCTACGTCTGCCAATTACAAGTTGTAAAGAGGAGAATATTTAATTCAGTTATCCATATGATGGTTAGATAACTCAATGTTAAGTGTGGACTAGAATTGAGCTCATATCATAAGGTTGTGATGGAACTGATACTCATTAACTGATAGAGGTTTTCGTCAATGTCGCCCTTTCACTCATCAAAGTATTAGACCTCTCCCATAAGATCCCTATTACGCAGGAAGTCCCAACCTGACTTATGATACATGTGAAGACTAAGAAATAACCCTATTGTTTTGCTTAGTTACACTTCAGGGATTTGACTAAGATTAGGTATAGTCATTAGTTGAGTTTGATTATTTAAGTGTTCCACCTATAACTGCACATTAATCCTTAAATACACTTTGTTTACCTCTTTTTTGTTTGGTAACGTGTTGCCAGCTCATAGCCTTTTTTATGGTATAATGATTTTGGTCCCTAAATCTCCCACTCTTGGAAAAATTTAATGTGAAAATTTACTAGTGAGTGTTCACTGGTGCAGAGGCAGACGGTGCTCTGGACAAGGCAAGGAAACACAAAAAGAGACAGCTTGAGGACACACTTAACCTTGTTATGAAGAAAAGGAAGGTACATGGTTTTTCTTTTACATGTGTGTATGGTCTTTTTTGTTTTCATTGTCACATCTTTCGCTTTACTCCCTAAGTTGATGTTCCCAGTGGTGACACGGATTTTTACAACTTATTCATCAGACTCGCTGAACCCTGTTTCCAAAAGAGGAACTATGCATCAGTTGGTGTTCTAAGTAAGTTATAACCCAGACACAAACATACTGTACAACATTAGAGATTAAACGAAGCAGTTAGCAAATAGTATCGTCATGTTGCTATAAGTGAATTCAATTAATATTAAGCAAGAAAGACTAAGCTAGATACTGTTCAATTTCAATAAATTACGTATGTGTAGTAGTGGAGATAAGGTAACTAAAGGATTCCTAGTGACCATAAAGTTAATTTCAATTCCAGTTGCAATGCTGCTGTCAACTAACTATTATGTTTATTACTAGAGTTATCCGTGTGTATCGTAACTTTTGGGTAGTTCCGAGGTGCAGTGAAATTCTTCCTTACACCTTATTGGTGATTGTTGTTTTTCGACACTTGACGATTTTCTGTTAATGGTTGTGTTTGAAGAAGGAGTACGAGTCTCTTCAATTCATGCACGTAATATATAACTGGCAAACATTGTAATGCGACGTTCCTAAAGTGAACTATGCGACGGCGTTTGCTTCTTTGTAAGCTTGTTTTAACATTATCTTTTTCTAACTAGATATTCATAGTTTTATCTTCTTAGAAGAGAAATACAAGTACACACTGACTCTAGAGTCTTGATGGGTGTTAAATTATAGGCACATGTTCTCTGACCCTTTTTTTTTCTTCAGTCTTCCAGTATCCAACTCTGCCTGTTGTTCAATTTATGCTAGAATTTTTTTGTTAATTATGATGTGGATTCATAAAGATGTCTCTGGTGTCAAAACAGGACTGCTATAGTAGCAATAAAGGCTGTGTAGGTAACAAAGTTTGAGCAAACATAATTGCATTTGGAAGTTTGAGGGCAGGCAGTCAAACTGAATGAATATGTCATAGACTATCTAGATTTTTTTCTCTTTTGTAATATTTGATACTCAGCCACTCTGTCAATTCTTCTGTATGTTATTGCCTACACTTGATTTTGTACGTTCTTGACTACTTTAGTTACTTCTAGAAGACTAGAACAACTATACCATTATAACTACAGTTTCTTCCTTTAAACAGGAGTTTGAAGAGAAAGCGAAGGACAAGGGTGAGGCACCAGTTATGTTCAGGTGAAGAAATCCTCTTTATTTGTGCATCATGTATGCACTAACTAGTGAGTCCTTGTTTATGTTCTTACTCTAGGTCCATCCTTAACTGCATATGATTTTGTTATTTTCTACAGCCACTTAGGCCCCCCTCGGAGACGAACTGCTGAAGAAGAAGAGAGAACTAAACATCCAAAGCCAGAGGTACTTTTCCCATCTTTGGAGATGACTTCTAACCCTATTCGCTTCCGAGCATTTTTATTCTAATGGTTTCCTCGTGCAGGATTCTGTATATTATCATCCTACACTGAACCCTACTGGAGCACCTCCTCCTGGAAAGCCTCCCATGTACAAATCATCAATAGGTCAATTGAGTTCTTATGTTTTGTTAACTTATTTTGCTTATTCCTTCATCTAGATGTTCACTCTCATCAATAACTTTATTTCTCTTCTTTGTTTTTGTAATGCAGGACCCAGGATTCCCTTGTCTGCAGCTTCATTTAGTGCCGGAGCATCATCTTCAAATGCAGAGTCAGAGGAAAGGGAATTGGGTGGTCCCACTCCCCCTCCTCCACCCCCACCCTTGCCAGACTCAAGTGAATTAGGCTCCGGGGATGTTTCTACGCTACCTATCCCTCCACCTCCAATGCCACCACAGCCTGCTGCTGCTAACCTAGGTAGTGCATTGCCCCCCCCACCACTACCTCCACCTCCTCCTGGTCCCCCACCACCCAAAGAACAAGGTTCTGTTCTCACTTCACTTCCTCCACCTCCACCGCCACCCCGCTCTATTCAGCCACCTCCACCTGGTACGAATGCAAGTGAGAAGGGTCAATCTGCACCATCAGATGGCTTAAATGATAAAGACTCTGAACGTGTAAGATTCTTTCTCTTTCTCTTGCTTTTTTTACCTGTTCGGTGATTTAACTCTTGTTCAAATACCAACAACATTCTGCAGTAACATCTCTTCTCTCTCTGTCTCTCTCTTTCTCTCTCTGCAGGTGCTGGTTATGCTTCCTCCACCACCCCCACCTCCCGGATTGCCACCAAAGTCTGATGCGAATAGTTTTACAGGGACGAAGGATGTTATTAATATGCTTCCACCACCTCTCCCTCCACCTCCAAATCAGCAAGTGCCAAGGCCTGCCTTAATTCACACCTTACATCCGGATGTACTACCCCCAGGCATTGCTCGTTTGCCTCCACCTCCACCTCCTCCTGGACCACCATTATCTGGCCCAGGTCTTCCTCCTCGTCCTGGACTCCCTGGTATGGTTCTCCCACCAATGCCAAGACCACCCTTTGGTCCTCCACCTGGACCACCACCAATGATGAGACCACCACTTCCACCTGGCCCTCATCCTAGCTTCCAGCAGGAAGGCAATTACAATACTTTTATATCTTCAGCACCCCAGAAGCCATCTTATGTTAAGTCGGCAGCATCTACAGTTGTGAAGAGGCCGCTGGCACAGCATACTCCTGAACTTACAGCTATGGTGAGTATGATTCTCTCTGCTATATGCTTTCCCAGTAAGGTAAAGTGTGCCTGTAAACAGAAAGTAAACTAAAGCACATTCCTGATTCCCGAGTCTCTCATATCTTGGGATCTAAGGGTGTGAAACTGTCGTAGCTACCATTAATAGCTATCCTAGTTCTTTGTACGTCAGTATCCAATGAGAACCTTAAGTGGCCTACACTAATAGAGATATTCCAGTAATTATCCTTTTTCTTTTGCATGTGGAAGTTACTAGTTAAAACTTAAAAATGGAAATGGTAGGGAATCAGAACAAGAACAACCCAGGACCAAACTGATCCAGAACCAGTTATTCTATTTGCAGTTCAAACTTGTTTGAAATAGCTAAGCAATACAAATGGAATCTTACTGTTGAGACCCCTAAATTACCTTGATAGTGTTGTACTAGTACTGTTTGTCTTATGTCTGCAATTTATTTCAGCTTCCTTCATATCCTAACGTTGTCTTGTTCAAATTTCAGGTTCCTGCATCTGTACGGGTGAGAAGAGAGACTGCTATCCAGAAAACAAAACCTAAGGCTCCACAATTAGCACAAACAACTGCAACCCCACAAGCAGCAGCAGCACCAGTAGCAGCCATTAGGAAGTCGGAGACTGTGAAGCCCTCAAATGCACCAAAGCCACAAAGTGTTGACGACTCTTATATGGCCTTTTTGGAGGACATGAAAGCCCTCGGTGCACTTGATAGTTGAGAAATTGTAGGCTGACAAACAAGTTCTTCAAGGGAGAATTTTCACCCTATTATAGTAACAGGTTAGAATCTTGGTGCCAAAACAACTGTCTTTTTCAACGTCTCAAATCTATGTAAACCTTGAAATCTTGGATTGTACTGTTAAATTGTAATTATAATTTTTTTAATTTTATAGTTAAATTAAAATTGATGGTCAATCTTAGACAAATAATGCTTCCATGTGAACCTGTATGAAAAAAAAAGTTAAACAGTTTAAGTTGCATCAACAAAAGCAGTGAGGAATGGGTGCTCAATCAATGAAGTAGTTATTCCATGAACAGTAAGAGATGGGCTCAATTGCATGTTGAAAACCAGTTTTGGATAGGATTTTTAGCAATAATCTATTCTGTTTTCTTCTAGAGGAACTTGCATCACCCCAACTGTCTTTTCACTCATTGGGAAAGAGACAGACTCCTACAAAGTGTTTATTAAAGCTCTTTCGGATGTAGATGCCACCTTTCCAATCAAAAATAAAAGTAAATGAACAGCCATTTAATGCGGGTAGGTATTAAGTTACTGTAAACTTGAGTTTTAACAGTCATTCAACATGGTTTTACAACCTCATTATATCTTTGTCAATCTTTATCTTAACCACTTTAATGGCTACGTTGAAAAATATCGAGAGGAAAAAGATGTAGTCGACTGTTTTGGCTGCCTAATAGAAGATGATTAACACTTTACCATAAGTTTTAGAATATATTTTGACAAAGATATGCTTTTTTGATTCATTTGCTCCCTATCCGCTCCACTAGGTATCTCAAATTATCAATGAACGTTTAAACATGTGAGAGACTAAGAATAGAAGAATTCTGGGTTAGAGAGAGAAAGAAAATGAGAGGTGTAAATAGGCTGACACTTTAAATAATCCATCCACCTTTTCTGGTTGTTCAGTATCACAGTATGTAATGAGTACTTTTTTTAGAATTTTTTGGCATCTTGATTCTCAAGTCAATGTTCAAGAGAGTATAAAGGAAGAAGAAACTGTTGCTGTTCTTCTTCTGTATCTTTGCAGAGATGGGTAGTTATTGGATTGCCATTCTGCTTCTAGTTTCTCAATTGTTTGTGCTTCCTAGTCCTTCTTCTTCACACCCTTTGTGCACTGATGCAAGTAAGCATCTATCTCTCAATCTCTCTCTCAATTAGTTATGTTAAACATCATATGTTTGGTTGTATTTGGGCCAAAGTACTACTAATACAAGCAACTCTAAATGACTGTTTGTTGTAACTTATGAGATTTGATTGCTTCCATTTCTTCTGAATTCTAATGTAGAGTTTGTGTCTTATTGAAATAGGAGCACCTTTTACCACAAACACTTCTTTGGAGTTTTGTGCTTACGATGGAAAAGTATGTTGCGACTCTGCAGAGGACTCAAAGTTAGAGAAACAATTCAAATCTATGAGCATTTCTGATCCTGCATGTGCTTCTTTATTGAAATCCATCCTTTGCTCGGTATGATTTGTTTGCTTAACTAGGAACTTTCGTGTGGACTAAATTGCAACTATATGAAAATATATAATTCAGTTTCCTTGGGTTCTTGTTGTCCTGAGTCATGACTTGACCAATATGTCCACCAATGTTGTCCCCAAGCTGGGCACTAATATATACTACCGTGGTACGGGGTTTCGCTCTGCGTATTTGCCCATCATATTTTACACCCTTGATAAGTATTTTATGAACTGTTTTTTGGTGTATGTTTATCATGTTTTACCTTTTGCGATGGGTTCACTAAGTTTTGGAATATCTATTTGCAGAGTTGTGATCAGTTCTCTGGAGATCTATTTAAAATTGAATCCGGAATTCAGACTATTCCCTTTCTATGCAACTCTACTGTTGCATCATCCGAGTCTAAGATTCAAGTAACTAGTTTTTGTTCAAAGGTTTGGATACATGCAGTGATGTATCTGTGTTGAATTCACCTTTTTCCCCGGCATTGCAAGGTAAAGCTGGTGCTCCAGTGAATTCCACTTCTTCCAAGCTGACAGATTTTTGGCAATCAAAAGCCGATTTCTGCAACTCATTTGGTGCACCACAGGGGTCTACTGGTAATGAATCAGTATGTTTTGATGGTGCACCACTTTCATTAAATAATGATACTGAAACTGCAATACCACCAAAAGGTTTATGCCTAGAGAAAATCGGGAAAGGATCATACCTGAATATGGTTGCTCATCCCGATGGGTCTAACCGCGCCTTCTTTTCTAACCAAGAAGGGAAAGTATGGCTAGCCACTCTTCCTGAAGTGGACTCTGGAGGAATAGTGGAACTCGATGAATCTAGTGTTGGGCGCAATAATCAAAATGAAGAAATTTTAAATAAACAAAAGTTATTGATATTTAGCTCTTTTGTATTGGAAGTGATCGATTTGACGAAACGGATAAGCTTCCCAGATCTCCGCAACAGCAACATGGCAAAACTTTGGAAAACAGAGTGAGTCACGTGTTCAACACGCTGTCCTTAAGACATTAGCGCCCGGCTACACTCAGGAGTGATGCTATAGCCTTCACAGGGCGGATGCCTCCAGGATAAAACACCCTACTACACCTACTACTAGCACTTGTAGTAGATGTTCAACTTGAGCTTGACAACTCCGAAAAAAACCTCAAGGAAAATCGCGAAAGCTTAAGAAAAACAATAGAAAAATATTTTTCTTTTGGTCTCTTCAAAAATATGGAGAAACCCTTTTTCCTTGGATTGATCCTTTAGGTTGAGAAAAGAGCTTGTTTATATAATAACCTAGTACTACTTAAGAAGAGTGATTTCCCCGACTTGGGACTAATTTTATATAGTCTCTTAAAACAGCTTAAGATTGGAAACTCTCCAATGTGGGACTAATGAGTTTTTTATTCATAAAAGAAAACAAAAATCTATTTATTTTCTTAAAACCTTAAAATTCATATTTTATATATATTGTTTTCCAACAATCCCCCACATGAATGAAAAACCTAAGTAAAACATAAAAAACATAAATAGATCTTGGTAAATCATTACCCCAATTCCACGACCCGATCGAACTGACTGAACAATCAGCCAAACCGTGTGTATTGAAATTATACTAGCCATTCCAACGTCCTCTCCCTCACACAAAAGTGTGTTGACCCCAGGGTCATACTATTGATTGCATAAATCATAATAATATAGAGAGCTTTCATCTTTAGTTTCCCATAATGGGACTAAAGGTTCCGTTCACCAAAGTGAAAATGAGCCAGTGATCCCTTAGTGACCCTTAGGTCCTAAGTATCAGTAATACCAAGACCATAAAAACAACATAAAACTCATTTTCTCAAAATGAATTAAATCTCGATAAAAAAAACGAAAATCACATAAAACGTAGGAAATACCATTTTAGGCCGAGGTGTCCATGAGGTCTTGAACTTTTGCTTAGTGAGAGATTACCGGAACTACTTGCTAGAGACAGTGAACGTGATGTCTTGAAATGCTAGCGTTTGGTGTAATTCGTGATAACAACCACACATGATATCTCCAAGGTGCTGCCAAGCTCGTGTCGTTCTGCTCATTTTGGCCCTGAGCAAATATCCCGTTTCTCAGATGCTCTAGAGAATCAGCTCATATTCTCATAGGAAGCGGCCCACTTCCTCATTCAGATAGGTGAGTTATATCAAGAGTGTTACTGCTACACCCCACTTCAATCTTAAATTGAAACTATAGAACTCATTAAGACTTCTTAAAAGTCATCCTTCACATGCAGTCACACTATCACAACAATGCACCATAGGGAGGGACAAAGAATGTAATTCTCTTGATAGTGCATACCTTTAATTACCACAAATTAGTTGTCTCATTGAACCTTGATCTTGGGATCTCCATTCACTAAGGTTGAGTCTCCTTCATGGCAATTTTATTTCTTGAGATTAAGTCTCATCCCCCTCGATGCAATAACAAACTATCTCTCTAGATTATCCTTCCGTCAAAGGATCCACTGATTTTTCTCTTAACTTCACTAAGTCTACAAAAATCACTTCATTAGAGAGTAGTTGTCTTACCGAATTAGCCTTCTCTGAGTTTGTCTAGACTTTTCCATTGCTCATTTACTTTAGACTCACATAGTCAATTGAGCTTCAGCAGTGGTGGCCACAGGCTTCAGTCATAGAGGAATACCCAACAAAAGGGTTTTAGAAATTCATCTTCCTCTTATGCTTTAATTTAAGCAAACGAACTCTGATTTCATCTCAGACGAGTTCTTCATGTCTGTTGGAGGATTTCCAACTAATTATACATCTTAAGAGAGTACACACATAGGCTAAGATTCTCCAAAGCCTGAAATCACAACATCTCTTAAGGTCAGTGTAATATGTATCATGCACATACACAATTTAAAATGTACCTCATGTACTTCAAATTTCTGATCAGATCATCCCATTAATTCTTCTGGGATCACAAGTATATTTTTACACCTAATTCACTGCACATTTACAACACACATTAAACGCATCGAGTTTGACAAAGACCATTCCCGTCAGAATTTCTTCTGGTTCCAATGAACTTTTGGATCATGCTTGTCTACAACAACTTAGTCTTTCAATAAAATCACAAACATCACATGTTTTCTAGTGGTTGTAAAGCATATAAAGGCATACACAAGATACATGTACTACTTACTAGTACGGTCATTACATCTTCCTCCAAAGATTGGTGGAATATATATCACATATTTGAAATTAAATATGTACCTCAAGCATCCCAATTTTGTGGTCCTTTAAACAAAAAAAATTGTTAGTGGTTGTAAAACACGTAACAAAAGCATGCTAAACACATGCACCTTCAATTGATTTAGTGTAAATACACTATCAAATTCATTAGTATACATCACTAGTAGTCATCATCATCACATAATAATATTTATAGGTCATTGACTTACATCTTGGTTCAAGTCAAGTATATGTAGGTGTAATCAGTTTGTACCCTAACGCTAACCAAACCCTTAAGGCTTGTCCACCTTTGACTAATCATTTATGTATAATGTGTACACATCCATCTAATGTGGCATACTGACAATAATGGCAAACAATGCCTGATGTAGTAATTTTAGAGTCATGTGAGTATGTGCCAAAAGATCACTACTTTATTCTCTAAAAATAATTTCACAAAATCAAGTCTCTGTCTGACTTATTCAATCTCGTGTGAGAACACGACCTCAGAAAACTATTGTCGAGAACTCAACATCCTCAACAATAAAATTTACTTTAGTTAAATGTTGTTAGCTTCAAAACTTTAAAATTATCATACTACAGTTTTGGTGATCATATGCAATGATTTGCTAAAGAAGTCGACTCTTCATTTTCACCTTAGACCCCCACATTGAGATCTACAGGGTAGGGCACATATAAGTCTAGGGTGTTCTATGAATCTACTTAAGAAATCAAACAAACACTTGTTTCCATCTTATACCCCACAGTTGAGACATAAGGCCCCCCACAATTATCAAGATTTCTCAACATAAGAAACTACAATTATGTGTCCTTTAGGTTGCATCTAACTAAGAAACACCATATAATGGTACTCTATACCAACATTATGATTTAACATGCTCATTCATTCTCAATTCATTGACGATTTTCCCTTTTATCTACTGTTGTGTTGTTCTATTAAGCTAACACTCAAAGCATCACAAGACCATATTTCCAAGTATAACATTTCATAGTAACTTAGGTAGATAGTATTTGGCACTAGTTTTAATTCGCAATGCACATATTGAGAATGGTATCATAATCTGATTAATGTCCATACCTGACAGGCCTTGCACATCATTTACCTATTTCTTCAACTATTTTGATAGTTGAATTGTTCATGAAAATGCTTTTAATCTTTTCCATTCCTGGTAGAAGACAAAACATGCCTTTTCTGGAGCACACGTTCCAGCACTTCTGGCATTTACCAACCAATTCTTTTTATCATCTCCACTGAAAAGTAAAATTATTTAACACAGTAAGAATGTCAATTGTTCCATTCAAATTTGAATATACAATTCTCTTATTCCGAGGAGATAAGCACACAACTAAAAAAATATAAGTTATCAGAGATTAACACTAAATTTATCATTCAACTTAAGATGATAAAACTTCTGACCAACTAGGATTCAAAAAATTGGTTGATCTTTCATTCGTCATAGGTAATATAAAATTATCAAGATATTATAAGTGATCATCTTATCAAAATATTTATTGCGAACACATAGTTATCAAGTTACTTAAGTCTCTCTTCACATTAGACTATCACTATCATAAGTAAGTAACAAAACTTGGTAATAAAAACCCTAAACAATTTTTGTGTACATACGTATCAATGCAAGCACATTTGATCACTTAACCTTCTTGTTGCACTAGTTACTAAAAGATACTTTATACCTCACTATCCATATGACTATGGTATACTAGTGTATTATGATTCTCATATTTTCAACGAAAGGTAACATATTTGAAATAATTTAGAAATCACCATAGAAATTGCTAATATACAATTATTAACCAATCATGTGATTCACGCCAATTGATACTACACAAAGCACATATAATCAAAGTGATTTATAACACAATGGATAACTCATACACAACTGATTTAACATCTTATTCATTAACAATGAGATACTAATCTAACACATATAAGAGATTATCACTTTAAGTCACAAAAATCAATTCGTTACTTGCTCTAAGTTGTTTATGATAAATATTTCAACTAAATTGAAATCTCAAGTCTATCATGGATAAAAGCACTCACTAGAAACGGGTTTTCATGTTATATCCAAGGTGAAAAGTACCACTATAAATGGTTGCAAGATCACATACTAATCTAGAACTTAGATACAGTTATTGATATTCTGGACAAACATACGCAACGTTTTTACAAACACCATATCTCAAAAATCACAATTCAGAATCGGAAAATAAAAAAATGATTTTTGAAGATAACATCTAGATCTACAAACTTCATTCGAATCACAATTTCAAAAAACACATGGTTACTCCAGAAAAACTAATTTAATCAACAATATTTTTCTGCCCGTTAAAATTTTTCAGGAACGTTTCTCAGTTTTGTAAAATACCTAAACAATACTTTTACAACTCCAAAAATTCTGAAAATTGGTGTGGGTAACTATCAGGATGTCTACCATATTCGGTTAAAAGGATTTGTCGAAATTCCTTCTAAGTTAAGAGATATACTCGAAACTCTACAGCTGACCAAAAAACTCAATTTTATTTTTCACTTCACAATTAATATCCTTTGTTTTCCAATATAATATCAACGTCAACGATTCACAAATCGAGCATTCATTTTTGATTACTACTAAAGCTAATGTCTTAATATTGTTGGGCGCAATAATCAAAATGAAGAAATTTCAAATAAACAAAAGTTATTGATACTTAGCTGTTTTGTATTGGAAGTGATCGATTTGACGAAACAGATAAGCTCCCGAGATCTCCGCAACAGCAACATGGTAAAACTTTGGAAAACAGAGTGAGTCACGTGTTCAACACGCTGTCCTTAAGACATTAGCGTCAGGATACACTCAAGAGTGATGCGATAGCCTCCACAGGACGGATGCCTCCAGGATAAAACACCCTACTACACCTACTACTAGCACTCGTAGTAGATGCTCAACTTGAGCTTGGCAACTCCGTCAAAACCCTAAGAAAAATCGCGAAAGCTTAAGAAAAACAATAGAAAAATATTTTTCTTTTGGTCTCTTCAAAAATATGGAAAAACCCTTTTTCCTTGGATTGATCCTTTAGGTTGAGAAAAGAGCTTGTTTATATAATAACATAGTATTACTTAAGAAAAGTGATTTCCCCGATATGGGACTAATAATTTTATATAGTCTCTTAAAACAGCTTAAGATTAGAGACTCTCCCGTGTGGGACTAATAAATTTTACATTCATAAAAAAAAAACATGAATCTATTTATTTTCTTAAAACCTTAAAATTTATATTTTATATATATTGTTTTCCAACATCTAGTCCATTATTAGATGCAATCGATGAAGTACATTTCGATACTGTTTTTGGGGCGATGCGAATGGCGTTTCATCCAGATTTTGCTAGCAATGGTCGTTTTTTTCTTTCGTATAATTGTGATAAGGTCAAATCATCAAGATGTTCTGGAAGGTGTTCATGTAACTCAGATGCAAATTGTGATCCTTCGAAACTCAGTCCCGATGAAGATGAGGCTCAACCATGTCGTACCATACTGTTATTGCAGAATATTCTGCTAATAGTACTGAATCAAAGGTTTCATTGGTAAATACTGATTCATACTTATCAATTAACATTTTAAATACTTTTTCCCAAAAAATTCTGACTTTAGTCTAAATACATTCTGAATAATGTTCAGGCAAAGACTGCTAACCCATTGGAAGTGAGACGGACTTTTACAATGCGTCTTCCATTTACAGGACATCATGGAGGGCAAATTCTTTTTGGACCAGAAGACGGGTATTTATACTATATGATAGGAGATGGAGGAAGCAAAAATGATCCTTACAACTTTTCCCAGAACAAGAAATCATTGCTTGGAAAGATTATGAGGCTCGACGTTGACAATATACCAAGTGGGAATCGCGTTAGAATTGGCATTTTTAAGCAAATTACGTTTTTAAATGATCATTTATTTAAGGGAAAGAAATTGTGTATTGGATATGGACTAAGGGAATGGGCTAGTGGGCAAACTCACACATATGCGGTGCTTCGCACCGAAGCACGCGAGCCGCTGGCTTGTGTATGCTTACGTGTGATTTTACGTGTGCCCGTCGAGTACACAACGTGAGCTCGACGTGTGCGCAGCATGTGCCAGCGTGTGCCTATCAAGACTTAATGGTCTTTTATTTTAAATTCTTATAATAAATATTTTACCGTTTTATTATTTACGGGAATTTAATCATATTAAAAACTGTTTCATTATTTATGAGAATTTATTTGAATTAAATAAAAAAAAGATTTTTTTTCATAAATACAATTTAATTCTCCTCTCTCAAATTTTCCTACAAAAGCAGAAAAAAGATTTCATTTTTCCTTACCCCAGACGCAGCTACTATCCTGTCGTCTTTTCCCCTCTTCCCGCTTTGTTTTGAGCACGTAGATAAAAATTTTCTTTCTTATTCTGCTGTTAAGTTCGCAACGGGCCAACGAGTTTTTGCTAGCTGGGTTGGTATCAGGTGGTTTTATCCTGGATTCATTTTGTCCTTACTAGTGGTATAGCAACACTCTTTCTAGAGGTGTACCCGACAAATATCGAGTTAAGGGCAGTCTGTTGAACAGACGACTCCATCTTCCTGTGTGTGTGTTTGTCTGAAGTCTGCTGTTGTTTCTTCTAACCCTTAACTATCTTCAAGCTTCTGTTTGGTTTGTTCTCTGTTACAGGATATTATCCAACAACATATGAAGAAGTTGATTTGATCTCTAAAGGTGGAAACTACGGATGGGGAATGTATGAAGGCTATGGACTTAATGAACATATACAGTCTGATAGGAAAAACGTGTCCGCAAGTGATTTAAACCTTATATTTCCGGTAATGCGATATAGTCATTTTGAGGTAAATGAGAATGAAGGATCTGCATCAATCATAGGTGGTTATTTCTATCGATCCATGACTGATCTGTGTGTGTATGGAAGGTGAGTTCATCTCCGTTTATTTCACCAATTGGCAGCTTGTTACATTCTTTCTTCTTGCGTCATTAGCCTATATCAAATTTTTAAACTCTTTTGTTAGAAATGCAATTTTTCAGGTATTTATATGCAGATTTATATGCAACTGCTTTATGGGCAGCACAAGAATACCCTATAAACAGCGGGAATTTTACTGACTTCAAAAATTCCTTTCAGTTGTGCAAGTGATTCGCCGATCAGATGTGCTTCCCTTCCAAAAACTTCTCTCCCTAGTTTGGGTTACATATACTCATTTGGTGAAGATAACAAGAAAGACATCTTAGTGTTAACAAGTACTGGTGTATATAGAGTAGTTCGACCTAGTCGTTGCAATTACTCATGCTCCAAAGAAAACACTACACATATAACTAATCCACCTAGTCCTGCCCCGTCTCCCCCTTCGTCTGCTAGCACCATGAAAAATGAGATTATGTTCTTATTCTCTACTTCCTTTTTGCTTTTCCTTAGCTTCGTGTTGTAAGATTTAGTAAACACACATGTAAGCGAAGTTGACGAGCTTCTTTTGTTTGTTTCTTTTGATTCTGTTAGTATAATGTAAGACTACGTCCATAAAATATTTCAAAGTTTAGTTAAAGCAGTAGAGAAGGCTTGTAAATTTGCATATATTCCACAGGTCTCCTAACGGTCGGACGGCAGTTACCGGCAACACAAATCACATCACGAGTGGAGATTCTGTGATGTAAAAGATGCACTGGGTTTTGGGCAAGGCTTCCTTCCAACTCCTAAATCTTCGAAATAGGCCCATATTCTTCGGAATGTTAAAAATCCAAACTAGATTTAAAAAGTACCACAGGAATCAGGATTATCAAAGATGTGGTTGGGAGGGACCAGAAGCATTTTGCTTGAGCTTAGTTCTCCATGATTGACGTATGAAAGTTGAAAGCTCTTTGCAGAGCTAAACCAAACACAATGAATACACACGCTTGACTGACTTGATAATAACCAGTACTACTCTACTGAGGTATAATGCCCCCTTCTTTCAATGCAAAGGCTACAATAATAGTACTCTTATGGTAAATTGTAAATTACTTGTCTACTGCTATTCATTTAGGGTTTTGCCCAAACAAGGGACCTTTCGCTGCCGGATCTATCCTACACTGTGTTTGGAGGAGGCAACTCTTTACTTTTACACCTGAGCCGGTCGTTTATTTTTTTGAGATCATGTGTGTGGGGATTCCAGAGTTACTGAAACAAATAATAGACATATATGCTTGACTGGATCCAACTTGATGGACATTCCATCTGTATAGGTTGACTTAATAATCAGGGGCTCCGGAATGGAGACACCATGAGATCGGACCAACTCTAAAAAGATAGTCTCCACAAGTCATGACTCAAGTGTGGGAGTTTGGTGTTCAACCTTGCCGGGTGCTAGCTAATTATTCCTTCCATGTCCGTCCGTCCTTCCAAAAATATTTTACGAGTATTAGATTGGTGAATCTTTTTAATTTTCCTGGCGAACTGATGAGAAATAATTTAGCTATTAATAAAATAAAATAGGATCACTAGGTAGAAATTTCAACGCACCCTTTATACCATGTTTTTTGTTGATTAATTAATGTTAATAAATCGTATTAATTGTTAAATTAGTTAATTATAATTAATTAAAAAATTATTATTTATTATTTCTTTATTTTTAAAATTTTTATTTTATTTCCTTCAATAATTTTTTATTTAAAGAAATTAAATAGTCCAAATTATTTTTTTTAATTTGAAAATTTTAAATTTTATAATCGATAGATTCGTGAAGTTCAATATCTATCAATTATAAAAATAATCTCAAATATAAAAAATTTCCATAATTAAATAAGCAATCATAAATTATTTTTTTTCAGCCCAAAGCCACCTGGTTAAATTTTGTCTAGATCAACTAAAACTAGAAAAAGAAATAGAAATTATGCAACTGTGCTAAAATCATTAGACAATAACTTGATTTCGAACGTCATCAAATTCTTTACCAAAATAAAAAAAAATCAGGCTTTAACTACTTAATAATCTAAGCAGTTAAATCGTTTGTCATACACCACCTCTTCTGTGAATCCTGCAAAACCAACGGCCTTAATTCAATCAATCAACACAATGCCGTACAACAACAAACCCTTAAAATAGTTACACTCTTCATTACGTATTTTCCACCGTTAGATCATGACATGTTATTAGAAACCCATGATAATCAACGGTTATACATAATTAACCATATAAACTAACCCTGGTTAAATAAATAAACTTCACATATTACCCCCAAAATTCCTTCCTCATTCTCTCCTCCTCCTTCTACCTTCTTCTTCTCATTGATTTCTCATATTACACACTCAATAGAAAAAAGCTTGACCTGATTTTGGTCGGGGTTTTCTTATTTTAGGGTTTTGTATAATATAAATGTCGTCTTTTTTACCCCCAAATTGGTTTTGAATGCAAACCCAGAAACCCTACTTTGAAAAAATTGATAAAGCTTTGATCTTTACATAAGATATGGAAGAAGAAGCCGAAACCTTGGTTGAAACTCCGATCTCTCCTCAACCACAACAAAGATCTTTGGAAGAAGATGACGATGAGAAACAAATTAACACTCCCAATGAAAGGAACAGCAACAACAATCACAGCAGCAGTAGCCATTACAGTGGAAGGAAAGAGAGATTACAAAGAGCATGTACAGCACGTTCAGCATCAAGACTATATTCAACTGCACCAACAGCAGTAGATAGAAAAGCTATTGCTCAAGCAAAGAAAGAAAGAATTGAACAACAACAAGAGCAAAGAGAATGTAGTAAAATTATTACACCATTAGTTAATTCACCATCACCTTCACAAGTACCTAGATGGAATCTTAGGTCTATGTGGGAATTAGCTTCTCTTCTTAACTTTTTACATGTAAGTAGTAAAACCTTCAGGTTTAAGCTCATTTTTTTTGTTTAAAGGATTGCATTTTTTGAGGTTTTTTTTGGTGGGTTTGGGTGCTAATTTGTTTGGTTTGTGTGTAGGTGTTTAGGCCTCTGTTGAATATTACTATTGAGATTACAGCGGAAGAGCTTGAAACTGCACTCATTATGTCTAGTAGTGTTTTGGATGACATTCACATACCGTTGTTAAAGGTTAGTACTTTGATGCTTTTCAAGTTTAGAGGTTTATGCTGGTTTAGAAAAATGGGATCTCAATGATCATGTTTTATTTTCTGTGACTTTGAATTTCATTACCATGTAGTAGTGTGTGTAAATTTTCAAGTCAATGTGTTTGTTTTCAAGTTCTTTGCCTTTGTAGGGTAGAACTGGATGCCGACTTAATTGAGTAGCATATAGGAGATAAGCTATGTGTTTAATGTACATGTGCTTCATGTCACTCATCTTTGTTGCTAGGTGTGTTTCCTATATTTTTGAGACTTTCTTTTAAAGTCTAAGTCTACCTTAGAGGAAAATAGAATAAGAAAATAGTCATCTTTGTGCTGTCAATCAAATTGGGGCACAAGTTTTAAACATGTACCACAAGCTCTTGATACAATGTGTTTGTCTTTTGTTGACAGTAGATATCTATTGTGTCTACATATTTATCTCATATTAGAGTAACCTCCATACTCATAAAGGTGTCCAAGTTAGAGCAGAGGTTGATGATAACATGATTTTTAAGGAAAGTAACTTCTAGTGTTTTCTTTTTAGTTTGGTACTTGCAAAGTTGTGTTCTTTTATACATTTTTATTTGCATCATTTCAAAATCATTATAAACCGTTGGACAATGGGATATGAAATGGTTGTTAGTTTCTTATTTGAATGAGCTGTCAGACTATACCTAATGTGCACATTAATTGTTGACGATTTGTAGGCAATCCCTCCTGTTACTCGGATGGCCATGGGGCGTGCGACTTGGGTTACGGCGTTATGCAGAAAATTAAGGGACTGGTGGCATTGGGTATGCATCCTAGCACCACTTGAACTGTCATCATACAAATCTATTGGTACATAATTAAGGTTACTTTCT
Source organism: Papaver californicum (assembly GCA_023531435.1). NCBI lineage: Eukaryota > Viridiplantae > Streptophyta > Magnoliopsida > Ranunculales > Papaveraceae > Papaver > Papaver californicum. The sequence goes on from JAJJMC010026966.1 coordinate 1,864,738, forward strand.
AAGTCATTCTTGAGCTAACATGAGGTTATCGTTCCGCAGGTTGCAGATGGGGAATTACCAATTGTTGCATCACAAGGGTGAGTAGCCATAGACATTTTGATATACATGTCACATGGGACCTGCATAAGTTCCATGGTAAACTTGTTGAGGTGACAAGACTTTATGCATTGGCTATGGGTTCTGTGTCAGAAATGGCTAAGATGTACCCAGAACACGAAGCAATATAACTTATAACCCGATCCTTTTATTGTGTTCTGTTATCTAAGATGCTATACTCCCTGGGTTCTCTATTTGATATCTTTATAACTTTTATTTCTCAAGGGCGGAAATCGAAGCATATAAGATGCTTCATCCTGCGACTCGAGTGGTGATTCTGAAAGCGCTATGTGATATACGTGTTGAGGTATCATTACTTATTAAATTGTCGTTCTAGTGTCTTGGATTATATGCTGGTGCTGGTTTTTATCTTACTTTGAAACATGTCTTTTGCATCAATCATGATCAAATACATGCTAGCATTTTGTTTGCCAGATGTAAGGCGGAAACTTTAGTTGTTTTTACAACTGATTATTCTTGGTGGGACTTGTTTCTGCTCTATGGTGTCTTTTTTTAACGATTTATACGCATTTGTTTTGATACCATTCTGTGGTTGTTGACCTCAAGTATTCACTTCCATCAGGAAGTACACAAATTAACTCCTATCTGTCACCTTTCATTCACTCTATGCTCGAGCTTAATATGTTAATTTTCACGAGACATCTATGTCTTAAAAGATCAAAACATTCTGAACATATATGAATTTGCAGCTACTGGTATCCAGAAAACTGTGGGTGTTTAAGTTCTATTAAATATTATGTTTTGATAACTCGTCAGTGTCTATGACTACACTATATAATGCCTATACATAATATGAATGAACTGTTTGTGTGCCTTATGATTGGCTAGATGCATGATATAGTTTCTCTTTCTTAAAGGCAGTCTTTTAGGCTGGTCCATCTTTATATAAAAGTATCATAAAATTCAGAGGCATGAACAGATGGTATTGACTCGTGTCTCCTGCATTTGCAGCAAGAAGATATCAGAAACTATATTGATGATAATGTGAAACGTGGCATACACCTCTCAGTATTTCGTAAAGAGCGTATTGGCGGTGATTCACAAGGAACTTCATATTGGTAAATACTAAACTTTGAATTTGATAAACACTGGTTCTCTTGTTAAATTCGAGACCTAAACTAGAACACTCTCTAAGGAGTAGTTCATACCTTTCTGTAATAATACTGCTCAATGAATAATAAGATTTTTGATTCTATAGAATAGCATTATATGCATACCCATTACCTGAATCTGTATTTCATGCAGGTATGAGGATGATCCTATAATAGGCCATAGATTATACAGGGAAGTTAGAAAAATTGAGGTAAAGAAGGTCAAGGCAGCAAAGGGGCGGTTTCAGTCAATTCCCACTGTGCATTGCCAGTGGGAGACAGTTGCCACCAATTTCGATGAATTCGTAGATGTTTCTGTGAGTATTCTTTAAGGTTTGTTTGTTTCTAGTTTCCGGTTGTGAATATTTTGTTGAGTAGAGCTTGTTAATAGTATGCCGAGCGAGCATTGTCCAGTTTAAGATTGTGCTTCAAGTCAGTAAGAGGCAGATTTTAAGGAAAGCTGTTATTTTCCTCTATATGGGAATCCGCATTGATATAAGAATTTTAGTGCTGATTGATTATTGAAGGGGTGCAATCGATTGGTTTTGCTTTGATGGAGGTATCACAAGGACTTGCAGTGTTAGGGATATGGGCCCCTTAAGAGAACCTACAGAAAAAAAGAAAGAAATAGAAAAAGATTGGCTTCACAATGATGTCATTGGTGAGAACATGTACATGGATAGCTGGTATGTAAGGTAGCAGAAATGTCATTGGTGAGAACATGTACATGGAGGGGTGGTATGTAAGGTAGTAGAAATATCAAAAGTTAAATATGAATGTTGGCAAGGAGACAGACTAGGAGAGGTTGAATGATAGAACTTGTGTTGGGCTTGTGCAGCGTCCAATGACTTTAAAAGGGCTAAACAATGCCTGTATCTGAGAATACCACGTTTAGGTTTCCTCCCGATGGCCTGCTATGTTTGTATACATGTGTGTTTCTCTTGATAAGGGGAATTGTTTCCACTCCTTAATTTTGGGATTGGTTACATTCTATATATTGAAGAGATTGTAGAAATATTTAAGACTTTAAACTGGCCTAGCAACTTGTCCTCTTTTACTTATCTGTTATATCAGTGTATTGAATCTGTCTTTGTGATAAATTTGTGTCCATTCATTTGAATAGGCATCCAAATTTGTACATTTGTTGCGTTGTGTTTCCTTGGTTGCTACTAATTGCAGGAAAAGCATCACATATGCAAAGTTTGACTACGAAAGTTGACTCAATATTGTCATTATCCTTAAATTGTTGCAAATTTCTGAGGATAAATGATGTTCCATTCTTACTCTTTTATGCTTCTTTTCTTTTTGTTTATTTTCTCACAGGAGAAGCTTTTCTCTAGAAAAAACAGAACAGAGGTTGCAGTAGGAAAGAAGTTAAAAAATGACATGCTTCCAGAGATTGAGAAGATTCACAAGGTATTGGAGTGTTCTTTAACCCGATCTTTTTTTTTTGCTGAAATTGGGTACAGTTCATGTTTCATACATGCTGTTCCGTAGCTGCTCCTTGTCCTCATTCAGGGGACAGCTGTTATTTTTGCTTGTTACCATTTTGCCTTTCTGCTAGAAAATATGTTTTGCTTGTGTCACTTTGAGGTATACTTCTGCAGATATTTATTGATGTCCGTGAAATTTGTTCAGAGGAAAGAGAGATTGCTGAAAAAGCAGCAGAGAGAGGCTATCCTTCTTGATAACTGTGTGGGTGCAGATGGCATTGGCCCAGGACGCACCCTTCGGGACCGAAAACCAGTGACCTATACTTTTGGTAAGAAGGGAAAAATAATTTAAAGCATCCAAAATTTTCCAGTGTCTATTCTGCTTGTGAGTCCTTTTACAGTTTTGAACCCTCGACTGATATGATTACTTTGAACAACTCCACAGATGATTTTGATCGGTCCATCAATGAGGCTATAAAAATAACCAAGTATCCATCTCATCTCTTAGATTCATTTTGTTGATTTTCTTTTCCATGAATATTGCATTATATCTTCTAGCATCAAATGTATTTTTTCACTAGATCCCAATATTCCTATAATCTGAAGTTCAAATTGTCTACTGGTTTTAGGCGACAACAACCCTCTCCAGAACCTGTCGTCAAAAAAGAATCTGTTGCAAAACCTGAGCCATCCACCAACGGTAGATTGAATGGTCCCTCTAGTACCCCTCGGCATGTCTCCTATGATGAGACGTCTCCAATTTCAACAGATTATGATGAAAATGACGAAGACAACCAATCTGGACCTCTAGACCGGGGGTATTGTCTTTGCTTACCCAGTCATTTTGGTTTCAAATCATTATACTGTGTACTTCCTTTTTATTTGACGCACATGATATTTTAGGAATCGGCGGAGGCAGAGACCTCAGAGATATTCAGCTAGAGAGTTTGTTGAAGCTGTTTCAGATAACGAGGACTTCGACAGTGATGATGATATTGTTGGAGAAGCAATTTATGATGAGGAATATCTGAGGAGTCGAAAACAGAGAAAGGTTTCCAGTAGCTCTGAAGGAGATGAAGAGTATCACTGGGATGGAGAAAATGTGGATGATGAGGAAGAAGAGGAAGAAGAAGAAGAATCTCCAAGCAGTACTGATTCAGATGAGCCAAATGGGCCTAGAAAGTCGCAGAATCGAAATAGCAGCAGGAACGGAACTAGGAAACTGCGATCTGTTGATGAGCTACAGTCGGGACTGAGGAGCAGCAGAAGGTCCACCAGGAATCGAATAAATTATCGACAAATTGAAATGTCTGAATCTGAAGCTGATTCTGCAAAATTGGAGAAGTCAAGTGCTTCTGAGGTGCACTCGGATGCCAGTAGCAGTGAGGAATACTCAAACGGAATTCAGCATTCCCAAGAAGGTAAAAACAAGGATGAACAGGAAACAAAAGTTGATCAACCGGTTCAAGCTTTTGAAGAAATGAACATTGATCAACAACAACAACAACCAGTTCAAAACTATAAAGATCATACTCCGGCATTTGAAGATCCTACTCCAGCATTTGAAGATCCTACTCCAGCAGTGCTAGAAACTGACGGCGTTGGGAAAAGGCGATTTCTGGACCTAAATGAACTTGCCCCTGGTACAGGTTTTGATGATAGCCCTAACGCATTTATGAGAGACGAAGATAAATATTTCTAGTCCTTTCCTCGTCAACCAATGAGATTGAGTCCTTTCCTCTTACCAATTTTTCCGAACTATTTGCCTCTCGTTCTTATGAAGATTTTATTGTTAGTTTCCTACTGGGGGAAAGTTGTGTACCAAAACAAAGCGGAATGTAATTAAATTTTTCTTATCTAATGTAACATTTCATGTCTTAGTGATCCCTTCTCGAGGGCAGTTAAATATTTAATATATTTTCGAAGGTCTTCATTGTATTGAATTTTAGAGTTGCCTAGTCAAAAGTTACGAGTTTTGTTGTTGGATATGATAACCTGGCTGGTGTCGACAATTCCTTCTCAATCTGTAGGATCACCTACCAATGGAACCTCACCCTCCTTCACGGAACATACTGCACTATGACGATGAATGCCAGTTAATTTCATTTGAGTTCAGATTTACTTCTGATAGCTCAAAGGCGCCTCGGTGGCAACAGAGCAATAACTAAAGCTGCTAAGAAGCAACTCCTAACTACGTTTCTCCTACTCCTACCAGTGGAAGAACTGCTAAGTAGAAACAACTCATAAATTCTCCTTGTAGACGAAAGAACTGCAGACAAATAGAGACTCCACAATGCAACAACATAACAAGAGCCAAGATTGCTCTTGAAGTACTAGTACCCAAACATGCCTTTCACCCCCTCAGGGAGCAGGATAAGCCCCTCTAGTGACCGTCAGTCATGAAGGTTGGGCCTGTTCACTATTGCAACTGCTTCATAGGTAACATACAAACTGCGGGAGTCGCTTTTCTTTATGCAGGGCTTACAAGCCAATCCAACTCTCCTGTGGCCTGTAGAAAGGCAGTGAGAGTGGCTAAGTATCACATTTTTTCTTCTTCTACTCTGCTGAATTATTTATCAAGTAATAGGGAATACAAACTGAAAACATGGAAAACTAGAGTAAAGAAACCTAAACAATATTTCATTTTCATCTGCTATGTGGTATTTCCTATAGATTACAGAACCTAAGAGTTGTCAACTTGTTCCTACTCTCTATTAACAACCCGTTCTCTCACCTTCAAAAGAAAAAGAAAAGTAAAACTAGAAGAAAAAAAAATGAATGAATTTGGAAGGGCATAAGAACTGCCACATGAAACTCACTATTCCCAACATTCCCTGGACAAAGAATATACATCATAAGGCACCGATTCTGCAAAACTTGATTTTCTTTTAAGAGACCAATCTCTCACCTCATTATCGCCGAACAACCTGTTATTAATTCCGCATCATCATCTCATATTACAGCACTGAGGTCTTCCCACTGTCTGCAATTTGTCCCACAGGCATATCATCTGCCGGGGGGATTGGTAGTGAGCCGTGACATAATCTTCAATGCACCCGAACTGGCAGAATCTCAAGCTATGAACATACTGGACTGCTTTTGATACATTGAACTGCTCAACCCACATCCCCATGCTAACATCCTCCATCTTGAACAGCTGTACCACACAGAATTTGGTTAGAGAATTCATCTACATTCCCACCAACATTTTCCATCTCCATGGTATTTAGAGAACAAATAAAAACGAGGAGTGCGTATGAAGCTTACTCTAAGCTTGTTTTTCTCAAAATCAGATACAATGTACTCTGCAATGTCAGATGACACTATGTAGCCTGGTCCATTTGCATAGGGTGGATAATCTTCTTCTGGCCATTCCTAAAACCCAGTTACAAAAAAAAAGTGAGCCCTAAAGTAGGATATATAGACAAGTTCGTAAGAGCAACAGATATGTGAAACAGCATACCTCATATGTGACGGCCCATTTACCATAACGCAAGGGCTTGTGGTAGTAATTTATGTTTCCTGCATAGAGGCTTCTACCCTCTGTAACTTTCTTTGTGGCCTCGATCATTGAATCCACTTTCACAAATGTGTCATCGTCGCATTTCATTATGTATTTTGCTGATACTATGCGAACCTGTGAGCAGACAAGAGTATACCAGATGAATAATCTCGACCAAGTAGTAGGAGATGAACAGTACCAACATCTAGTCTAGCTTCACAACTCACCCCAAATTCACAAATGGCAACAGTCTTCAAAACCACAAGGTCATAACTATCCATGAAAGGAACAATAACAATATCACCAAAGAATTCTGCTTCTTTCTTCAATTCCACATTTACTTCTTTCCTTCCATTCTGTCCAAAATAAAACCAAACACTAGGTTAGTTTCTGAAAACCAGATATTTCTACTAAAAACACCTTCTAATAGAACCAAGATACACCATTTGTTCCCAAACTTACCAATGCAACAAAGAAACGCACAACCACATTCGATGATTTTATTAGATCAGACTGCATCCAAGACTTTCTCACAGCCATCCTCTCAGAGAAATGGTTGCCTGCTGAGAGGACTCCTATGAAAAGATCAACTGGTCCATCAGGAAGAGGTGAAGCTTTCCATTTACTTGACATCTCAAGATGTCTTTGTGGAGCGAAACTTGGATGAGCTGTGGGTAAGGAAGCAGCAAATATGGAATGCACATCAATGTCACCATTCAAGGATAGCCCAGTTGCATCCTCAAGAACAAAGCCCTGTTAACATTCATGAGAAGTAACTAAATAAATGAATAAAATAAAGATTCAATTTTTTTTGTGAACCCATCAAAACTGATAAATCCCTATTTCTTGATGGATGCAAAAAAACTGATTAGATCTGATGTTGGTACTCACAGTGCGGTAAGGGAAAGAGGTGACATGCCTTCCATCAACACTAACATGATAACCTTCTAAGCCAGCACTAAGGGTAAGAACGAACAACTTGTCCTCTGCAAACGGATATGGCCAGTCAACAGTAACCTGCCTAGTGCGCCCTATCAACCGGTTTAACCACCAAGTCGCCTTTGATTCCTCCGAACGGTTATCATCATCCCTTATCCACTTCTCACACTTCACCTGTCCATCAACTGCACATTTACAAAGAATTACACCATTTCTCAACTGCACAACCATAAAGAATTACTCAGTGAATAAGACCCATTCACAATTGACAGCTTCTTTTTCAACCATATTCTGCACGAGCACATAATTTTTCATACACAACGTTAGCAAATCCCTTCAAGTCACTGACAAATTTCAGGGTACAAATCATACTCTCAACACAAAGATCATAAACTCAACAAACAAAACGCAGCTATATTATGCCCAAAAACAATTCCTCCTAAGATCTAAACTAAATTTGTCTACCATTTGCCAGTACTTAATTCCAAAATTGTACATTAAGGCAGCTAAAAAAAATCAAACTAAAGAAAATAAAAGCATACCAGTTTCTTCATCTGCTTTAGTTTTCCAGCCTTCACACCTAAGCGCCGTGCCCCACTGCATACGATAACAAGTATTCTGTTCAATAACAGGTTTACCACTCCAATCACCTCTCAACCTAGGATTAAAATGCAGAATCCTAGGTGGATCTTCTCCATCAACTGTTTTCAAACCTTGCAATTCCATCATAAACTGCGATACCATAACTGATTCCGAAGAGTCTCTTACCAAGGCTATCTTTGGATCATACTCAGGATGTGCACCATGTGGTTTACCAACAATAGTTATATGTGATCCCAAAGTCAATCCACATGGTAACACTATAACCTTCCCCTTGTTCCAAAATTCAGTACCAGATAATGAAACTGAATGTGGACATGATTCTGATAAATTTTCAACCTTTTTTACCTCATCAATTTTCAGTTTCCCTGACTGTAACTCCTCCCAATATTTCTTCCCAATCACCCATGCATCTTTCACAGATTTCTGTAGCTCAGAAACCCCTTGTTTACTACTATTAGATATACTATTTTGATATCTCAACCCAGATAGAATTCTCCTTTTTTCTTGAAAGGGTTCTGGAAATGTAGATTGAGAAACCCTAAAAGAGACCCTTTTTAAGGGTTGAATTGGGGACTCTTTTGCTTCCAGCTCTTCTTCAGTATCAAGCTGAATAACTTCATTTATAAACCCATTGAAATTCTCTTCTCCTGATGAAACTTCACTAAACCCAATTTTAAATACTAATGGAATTTCATAACTCATCATAAATAAATATAAAAAACCAATAAAAATCAAAACTTGTACCGATCTCTGTCTTGTAAATGACAAAAATGTATCAAACTTTGCTTTCTTCATCTTCATATACAATCTAAAACCCCTAACTTTCACACCTTATAATTTTGGTGCTGATAACGAAATTGAAAATTAGGGTTTTCAGTAACTGAATTTTAAAAACCCTGAAAAGATTGTTTTGGGGAAGAAAATTTAGGTCAGCTAAAAAAGAAGAAGAAGAAACCGTTTTCTAGATTGGCGTTAATTAATGGAGTCTTTCTCTTTCAGAGAATTAATAAATATTTTTATTTATTTATTTATTCCATTGTATTAAATTTGAAATACCGAGATTCTCATAAATCTCCTTTTTATCGCTCAGTTATATTTTATCCTAGGATCCTAACCGTTTAATATTCAAACATGTGAATCTCTATATGATCTAAGGTTGATAAGGTTTATTTAGTTCGTATATAATACGGCAGCAGGTATGTCTGGACCCACTGTTAATCCCGGTGATGTTTAAATCTGACGACTGTTAAATCGTTGGTGATAGAGGTCTTGATGTACGATAAGGGTAGTCAAATGAATAACTTAGTGGAGGAGAAAGGAAGTAACGCGTGTTGGAATGCCAGCATATTTTTTCCACTCTAAAACGAGTGAACCGACTTCTCCGTTGGCTTTATGTGTACGTTGGAAGAATTTTCTGTTTTCAAGAAAATTGTTTCCTTTATTTTGAATATACTTTTTTGTTGTTGTCTTGTTTGTTTGATTAAACTCTTTTGTTATAGAAACTGAAGATACATTTGGTATCATACAGTTGGATCACCAGATCACTTGTCCAAAGATACGGAACTATTGGATGCGTATCCAACCATTGACCACAAAAACATTCATTCGCTGCTTTTTTAGCTAAAAAATAAGTTGCACCATTGCTTCCCTAGAGCGATGCACTAAATGATAAGAACTCATCTGTTGAATTAAGAAGTTAATGTCTCCAAATATATTAACAAAAAAAACCATGGGACTTGCACTTTTCTTTGAGTATGTGGGGCAGAGAATGGTCTCGTCATGTGGAAGTATCGTAAGATTCGGGCACAAAATAATAAGGTAGAATAAAGCATCGGATATAAGTTCTAAAATTATTTTAATTCAAATCAAAACAACTACCATTCATTCTGGATGATGACACATGTTTAGTGTAAGAGAATCGACGTTCAAGCTCGTTGTGGATGATTGATCATTTAATGAAATTCAGAACGATCAAATCAGCGAAAGACTCGGGTTGACTGGAAAGGTGGCTAAAGAGTATTCGTTCGACAACAGTTTGAAAGTGACATCTTCGACGAGATCAATCGTAACTACTTCGTGGTATAGTCCGAGCGAAGATCAACTTCGTGAGAAGAAGAGAATAAAGGTTAGGTCCACTCGAAGCTCTACCTCAGAAGACCATCGAATCAAATAAGCTGTAATCCACTACTTATAATATTGTCTATATAAGGAGAATAAACCCTCTGAATAAGGGTTGAGTTCCTGGTGAGTAAAAGAGAGATATAACTTGACATTGTACTAGAGTGTGACTGCACTGGAGAGAGCTTGTAACCATCATTAAAAGATAGTGAAACCCTCCCGTGGATGTAGGTTTTAACACCGAACCACGTAAATCTCTTGTGTGTTGTCTTGCTTGATAATTTGATAAGTTAGGATCTTGAGGTATAGTTGTAGGTTAATCTCCAACTACAACGTAAACTAACTATGTACATGGAGTCGCTTTCAATAATGACATGTTGTTTGTCAAGGTTGTAAACTAGACCAAGTCCTTTCTAATGGCTTAAAGCTCCAACATGTTGTTTTCGTTGCAGTAGATATGATGGGAATATGCAGCAATGAGTCTGGCATCATCATCTGGAAGGATTCCTCCAATGCCTGTAAAGCCTAAATGGTTAGGAGCACCATCATTATTGATCTTAACATAATTGCGAAGTAGGAATTCCTATCAGGGACGGAGTCAGAGGGTGCTTGTGGGGTCCGTAGATCCATCAAAATTTTGGATTTGAGTATAAATAGGCTTGGGTTTAAGGTAATTTTTATGTTCTATGGATGTAAAATGCAGGGTAGGATTAAATGTTGGTGTCGCTAAAGGGGTTAAAAATTTGTGAATGTCAAAAATAAATTGTTTGACTCCAGGACTAAATTGCCCTGGCTCCGTCCCAGATTCCCATTGAACATATATCATCTCCTTGCGATGGTCATTAGTAGGAGTATTAGAAGCATCATCCCGATATTTAGAAACTCTAGTTATTGCAGTGTAGATGACCTTCTGAGTAGTCAAGTGTCGATGCTGAAAAAAAAAATCGTGTATTGCCCACCAAATCCCAAAAAGAAAGGGAAAAAAGAGTTATTATCAGAATTTGGAGGATGTATAGTTGCGTTATTGATAAGCCAGTCAACATTGATTATCTCACCAGAAATAGTAAAACCCCGATTCCGTTGTAACCAACTCCAAATTTGCAAGGTCTAATTACATTCTTTCAACAGATTATCCACCGCCTCTCTAGCAGAATAACAGAAAGGCATGTCTCAATAATATCAAGACCCATATCTTGTAAAATAATTCAAACCAGAGTTTTTTTATGACTTAAAAGCCATAAATATTTTTCGATATGTGACATAATATATAATTTACAAAGCTTCTTCCAATTTTGATCGGTAGCTAGATAACCAATTTTTTTTAACAGAGGTATTGATAAGTATTTTTGGCAGTAGGCTCACCACAACCAATATGTTTCCAAACCATCCTATCAAGCCTTGGATAACAACAAGTAATGGGTATATATCAAATTTGACACTGCTTAGAAACAAATGAACAATGGAAGAAAGATCCCATTTAGAGGTAATAACATTGATAAGCTTGGAGACCCGCACCCCCCTTAAATAATCAGGTATGTTATCCACGATAGGTGAGAGAGGGATAGTGTCAAACCAGTTGTCATACCAGATTTTAATGTTGGACCCATTCCCAACTGACCATTTTAGACTTATTTTTAAGATATCTCTGCCTCGTAGAATGCTCTTCCAACACCATTGTTGATGAGTTACGAATAATCCAGTTAAAGTAAATATGTTTTAAGGTCCAACTGATCGCTTCTCATGTATTATAAATATGTTTTTACGAATAATCCAGTTAAAGTAATATGAATTAGACCTAACACTCCAAATAATAAAACTTCAATCATTTCAGTTTGTTTGAAAGGGGAAAAAGAGAGATAATATATATTCTTAAATATAAATGTGAATCGATAATAGATCTTAATGATTAAGAATTGACAATCGACACAGTAAGTCACTATAGAATACCTAGAGTCTCACATAATTTTTTTTTTTTTATGAATTTTTCATTAAATTCATTTCAAATAAGTTGTATCTTGCTCTGACCAATAAAAAGAGCGGGAGTTATTGTTGAAGCCCCTAGTAGAAAATCGAAATAACTGGTTAGAATAGGCATAACAGAGCTAAATAAGATACGTTCTTTTTATACATATGGTGATAAAACATTTACCGAAGTTTAATTTTTCAAAAAACAAAAAAAAAGAGAAAAATAAACGACAAAATCTGCTCCAATGATTTTTTTTTTTGATGTATCAATCATTATAGAAAGTACTAACAAAGATAGGATGACAAAATTAGAAAAAAGATTGATCTAGTGATCCATCATTTGTAGCATCTACCGGTTCTGTTGTTTTGGATTAAAAAAATCGTTGAGAAACTACAGAATCAGTTAAAAAGAAAAAACTTTATTGTAGTGGAATTTCATTCACTACATACAATAAACTCTTTTTGAATCACTATGAAATCAAATCGAAAATCTTTTCCATTTTGATCGTTTCTTTTTCAATTCTATATAATCAAGTTTCCTTTTTTGGAACAAACGACCTTATCACAACACCTTTAACCTCGTAAATGAGGTTGTAGCCTCTTTAATTGTACATAATATCTCCCAAATGCTAAAAAAAAATGCACAATCGTTGGATGAAATAACAACTTTATTTCGGGACAACTCAATTCTAAAACTAGTCATTCTATTATTTTTTTCCTTTTAGGTTCTACATGCCTCCTTTCCATATCAGGGAAGCCCTCTCTTGTATCTAGGTCAAGAAGGAAAAAAATCTTTGGTTGTAATATGATAATGGTTGCATCACGAATATTGATTGATTTTTCTTTTCTTTTTATTTGGTCGAATATTATCTACTCCTATTATTGTTCTACTAACCTGTTCCTTTAACTGAAAGGATTCGAAGGAAAACCTGATATATACAACCAAGAAAAGAGGTTTCTAGATTTTACATCTAATAGAATTTTATGAACATGATAACATCTTTCATTAATTATTAATATCCAACCCGGTGGACTCAAGCTTTACCATATCTTCAGTTTCCATCCCAAAGCTAGTAATGAGAATACCCCTGTACTGCTACAGTACAATTTTTTTTGGTTGAATACCATATCCTTATAATAAGGAACAAAAAAAGGACGAAAGAGTATATATATAATTTACATCCATTTAATGTAACAACAATATTTTGAGGATATCTAAGTGATATACATTTGGAAACATGTATAAATTTATATTTAATTAAAATATGACATTATTTAATGTTATTTAATTTGGGAACTCTTAATTAGAAAATAAAACCAATACAACTTTTTTCACACCATATCGAAAGATGTTTTTATTGGAATGAACAAATAACTTATATCTCAAAGAATTATGCTAAGAATATCAATTTGTAAGCGTAAAAAGTTTTCCTTAAAAATGACAAACACATTTATGTGTTTGATTTGATCTCTTATTTATAGTGTGAATTCTCAATTTTTGTACTAATATTGTTCTTTTGTAGGTATTTTTTGTGATTTAGCAATTATGGAAAAGAATGCAAGAAGTTTATAAAGGCACCCAAGAAATTGATAAGGGCCCCTGAAAGGATTTTAGATTACCCTATATATAATAACCGCAACCCCACGGTGTCTATAATGCAGACAACGACAAGTACGGGTCGAACCCATAGGGAGCGGGGACAATACTGTAATTAATATCTCAATTAAACTAATCAGAAATAATATTTTCGATTTTTAGATTTATGAATAAAATAATAAAACAAGAAAAATAAACTATACTACTAAAAATAAATCAAATGAGAGAAATAGTAACCAGGGTTCTCAGTAGCCACCACTATTTATATTTAATTACTGAAGTGAAAAATAACTCCTGAATATTCATCTATTGTTCGTTCTATTGACATCACCTATTATATGTATTAGAGTCGCAAATGTCACTGGACGCCCTAAGCATGGCGCACCAAAAGCTCTAAGTCTCATGCATACCCCATCTAATTGCGTTAGCGAGAAAATTATGCGAAACTAATTATAGATTCACAAATAATATCTGGCTCTTCTAAGCATACCCCATCTAAGGATTTAGTCAAAGCATGGAATATCAAATAAGTAGGCAAACATATTTGTTATCCTATTAATTATGCGCATAGATTACTGTATTGTACAGATTCGGTGAAGCAACAACTAATTTAGATTTTTAAAACAACAGTTGTATAACAAAAGCATGGAACATCTAAAACCTAGGCCAAATCATGTACCATCTAACGAAATCACAATTGTTTAATAAAAATCATTAAATCATTAAAAAAATCATGGAATTAATCTATTCAAATCATAATAGTCTGTATCAAATAAACCGATTCAATTGATCTAAAACAGTAAGTGGTTTCAACATTAAACCCTAGCTACAAATTAATTAGCAATACATGGGATTGGGTTTCTTAAAACCTATAAAAATAATTGAGAAAAGTAGAAAAGGAAAAGATTGAACCCTGTTGATTTCTGCTCCTGTCTGCTCTTTCCACTCCAGCTGCTTCTACTCAATCAGCCGTAGCCTTCCAACCCTCCGCCTCAGTTCCTGTCTCCCCAATCAGAAAACCAAACAGAAAAAACTCAAACAGAAAGCCTCAAAGCGAAACCCCGAACTCCCTTCTTCTGACGCTCCAGCCCTCCTTTTATAGTTAGGTTTTAGCCTATGACTACTTCCCCCACGTGACAGCCTACTCACTGTTGCTTTTCTCTCTTGTTTTTATACCTCGTCCAATCAAACCCCTCACGTGCATAACCACCTATCCTACACCTACCCCCTTTGACCAAACTAGCCCAGACTAGCCAATGTCCACCTATTCACGTCACTTTCTCTTCTTTTGTTCTGACGCCCCCACATGCTATGCCACTCACCATAGCCTAGGTATTCTCTCTTCACTTGTCTCTCCATCATGTGACGTCCTCTTGGTACCCACCTACTCTAACAAAACCGAACCACCTCTTCCAATCTCCCTCCTTCTTCCTACATCACCTTCTCTTTCCTCAAAAAAAAAAACATCCTCTCTTCTTATCACGTGTATAGTCTTCTTAGCCTATTCACTGCAATTTGACCCACCTTGTACTTTTTGAGGTAACACACACTGGCACAGGACTTGCACACCACTGCAAGCATGAGGTCCTCTCCCAAATACTCCGCCAACCTCCTGCTTAGGATATCTGTGCTAACTGATCCTAGCAGAGCAACAATGCCTACTATATCTTGCATCATAGACTGTATGTCAGGTGGAATTATGCACAAAACTGAAGCAGTTGTATGTTTTGTTTGATGATAACCTCTTTGTCAACAGACTAACATCACTCAATCTAGCCACGTGATGCACCACTTCACTTTGTCAAACAAACTGAAGCACAAAACTAACATCACTTGAACTGGACCTCTTATTCTCTCTCAACTCCATAGAGTCTACCAATTAGCCATTTTAGCCGTATTTAGCTTATAGCCTAGGATTTTATACGAACCACCTAATAAAACAATAAAAATATATTATTAGTACAAATTCAAGCATTAGTAAATATAATTAAGTGGTAAATATATATATAAATTATGCCCGTATCAAACACCCCCAAACTTATAATTTGCTAGTGCTCGAGCAAAACTAATCTAAAAATAAAGTAAATCATAATTCACTTTCGCAGGAATCGTAACTACATTTAGCATATGTAATAAGCCTTTAAACCCTTAAGTGGCCTTAGCGGACGAGTTTTGTTTCGTGAGGGTTTACAAGAGATATACCCACAAAACCTTTTGCTCCAAATTCTAGCTACCTGTGAACGATTGAGGATAGACACTAAAAAATCTATTTAGTTGGCGTACTAAATTCTTCGGCTATAAGAATCATTACCCTGTATGAATCTAATTATTGTACACGAGTTTGTATTCAGCGTACTAAAATTCATATAAGAATACAAACTCTACTCAAATAATCATTGAACATCCAAAATTGGATAAAAATTCACATTGCTCGAAATCAATCAAATTCAAACACAAGGATAGATTAGAGATGAAAATAGAAGTAATGAATGGTGCATATGTTGACTAAGGTGAACGATGTTTCCCAAAATATTAATATAAAGTCCAGCTCGGATGCTCCTATTTTTATTATTTTATATATATATATATATTATATATATTACGACTACATGATTAGATCTTTTGAATCTAAGCGCATGCTTCTTTCAGCAGATTATATGATAGTTCCCATGGATCCTGCATTCCACGCTTGCTTAGGCGACGAAGACAGGGAGAACACACACATATTGCTATCAAAGTGTCATTTTTTTTTTGACAAAATTAAAATTCTTATACATCCGAGCTACTACCTTATGGAAATACTAGGGCCCCATCAAATCACTTAGAGAAACATAAAATTTCAAAAATAAAAATAGAAAGTGATATGATTATGATGATTCCGAGATATGCTTGTTCAATAATTATCATGTTATTTTGAACACCTGAGTGCATCCAGATATAAAATAGACCATTTAGATGGGCACACCAATTCATATAGATAAGAGCTATGTTTCCATCTACCTAGAATGGTTAGTGTCATCCTGAATAATTCACAAGTTTCTAAATTTCGGAGTTTCTTTATTGGCATCAATTTTCAGAAACTCTACCCCCAAACCTAAATTTAACATTGTGCTCAATGTTTCAAACCGTGCAACCTAAAATGGTAAGCAATAAATATAAAGAAGAGAAACAAATGTAAATCAAAGAGAAGGGATTGGAACGTCTCACCTGATTGACACAAGAAAAGAAGTATTCTCTGTAACACACATCAAACGATAGTAATAACAAAGAACACCAAAAATAAAAATAAACAAAAATCCTAAAAAGAAAATATGAAAATAAAAATTTACGTACTGGATATGTACAGAAAGAATCCCCATACACTAACAATCTGAAAATTTGGGGATCAACCCAAAATAAAATATATACAAATGACAGTTTCACAATTATATTATGACGACACGGAGACACTGAAACTATCAAAAATAGAGGATTACCCCCAAACCAAGTTTTTACTTCACTTGGAAGTACGTAAAGAACAAAATATGGGGATAATATTGGGGAAGTATTGATTGGTTCATGCACAGTGTCAGGAATAGGCAAGTCCTCTGGGTATTTGGATGCAAAGTAATTCAACAAAACTTTTGAAACACATAATTCTAACCCTAAATTAGGTAACTTTTGGAAGTCTAGGGGTTTAGAAACAAACTCTAAATCGTTAAAATTAATTAAAGTTTCCTCGGAATTAACACATACATCATTACCAGGTTTACGTTGCCATTTTCCATAATCCAAAACGGGTACAGAATCTAACAACGCATTAACTTCTTCATAATACCTATCCTCATCGTAGTAGGCTCCAAAATGTGCCAAGCAGAACTCTAACGGATTATTGGTGCTAGAATCAATCATGCAAACAGACTCCATATATACAAAAGAAAATAAAATAAAAATAAAAAATTTCTCCTACCCTTATAATTGGAACGGAAGAGTTCAAAGAACTCTACTAAGTATTTTCCCACTTCAAAAAGAAGTACTAGTACCTTGTATCAACATTCACTATTTAGGGTAATGAGTATCAAACCTGTAAAAATCATTCAATATATAATTCACAAGCAAGAAACACGTGAATATTTTGCAGCAGACGAATTTTGTTGAGCTAGACGACCAGGAGCAACCCCAAATGTACCTGAAATAAAATTCTAAGACACAAAACAAGTCAAAAAGAACTAAAAATCCTAAAAAGAAAATAAAAAGAAAAATGTATACAAAAGAAAAAAAACCTAAACTACGATTAAAAAATCAAAATACTAATTACAATATTCCACAACCGCTCCCCGGCAGCGGCGCCAAAAATTGATAGGATTTTAGATTACTTTATATATAATAACCGCAACCGCACGATGTCTATAATGCAGACAACGACAAGTACGAGTCGAACCCATAGGGAGCGGGGACAATACTGCAATTAATATCTCAATTAAACTAATCAGAAATAATATTTTGGATTTTTAGATTTATGAATAAAATAATAAAACAAGAAAAATAAACTAAACTACTAAAAATAAATCAAATGGGAGAAATAGTAACCAGGGTTCTCAGTAGCCACCACTATTTATATTTAATTACTGAAGTGAAACATAACTCTTGAACATTCATCTATTGTTCGTTCTATCGACATCACCTATTATACGTATTAGATTCGCAAATGTCACCGGGACGCCCTAAGCATGGCGCACCAAAAGCTCTTAGTCTCATGCATACCCCATCTAATTGCGTTAGCGAGAAAATTATACGAAACTAATTATAAGTTCACAAATAATATCTGGCTCTTCTAAGCATATCCCATCTAAGGATTTAACCAAAGCATGGAATATCAAATAAGTAGGCAAACATATTTGCTATCCTATTAATTATGCGCATAGGTTACTGTATTGTACAGAACCGGTGAAGCAACAACTAATTTAGATTTTTAAAAAAACAATTGTATAACAAAAGCATGGAACTTCTAAAAACTAGGCCAAACCATGTACCATCTAACGAAATCACAATTTTTTAATAAAAATCATTAAATCATTAAACAAAATCATGGAATTAATCTATTCAAATCATAAAAGTCTGTATCAAATAAATCGATTCAATTGATCTAAAACTGTAAGTGGTTTCAACATTAAACCCTAGCTATAAATTAATTAGCAAGATATGGGATTGGGTTTCTTAAAACACATAAAAATAATTGAGAAAATTACAAAGGGAAAAGATTGAACCCTGTTGATTTCTGCTCCTGTCTGCTCTTTCCACTCCAGCTGTTTCTACTCAATCAGCCGTTGCCTTCCAACCCTCCGCCTCAATTTCTGTCTCCCCAATCAGAAAACCAAACAGATTACATCAAAGCGAAACCCCGAACTCCCTTCTTCTGACGCTCCAGCCCTCCTTTTATAGTTAGGTTTTAGCCTATGACTACTTCCCCCACATGACAGCCTACTCACTGTTGCTTTTCTCTCTTGTTTTTATACCTCGTCCAATCAAACCCCTCACATGCATAACCACCTATCCTACACCTACCCCCCTTTGACCAAACTAGCCCAGACTAGCCAATGTCCACCTATTCACGTCACTTTCTCTTCTTTTGTACTGACGCCCCACATGCTACACCTCTCACCATAGCCTAGGTATTCTCTCTTCAATTGTCTCTCCATCATGTGACTTCCTCTTGGTCCCCACCTACTCTAACAAAACCGAACCACCTCTTCCAATCTCCTTCCTTCTTCCTATATCACCTTCTCTTTGCTCAAGAGAAAACATCCTCTCTTCTTATCACATGTACAGTCTTCTTAGTCTCAGTCACTGTAACCGGACCCACCTTGTACTCTTTGAGGTAACGCACACTGGCATAAGACTTGCACACCACTGCAAGCATGAGGTCCTCGCCCAAATACTCCGCCAACCTCCTGCTTAGGCTATCCGTGCTAACTGATCCTAGCAGAGCAACAATGCCTACTATCTCTTGCATCATAGACTGTATGTCAGGTGGAATTTTGCACAAAACTGAAGCAACTGTATTGTTCTGTTTGATTTGTTTGATGATAACCTCTTTGTCAACAGACTAACATCACTCAATCTAGCCACGTGATGCACCACTTCACTTTGTCAACAAACTGAAGCACAAAACTAACATCACTTGAACTGGACCTCTTATTCTCTTACAACTCCATAGAGTCTACCAATTAGCCATTTTAGCCGTATTTAGCTTATAGCCTCGGGTTTTATGCGAACCACCTAATAAAACAATAAAAATATATTATTAGTACAAATTCAAGCATTAGTAAATATAAATTAAGTGGTAAATATATATAAATTATGCCCGTATCACCACTGATCAAGACCGTCGTTATTGATTGTCACCTTTTCTCCCTTCTTTACTTCGACCAACATCAGTCATTTATTCGACTGTGTTATATTCTCTTCAGCCACAAATAGACACAGTTTTCAACATTTATAACCGTATCAAACTCTATGTGTTATTTTTATTTCTTCTTTGTAAACACGTTTTGAGATATGAACAATTATTTTGAGAGTGTTTCCAACATGATGAGCTAAACACCATCACTGGGGCAACGGAGGAAGCCAATTTTCCAATAATTAATTTTTTTAATTCTTTTTATGATTTTTGCATTGATTTAAAATTGGTTAAATAATTTTTATTAACTAGTTGTGATTTAGTTTGATGGTTCATGCTTAGTCTAGGGCTTTTGATGTTCCATGCTTGTGATTTACACCTATTATTTTGAAATTATACTTTTGGCAATACTTTAGAATCAAATTGAATGTGTGAGTTGCATAATTATTGTTCTTAATTGAATCACTTAAAAATTGGTTAATGGTGAAATCCTTAGTCTCAGTTTTCTCTATATTCTTGAATCAACTTTTAGTCGAGTTTTCTATTTTAGTGTTTAAATTAAGTCTAAAACAAATCTTCACAAGTCCTAGCGAACGAACTATTTTTACCACTTTTTTAAAACAATCAGACTAGCAAAATACTACCTCTGTTTCAGCAAAAATGTTACTACCAATTTTTTATTTTAGCCTAATTTTAGGCTAAAATCAAAATGTGATAGTAACACTTTTGCTGAAACAGAGGGAGTATAAGTTTCGGGGTATTTGATAAACACATTTATGTGTTTGATTTGATCTCTTATTTATAGTGTGAATCCTCAATTTTTGTACTAATATTGTTCTTTTGTATGTATTTTTGTTATTTAACAATTGCGGAAAAGAGCACCCAAGAAATTGATAAGGGCACCCATTGGATTGATAAAAGCACCCACTCCTCAAATTCGAACTTAATCTTTGGCGGAAAATTATTTCTTCATATGTGTGAAGTTAGAGAGATTTTTTAGGAATCAAAACACGGTTATACTCTTGCCTTATTACAAAGGATTTGTACAATTCTTAAACACATCAAATCTCGTATGATATCATCTAACTTTCACGTGAAATATGGAAACTCTTCTCGGTGATTTTTATTTACTAAAATACACGATGTTGTTTATATACTTTCAATGATGTTAGAAGAAACAAGGAAACTACCTGAAGATTCTCGACTCAATAAGGCAACAATATCAAAAATAATTAGCTCAAAGAAGGAACAAATTGAGTTTAGTGAGAAAGAAAATGTCCGAGAATATTTTTCAAAGAAAATATGTTTCGAAGATCTTGGGAAGTTATTACGAGATTTGGTGGTTGTGTAGTATAAATAGGGAGATTGGGCAAGGCTGAAAGTGGAGGAGAAAGCCAGAGAAAGAATATTTTTTTTCAGTTTTTTATTGTCCGAGGAAGAAGAAGAAGGAATCGTTACAAAAATTCAAACTGTTGTTGATAGTGTTGCTGAAACTTTCAAATTCAAGGATTCAACAACAGTTTTTAACACCTTTAGCAACAAATTCTGCTATAGTCCCGGCGACAGTCAAGCTTCAAATACACCATCTGTCAGTCCTATTCTAAACTACAACTGAGAGCCCTTCTTTATTGCACGAATGAGCAGCCTTTCTCTATTGCATTTGTGGTCAGTTCTTCTTCTAATACTTTTATGGTATGTCATTGAATCGCTAGAACAATAAAATGAAATTGTAAGTCCCTTTTCCACAAGAATAAAATAAAATAGTTAATCAAACTTGTGTTTTTTTTTATTACCATGAGTGGCTAAATTTCTTTTCTAGGATTAGGGATGAAATCCATTTATGTATGCTAGATAATTTTAATCTTTTCCCATAATAATTTTCATATTGACCTTTATATTTTCATGTGTAGCGATAATAATTTTTTTTTACTTGTCCTCATGCTTGATTAATGAATCATTTGTCTATTTTGAGACCAACATTTAAGTAGAGAAAGATTATTAATATTTTGAAAATAAAAATTGATTTAAAAAATTATATTTTCCGAGACGTAGAAATTGACCTAAATCGTCTTGTGTAATATTTTATAGATTATTATTGGGAAAAATTATAACAACCTAGTATACATAATTATGGTGGATTCTTGAAATCCTAGGCTCTCTTTTATTAAGTACAAAAACCATTTTTAGCATTTTAAGTATTTTAGAAACCAAACAAAATTCCAATCAATTGTGTTAGCACTTTAATTAATAAAATAATTAGGTTTTACACTTCTAAAAATCTCTGTGGACAAATCCGTAATTGTATACTGTCTAATCGACAACCGTGCACTTACGTCATAAATTAAATTCCCACAAGAAAACAAAGAAGAAAAGTACAAAAGTTACCAAAAACAGTTTGGTATATTTGTTCTTTAGGTTCGCGAACTCAATTGTGAAAAAAGCATCAAAAGGAAATCTAACTAACTTAGGTTCGTGAACTCAAGTTACAAATAGTCTTCAGAAAGAATCATGTTAACTTGGGTTCGCGAACTCAAAAAAAGTACTTTACATGAAAAAATTTGTCATGTTAGGTTCACAAACTCACTATGTTAGGTTCGCAAATTGTGAGTTAGCGAACATAATGAGCAAAAAAGTTGTCAGTAGAAATTTACATCACTTAGGTTCGCAAACTCAATATATGAGTTTACAAACTCAAACTTTCGTATCTCACTGAATCTTTCTCTCTTGATCCTTAAGCTCGAATCTAAACAAATGAAGCTTGGATTATGAAATCTAACTAGACTTAGTCAAATGATCGTCTATACCAAGAACCTTCTTTGCAATTCATTCATTGCTTAAGTATTTGAATTTGTTGCGATAGATAGATAGATAGATACATATAAGGAAAAAGAGTCTGGAAAAAAAATCAGTCTTCCCTACCAACCTTTGATGAAGTTATTCAAATGATATTTCGTGTGATCTTCAACCTTCATTCTTTGAAGGTAACTTGAGTGAATCCTGAAAATCTACTATTTAATCTAATCTAGCTCGAATCTAACTTTAATAGATACAAGTCAAGAAATATTTTTAGAAAATAAAATATATATGACCACAGACTTGACATGGATGCAACTAAGCATTCGTTCTGACAATAACATATTTTCTCTAACCCTTTGGTTACTATCCAGTCACGGAAAATGGTTCATATTTAAAACCATATGAAACTTAAACAAGCATTAAGAATACTAGTGATAACTACATCTTTGATGAACAACGAAAATATCAGTAAATAAGTGTATCCCTCTTCTTTTGCTTCTTATTTATTCAATTCCCTAGCAAAACATTTTATAACAAAGTAATTCATACATAATACGCAACTGTTGGGCATCAAGCTACTCACATCTGAGTTTCTTGAGCGTTTTTGTGGTGCTTGTCGTTGCCCATCTAACCCTAGACTTTACCGAACCATTAACTCGCAACAATTTGCATGCAGTGTAGTGTTTGTCTTGGCCCCATATATATCCTCCTAGATTTTAATGAATGATTAACATACTACCGTGATAACAAGATTATTCAAGATTATGCAAATTTTTCTACGGGGTGCTGATAAAGGGAAAAAGAAAATGAATTGGGTTTCGTGGATAAAGTTGCGCAACCTAAAGAGCCACGAGGGCTTGGGCATAAAATGGTTAGGATCCGTAAACAATTTTCTTCTTTACAAACGACTATAAGGATATGCTAAGGAAAATACTGCTCTTTAGAGAAGAATTATCCAAGAGAAGATCGACGCTTACTGTTCCTAACTTAATTGTTCCTACAGAACCTAATATATCATCGGTAGAAGTATGTGGATTCATATTTTGAAGACTAGAAAAGAGATGCAGAAGTCTAAAAGTGAACAATGGGACTACAACTAGATTCTGGCATGACTGGTGGCTTAATAATCAGTCTCCTGAACTGAAATTTTCAATACTTTACAAGATCAGTATTCACAAGGATACTGCTGTTGGTGATTTATGGACTGACACTAGTTAGAATTTTGAGTTAAGGAAAGTTCTCAATCCTGCAGAGAACATTGATCTCTTGAAATTAAAGCATGATCTCGGGATTATCTTTCTAAATACAGATAATGGCGCTCTAGATGGTGAGTTCTCTAATGTAAGTTATATGCTAAGACAATAATTGAGGATAATGATAACTCTATCCATAAAGGAGAAATGCTCCAGCGTAGAGGACTTCAGCTTAACACTAATATTTGCGTTCTTTGCAATAGTGAAGTTGAAACTATTCTAACACCTTTTACTTCGGCGTAACTTCATTTACTCTCTATATGGAGCTAGTCTACTAATTAATGTTCCTGGAGTGTGTTGGGTTAAGGCTAGAAATGTCAGCCAACAGTTTGAGTGTTGAATGATCATAAACTTAGTGTCACTGCAAGTAATCAGTTTGGCGTTTGCTTCCTTATTCCATTTAGTGGGAGGCCTGGAAGGAAAGATTGAAATGAATTGTGTTATTCATGGAGCAAGATATAAATCTTTAGAAAAAATGCAGATTTTAAACTATAATGTCGTGGACTTCAGTCGAAGGTTTCATGTAACTTTTAAAATTTTCAAGCCTTGTTCTAATAATGTAATTAAGTTGTAAGTTGATCTTTTCATCAGCTACAATTCCTCTTGTACAAATTTTTTCTCCTTTAATAACTTTATTTTAAAAAATAAAATAAAATAATAAACTGATAAAACATTATCGTGAATCAGTATAAATTTAGAGTTTAGATTTGATCACGAGGAAAATGAATTGCCGACACAGAGCAAGTGACGTGTCACACAACATTTCTCATGATATGGTACTGGACCACTGATAATCTATTGGTGTTTGATTGATAAGGCCTTGTAAGCTGCCGTTTGAGGACTTTCCACAAGACTGTTTAGTTAGTTTTTACTTAAAACTGCTAATCAGAAATTTAACAACCACGACAGTTTGGCTGAGTGGTCTGGTCTGAAAGGGTGTGGGTTCAAATCTTATAGCTGTCATTTAATTTAAAACTTGGTTAACTGAGGCCCACCCATTTAAAATGACCTGTCCAATTTTGTTCGTAACTAGAGAGTAAGATAAGGGTGTTTATGGTCAAAAATACTAAATTACCCTTTACTCATTAATTAATCCTATTAAAATTAAAATATAAATATAAAATACTTTCTATTTTTTACTACTTTTTAAATTCTAAAAACCCTAAATCAACTTTTTCAAAAACAAACTTGGATTTTCCATCCATTTCAATCTACAAGGTAAATCTCTATAAACCCATTATTTTAATAGTCTTTTTTGATTCATATATACGCTTAAATCTTACTTTTTACGGATCTAATTTCTGAAAAATTACCAGAATCAGTGGATGTGGATCTTTCGTATCCACCGATTCTGGTTATGTTCTTTATGGGCATGAAGAACATGCATCACAATCAATGGATACGATAGATCCACATCGAACGATTTCGTTTCATATTCCTTGTAAATAAATATCCTAGATGGAATCGTTGGATACGACAGATCGTATCCATCGATTTTTTTTCTTTTATTTTTCTCAGATGGGAATCGTTGGATAAGACACCTGCTTATCTGTCGATTTCTGTTTGTATTCTGGCTTAACAAATATCATATCCAGAAACTTTGGTCGACAGATCATATCCATCGATTCTATTGTTTCATTTGTTTTTAAATTTTCTAAGATGAAAATCGATGGATACGATCTTTCGTATCCCACGATTCAGGATATGATAATTTTTTTTGACTTTTATCGTAAGTAGAAGTTGGTGGACGATGTGTTATATCTAACGATTCTTACTTATGGATTTTTTTGTTCCCTTTTATTGTTAGAATCGGTGGATAAACATTGTCTTATCCACCGACTGTGTTGTATTCATTTTAGGATTTACTGATTTTATTGTTAATTGAATTAGTGATTGTTGATTTTTTATCTCATACTTATCTTTGTTCTTCAATTCATTCTTTGTAGACATGGATAACAATCGCAAGAGAAGTGCCAATTATACATATGTTCGTGACTGTAATGTACAAAAAGCCGGAGCCAAAGATAGTGTGAACCCTATATAAGTTTGGTTTTGGAAGAGAGACAAAATTGGATCAAGTCATGAAGCCACTTGGGGAGCTAAAAGATTTGAAGGAACTTGATGAGGTTATTAGTGTTGCAACAAACAGAAGAGAGGATATTGCATTGTGGAGAGAATATGGTCTTAATTTTTTATCTAGATGATCCAGATAATGGTGGCCCCGCTAATGGTGGCACTGTTGAAGGTGGTGTTGCTGATGCTGGGGAAGATAAAGTTGGGGCAGATAATGTTGCTGATGTAAATAGCGCTGACAATGCTGCTGTCGATGTTGATAACCGAGAGGGTGGTGAAAATGATTTAATTTATGGATGTTTATTCATATCGAAAACAATAGTTTACGCGTCTTTTTAAGGATTTTTTATGTTTGGTTTGTAATGACTATAAGATTTAATTGATTTTATGAACGAATTAACTAACTAAGGTTTTAATTACATTTTATACATGAGTGAATTGGAATGAGTCAATTGGAATGAGTAAATTCGATGTAAATGGTTTAATTATGTCTGATGTGTTGCTTTTCCTTGCACATGGTCAAACTTTGGCTCAAAGACTAGTTTTTTTTTTTTGGAAATATAGTCGTTGGCCCTTTATGCATATAAATAGGATAATCCATTCTCCATCATACACTACTTCACTCAAAGAAATCCTTCTCCATCATTCACTGCTTCAAAAAAGTCCTATTACAATGGCTAATCCATCGTCGTCAACTATCAAGTCAATTGATGCGATAGAAGAAGAGATACTAAGAAGAAACAACAAATTAACAAACAAATCAAAAATAAATAAATAAATGCGTATGTTAAGAGAAGGACCGAATGACTTAGAAATTTTTACATATGTTGGATATTCCCGAAGAGGACCTTCATGAAAGTCTTTTCTGGAATATTTTTAATACGAGTCATTTCATGCCCAAGTGGGACGGTAAGTACATAAAACTATTTATATCTTATAGGGATGAGTATGTTTCTTATCGTACAATAGCGATTAGAAAATTGTGCTACAAGTACAACGAGTTTCTAGTTAAACACCAAGGGGACACTTCTGCAGCACAAGAGGAATATATCAAATGGTGAGATGAACCGTTTAGTCACTTCGAAGATGCATCGATAAGTGAATATCGTACCGGGAAATAAAGAAAGTTTCATTTTATACAATTTACCAGTGTAAGTAAGTTCATTTCATTTATGGAGAGTGTCCAATAAAAAATTACATATTATCGTAATTATGACAACCATTGTTCACTTTAGAAAGCTTATATATACCATTAAGTGTATGCACTATAATTTTAAACGGGCAATGGTGCTTCTTTTACTTACTCATGTAGACCCTCGACGCCATCTTCACATACGGTTTGTCCTTTTCCCTGTGACTTTTAATCTTGCCACTTCTCTCGCAAATAATTTCTAAACGATCACGCCTCAAACGACGGTTTAAGACTAATGCGCATTTGATCTCTATGCATTTGTCCAAAAATCATTGCTTTGCATCGTCTTTGTTTTCCCATACCAAATCAGTGTAGTAGTCGGAAGAAGTATCAGACCCAAGAAGAGACACGAGTTCAGGCTGGTCGTCGCCGAACGCTTGAACAATTTATAATATAAACCAATAATTGTTAGGCCAACACAATCAACGGATAAGGAACAACCATGTCGACCGATTATTAACAATCGGCCTTTAAGAACATATTTATCCACTGATTCCACCTGGCCATGATTTTGGGGGGAAATCCCTAAATTTAAAATCGGTACACGTTAACTGACTTGTGTACCGATTTTAGCATTCAACAAAGCACAGTTTTTCTGGCCGCTTTTTCGACTACAATCGACTCATAAAGAAACATGCATCAGGCGATTGTATACTTGGTATTTTTTTGAAAAAATCTCCAAGTGATACAATCGGTCGATAAGAGAATCCATAACATCCGATTTTTCACCTACTAATTCCTCCAAATTTGAACCACAATCGAATGTTGTTTATCACCATATATCCGCCGATTATAGTTTATAATTTTTGAGAAGATTTACAAACGGCGGGTGTGGTATTATCGTACCCGTCGATTCCGGGTAATACGCAGGCCATAAAATAACTCAAAATTTGAAGGAAAAAATTCACCTTTTGGCAATTATAAGACAAATACATGTTTCAAGATCCTTAGCACGTATACCTGACGGCTGGAAGCATTAAGATCTTCATTTTTCCGGTTTGATTCTTTATTTGCTTGATTAAATCCTCAACTATGCTTTGGTTTACACGTTTTTGTTCATTTTAGAAATATCCGAAATCGGCAGGATCGAAAGCACGATAATCTAATTGGTGATTAGTAGATGCACCCACTTTTTCATCACCACTAGAAAATACGTCGAGACAATAAAATTTCATCTTTGCTACCAAAATCACAAAACCCTAGTTTTCCTCAACTTTTTCTCCTTCTTCAAACTTTCAAAAAAAAAACTCTAATCTAATTCTTATAATCTAACACTAACTATAATCCAATTTCAAACACCAACTAATTTAATTACCAATTAAATATATCAATACTAATTTATTATGCATGAATTAATCATTAATAAAAATGGTTAGATAAATGATTTTTTTATTTTATTTCAAAATGTCCGTTTTTAACTTTTAGGAGTAGATTTAAATAAAATGGATAGCACTTAAATAGCCATGTTTGCTTGACTATCTATGTGCATATTTTCCAGGGTCACCTAAAAATTCTTACATTTGAAAGCTTCAGCATTCTATACTTGCTTTATAGTGCCTTCTAAAAATGGCATAATCGCTAAAGAATAACATAAGAATTCACACGATTTGAACCCTAAATGAAGAAGAGAGTGAGAGTTTATTGAACATATGAGAACAAAAATGACGGTTTTAACAATGTATAACGATAACGTAACTGTATTTTAATAACACCAATAATCCATTCTTTGATTGATTAATACAAAGTTTTAGAAATCTACGCGCTTCCATTGATCTTATAAGCCTAATCTTTTGTCTCAACCACCTTTCTCAAATCAATACCTAACTTCATCCATCAACTCTAAAGTCTATATATATGGATCCCCTGCAATTCCAACCAGTTCAAAACAAACAAATTCAGTTAGTTTTTATGTTTTCTCTAACAATCACTTGTACTTAAACTAACTTATTTCCAATTCCAATGTCCATGGCTAATACAATTCCCAACTTGACGTTTCCGACAGTTAACAAATGTGCATCGATTGGTCGAGAAAAACAAACGGTTGTTGCCGACATGGATGGGACTTTACTTAGGGGACGTAGTTCGTTTCCGTATTTTGCTTTAGTAGCTTTTGAAGCTGGAGGGATTCTTAGACTACTTGTTTTGTTGTTGCTTGCTCCCATAGCTGGGTTTCTTTACTACCTTGTTTCAGAATCCGCCGGAATACATGTTCTTATATTTGCAACGTTTACGGGAATGAAAGTTTGTGATATTGAGTCAGTGGCGCGTGCAGTTCTGCCAAAATTTTACTCTAATGATCTTCATCCAGAGTCATGGAAGGTTTTTTCGTCGTGTGGAAAACGGTGTGTTCTTACAGCGAATCCTAGAATAATGGTTGAAGCTTTTCTGAAGGATTATTTAGGTGCTGATATGGTACTAGGAACTGAGATACATACTTATAAAGGTAGAGCTACTGGATTTGTATGCAGTCCTGGAATTCTTGTGGGGAAGAAGAAGGCTGACACTCTTATAGAGGCTTTTGGAGAAACCATGCCGGATATTGGCCTTGGTGATCGACACACTGACTTCCCATTCATGACACTCTGCAAGGTTATATTCTACAGAATGATCTCAATCTCTTTTGACTTCGGTGCAACTTTCTTTTATAATATTCTCTGCAATTGAGCTTCACCACAAAATTTTGGCATAAATGTGGGGTTAAAAATTCTGTCAAGGAGTTAACGTTTGTTATCCATATTCCTTGTTCTCTTACATACTAGTTTCTTTATACATACAGGAAAGTTATGTAGTTCCAGCCAAACCCGAAGTCGAGGCAGTAAGTCGCGACAAATTGTCAAAGCCCATCGTCTTCCACGACGGACGACTAGTCCAAAAACCCACTCCTCTTATGTCAATACTCATAATCCTTTGGATTCCAGTAGGTTTAGTTCTTGCTTTCCTTCGAGTTGCAGCGGGCGCACTCCTACCTATGCATCTCGTTTATTATGCTTTCTGGGCACTAGGTGTTCGAGTTTACATTAAGGGAACCTCACCTCCACCTGCTAATAAATCGTCAGGCCAAACTGGTGTCCTTTTCATCTGCTCTCATCGTACTCTCCTCGACCCAATTTTCCTATCAACTGCACTTGGTCGTCCAATTTGTGCCGTTACATATTCTGTGTCTCGACTCTCTGAGATCATCTCACCAATAAAAACTGTTCGACTCACCAGAGACAGAGTCAACGACGCTGCCATGATAAAGAAATTGTTAGAAGAAGGTGATCTGGTTATATGCCCTGAAGGAACTACATGTAGAGAACCATTTTTGTTGAGATTTTCAGCGTTGTTCGCTGAACTTACAGACCAAATAGTACCAGTGGCAATGGCAAATAGGATGAGCATGTTTCATGGAACAACTGCGAGAGGATGGAAGGGTATGGATCCATTTTACTACTTTATGAATCCAAGTCCGGCTTATGAGGTAACATTCTTAAATAAATTGCCCGAAGAGCTTTCGTGTAGTGCCGGAAAATCAAGTCATGAGGTGGCTAATTATATACAGAGGGTAATTGCTGCAAGTTTGTCTTATGAGTGTACTAGTTTTACTAGGAAAGACAAGTATAGAGCTCTTGCAGGTAATGATGGAATTGTGGCTGAGAAACCAAAGCTTGCACCCAACAAAGTCATGGGTTGTTAAGGAACTACGCCATGTAATCTCTCTTTGTTTCATGGGAAGAGAGCGTTTTTAATTAAATTCAAATATAAATGTTATATTTCATCTACTTAAATGAACGAGTTTGTTGTTGGATGAGTTGGACTCTGACATAGAGGATTACTCAATCTCAATTTTGGGCAAAAGGCCTCTCACTCTGATATTTCAACCCGCCAAAACCCACCTTTCTCACCTTTACCCGATCACAGAGTTATCACTAACTGGGATTTTCAAATCTCTGAGAACTGTCTGGGTGATGTAGTAGGCCATTCTGCTCAAGAAGATAGATCTGCTCCTTCGCCGAGGATCTCAGATATATAACCATCAATCTTCCCTGAAGAAGAGTTTGTCACTCCTGACCATGAAATTGAAGAAATCAAAAAGCCGGCCTTTATCATCACTTTCTCATTTTCTGAAGAGTCTTTGAGAACCTCACCATCCTCTGGATCTTTTACTGATTTATCTGAAAATTTCAAAACACCTCATTATTCTCCTCCTGTCCTAGAAAATGGGGAACTTAAAATTTAATCAATAGAATGAAGGCGGTTGGGCTCGGGTAATCAAATCTCTTACTTCCTTATCTCTAATGCTGTTAATTTCTTTTATCTCTTTTATTTCTTTCTGATTTTAATAGTAGTGTATGTGGTTTTTAACTTTTATCTTAAATATGAAACTTATAGTTTAGAACACACAAGGGTGGAAACAAGAAAACTAGACAACACTTGGAACAAATTTTTAAAAATGACATCCAGATGTGATTTTCTTCTGGAAACTAAATCAAAGAAACCCTATCTAAAAAAAATTCTACCTCATTTTCCTAATATTTTTCTGATAGGCCTAATTGGCAAAGTTGGTGGTTTAGTTTTATGGGTAGATGGATTTTCTTTTGTTATTGTTTACTGGAATACTTATATGATAAATGTATTAGTCAAAACCAATTTCAATGAAAAGCAATGACTATTAAATGCTTTCAATGGTAACCCTTACAAACCTCATAAACTATAATCTTGAATTTTTTTAGATAAAATATTGATGAGATATCAAACTCGTCAAAATAAATTCCTTACTTCTCTTTACACTAACTAGTAGTACAAGGATGAGCATGTTCGTTCCAAAGGGAGAGTTGATTAAAGTTGTCAATTCAAGTTTTAAAAATAAAAATAATGCAAAACTATGAAAACAAATAAAAGAATACAAATATGAGGATGAGAATGATCAAGGACTCCTCATCGGCCACGAAACTGAGTCAAATCAATATAGTAATGTTTCTCCAATATACCCATTACTAACAACCTTAGAATATTTAGTACGCTCAATATTCTGCGATCTCCTAAATTCACCGCATACATAAGTGCTCGACTACCAAATTTTTCTCATTCGAGCTATCTAGAAGTACGTGATATGATCATCTGCACGTTAAAATTATTTATTACTTTCTCACTACTTAAGATTTATATGAAGCAATGGTAAGAAAGGATCGTTCCCACTGAGAGGTCTGAGTTGTTATTTGAATTCAAATTCTTATGTGAAACAAGGGGGGATTTTTCATATTTAATGAAAGTACGCTAAACTAATTAAGAAAGCTAAGAATTGTAAAAAGAAAACAATGAGTGAAGAAAATTACTTAAGGTTTCGTTTTCATTCACAAAACATGTTCTTAAATTAATAATTAGAATTGAAATTAAATCTCTTATTATCAAAATCCCTAGAATACTTTGATCACAAGAATACTCGTTAATTTTCTAAGTCATCACAGACACATTAAAAGATGTGAATATGAAAGTTACTTAGAGAACAACCTAAATTGTTATAAGCATATTATCACCATTTAGTGCTTACTATGTAACATTACTGTTCCTCACTAAGCAGGGGACTTAATGTAGATGGTGAGTTTTTGACAAGGGTCAGAATTATAAAATCGCCCTTCTGCCTAGTCGCAGGAACATAAAAGTATCCGCGCATATTTACGCGCATATTTCTGACTTTAAATCAGAATACAAAATACTGTATTTCTACTTATATTTCGCAGAAAAATTAAGAATACAGTCTCTACAAATAACTACATGTGTTCTATATTGACCTTGTAATTTATCTAATAAATCTCAAGCTTTCTAGATGGATTGCCCACTAATATAGGGTAACTTGAGTCTTCTCTAGTGTTATTCCTAGAGCTTGTTCTGTATCTAGTGTTTTCTCTAGTGTTATTCCTAGAGCAATGTCGATACCCAAATTCTTATTTAAACAACATCAATTTACTGCTATACACATATTCTGAAAATAACTAATGCCTAATCTTAAGTGCATTCTAGCTTAATACTTTGTTCGCAATGAACACATCACAAATTGATGTCCTGAACTTAGAATATGCCACTTTAGCATGTTTTTCAAGGACAAGCCATAAATTATGCGCCGTTCCTCCTGAACGTGCCAAAACCTAATAACAATGCCTCTAAAAGAGCACGATGTTCCTTAGCACTAGGCTAGCCCTAGCTACTCAGCGTTAACACTAAGGCTAACATTAACTTATCAAGTCGCGTCCCCAAGGATCACACCACAACACTTTTCGCTAAGCGCTAACCAACCAAGGTTGCATCCTCAAGGACGCACCATACCTAAAGCGCTAACAGTGCTAGCTATTTAGGCCACGTCCCTTAGGGATGCGCCATTCCTAAGCACTAACATCGCTAGCTATTTAGGCCACGTCCCTTTGGGATGCTCCATTCTTAAGCGCTAACAACGCTAGCCATCCTAGGCTAGGCCCCAAAGGGATACGCCACTCCTTTGCGCCAAAGGAGCTAGCCTAATTTAAGCCACGTCCCTTGGGAATGCACCACTCCTTTACGCTCTGTTCAAAGCGCTAACTTTGCGCTAGCTCAGAGTGCTAGCCTTGTTCAGTCTGTGCTCCAAGGGACATGACACACTTCCAAATGCTAGCCAAATGCTAGCACTATCCCTATGTGGCTATCTATCAAACCTCATTCTTAAATGCGCCACGACTGGTCCTTAAGAACCTTTACGCAACTTTGGCTTCGAACATCTTTCAGATTTATGCCAAGTCATTTCTAAACTAACATATGGTCATTAAAATAGGCCATGATGGTACATAACCACCAAATTTACCATACTCGACACAAATCAGTCTGATTACCAATTTAGTGAGTTGGACAACTTGGCTCACCTACTGACTCGACTTGACCTAATCAAAAGTGATAGTCCACGACTCCACTATTTCCATGAGATGTCAAATACAATACATGGGGGGATTCTCATTAGGGTATTGGTATGGCTATCTACGACAATCGTGCGTTGTGACAACACATCCACAAACAAAAAGGTAACAAGTCATGGGACAGTAAAAAAGGTAGTTGAGAGTACGTGGAGTAGTGGTCATACAAGTCCTCCCTATTTTTCGAACATGACTCCACTACAATCTCCACAATCGTTACTCCATTTTTTTTGTAACTTCCACCACTTACGATAAATAAGTGTGTTTCCTCCAAATATAAATAAATGTCTTCATCTATTCGAAAAAGAACAAGAGAGAACTAAGAGATAAGATATATAGAATTTACGATTCATCCCAGAGATAATCTGTTATTTATCACAAATTACAATTTACTCATTACACTAAGATTTCTCAACCTTCTTTGATTCCCTCCCCTAAGACCTACCCAATCTTCTCCACCTTTGTGATCGAAACAGGACGTGAACGGCCATTTCTTGGTTTAGGCTCATCCTGTTCGAGCTTGATCTCTCGAACCTACTTAAAAGTACTCTTTTACAATACATTTATTTTCACCCTAACACACTTATACAACTCAAATACCACAATTTCCAAATTGAGTTCTAATTCTATTTAAGAAACCCAAACTTTTGGTGGAAACTTGACAAAAAAAGCGACGCGTTACTCATATTTCCCGCGGCCAACTCTTGCATCCAACACGCTCTACCTTTATGATTCATTAAACCTTTGTGGTTCACACTCTAATCTACGGCATCCTGGACTAGTCGCACCGGCTCACCATTTTTGCTGTGTTTTCGCACAGTTTCTGAAATATAAGAAAACTGGTTTAGGCATTTTCTCGATCTCAGTTTTAGCTTTCCAAACTCATGAACTATATCTTTTCATGCCCATATTTGATTACTTCAACATGAACCACGAGGAACCATTTCAAATTCGTACAGACTTGTCTTGATTCCCATTGACAGAACCCTTATAATTCGCTAGTTTGTCACCAAATTCCAAAACCATTCATCTTCCCTGTTGTTGTCATAAATATAAAACCAATCTCAAATCAAACTCGAACCCATATTTCTTTTTCCATTCACAGAACCATCACCACCATCAATTCAACCTGACTTCTACGACTACTCACGACATCACCATTCTTTATTTCCATCCACCATTAACAATGACTAATCCCATCTTCACCACTCACTCCAACAACGAGGCTCAATGTACTCTTTGTGTTTCGTTTAATTCTCATTATTGCCTTCTCGTCTCAACTTCAGGCCACAAACTCGTCCTTCCAACCATTCCTTGTTTGCTCGCTGTCAAGAACACATCTTACGTACGACCATCGAACTCTCTTTACTTATCATGCCTTCGAAATTCTCTTGTAACCCTCCTTAATATTCTCCGAACCACAAAATGCAAACCATCAAACCCATGTTGCAGTCGGTGTTACTTGGTGAGAATGAGGAAAAACCTGAACTTGTCATGGAGAAATAAAGAACCAGCTTTACAGCCTCAGCCTAACACTTAGGTTATGAAGAGAAGGTGGTATCCATGATCTGGACTAGTCTTCCCTTAGAATTGGACTCATTTTAACAATTCTTTAAAATAGTTGGTTTCCCCTTGGTAATTCTCTGAATTGCTTTCTAAAACTAGATGCCCCGAGTAACTCTCTGTTTTTAACACAAGTAAGACTTGTGCGCTTACTAACTTCGAACTTGCCAAAGTACCTATAAAACTCAAAACAAACGCAAAATACACAAAATACAAGAGAAATAACTAAGAAAAGCATAAAAAATTGGTATTCAAATAATGTATTTTAGGAACCTATAAGTACGCTATCTAGATATAACTCAATCAAGTGCTTTAGCTTCCGTGAGATAGTTTATTCCTAATAACAAATATATAAGCTCGATGTATCTACTAGTGTCAATCTCTACATATGAATACTTAACGAAACCCCATCACCAATATCTACATATTGGTACTTGTACTCCGAATTTCTAGACAATTACGGGTCGAAGAATTCCCAAATTAGCATTTGAATCATCAATCAACTATTCAATTTTTAACTTAAATGATTAAGAAATAATTCATAAAACAATATTAGCACGGTGAAGATTGAACAACAATTAGATAAATCACAAGAAAACAAGTTATTATATAATTCGAGTTCATGTTCCGGACTCGAAATCGTCCATAATCATATAATCATATTTTGGAGTTCACAAAATAATTAACTCCAAGAAGAAAATAAATTACACCAAACCCTAGAAATCGAGAAAACTTGCACGCAAGAACCTATAAAAACGAGGAAAATAGGTGAGATGAGATATGTTATGATACCCTCCTCTTGTTAAAGTTTTTGTTTTGGAAAAATCCTAGATTCGAGTTACTATTTGACCATATAGTTACTACTATTCAACAAGCAACAACTAGCTTAAAAACTACTTATAAGTGAATCTAGTAGGTCGGGAAAAGGTAATTTGTATAACAACATAGACTTATGTATTTTAAGATACTTTAGTATTCAAGGCAAGATGTCCAAGTCTCCGAATATAGTTGAGGTAAAGTGGAACCCATATTTATATGGATGGTTTAAGATCAACATGGATGGGTGTTCTCTAGGAAACCCAGGCCCAGCTGGTTGTGGAGTTATTTTTCGGAATCATAATAGCTTGGCGGTTGGCTGTTTGGCGCAATCGCTTGGCGTGGATAATTCGGTTTTGGATAAGTTTTGGGGAGCCATTTTTGCTTACAGGATAGATGCCACTAGAGGTATGTCTCGTATAGAGTTTGAATGTGACTCGACACATGTTATTAGAGCATTATCAGACACTTCTTTGGTACAGTGGAAACTTTTGGTACATTGGGATAATTGCTTAAGATTCTTATCTTCGATCCAGTTTAGATGTTATCATATTTATAGGGAAGGTAATGTGGTGGATGATTTATTGTCCAAAAGAGGAGCTTCTATAGGGTTTAAATGGTGGAGTGAGTCTCCACACTTTATCCGAGTAGGGTTGGGGAGTGACCGATCGAGTCTGTCTGTTTATTGTTTCCGATAATTGTAGCTTGTTTTTATTTTTTCTATGCTATTTTTTTCTTTTCTTTGTCTTGCGAGGTCATGTCTAGCCCCCTTCGCTTCTGTTTTCTTGCCTTTTATCAATAAATATCTTCTTGATCTAGATTTAAAAAAAAGTTACTATTTGAGGGCCTATCAATTCCCAGTTATGTTTAAAAAACCTCGCAGGAAACCTATCTGGTCCTGGAGACTTATTTGGTTTCATTGTTTTAACTATATCCCAAATCTCAGTGGAATCAGGGATATCCAAAAGAGATTCATTTTCATGATCATAGATAACCTTAGGATTTAGGTCCATAAGCTTTTGATCATAAAAAGTGGATGAAGCAGTGAAAAGTGTAGACAAATGATTTCTTAGTTCCTCAACAATTTGAGGTTTCTGAGTTACAACCTCCCCATTCTGAATAACTAAACTCTCACTATTCATTTTTCTCCTATTTAAGGATTTTATATGAAAGAATTTTGTATTTTTTTCTCCTAACTTAACTATATTATCTCGTGACAATTGCTTAGCTATAGCTTCCTATGTATCATGCAATCTTTCAGATTCTAGGATCTTCTTAATAATATGTAATTGTTTATTTTGATAGTGTATAGTGGCATTTAAAACTTCCAAATATTTTAAAGTTTTTGATATTTTTTCTCTCCGTAAAACCAATTTTTTTTTTCTAAAACAAAAGATTTTCTCCTAAGCTAGCAAGGTTTGAAATCATAACTTCTGAAGCATTCTCCAAAGAGTTGTTCCACGTGTTATGAATAAGCTCAATACATGAATTCTCTTTCAGCCATGTATCAAAAAATTTGAATGGAAAAATCTACTCATAATAAAATTTTGAAGTTAATTCAAGTCTCAGAGGGAAATGGTGAGAGCCAATGTGGCAGAGGTGAGTTAACAAAGTTTCAGGGTATTAAATTCTCCAATCAGCATTGACAAAGGCGTTGTCTAGTCTTTCTTTTGTGTTTATATAACCTTATCTATGGTTATTCCGGGTAAAGTTATTCCCTATGAAACCTAAATAAAAAGTTTTGATCTTTGAAGCAATTTATTAAAAGGCTCAGCCTTTGTGCTATTAAAAGGTACCCCCCTAGTTTTTTAAATTTATTAATGACTTGATTAAAATAGCCTATCACAATCCAAGCTAATTCCTGATGTAAGACTTTAACTGATATATGATAGGTGTCTAAAACACTTTAATCAATATAAATTGGTTATGCTTTCTTTGATATTTTTCTTTACTTTCATTATAGATACTTTGGAGTCATATGGTGCAGCTATCAAGGATGGAGATGGGACTATCTTTGCAACCAGCCCCGAGGAGGCAGAGGCTTTAACTCTGCTAGAAGCTGCATTTTGGGAAAAGCATGGAGATCAAAGATTTTTGGGTAGAAAGAGATTGTAAGAGAGTAACTGATTTCACAACTGGGTCGTCTAATTCAATCAAGTGGAAACCAAGCAATAATCTCAGAAGCCATGAAAATATTAAGATCTTGTGCAATTTTTGGGAATATTATTCATACATGGATATGGAAACAAGGTGTTTGTTACACTGGCTAAAGCTGTAATAAGAAAGAAATGCTTCCATAAACAACAATGGAATGTAATACCATCATTCCTTTCATCTTCCCCAGGATAGATAGAAGTAGTCTTAACTCTGTTTCTTGTAATCATCTTAAAGTAAGTACTCTTGATATGGAATGACATAATCTGTTAGGGAACTCTCATATTTCAGGCGACTTAGCAGGAATAAGAACAACCAACATATTGAATAATGTTCTATAAATCTCTTTTGGTTGTAAATCGTCTAATTTACAAAAAAAAAAGTTGTTTTGGAGAGTTGATTTGCCACAACTTGATATAGTGATACCATAACTTGATATTCAAAAACAAATACTTGTATATCAAGTCATATTAAATACTTTCCTAATACTAAAACTTTCCATATAATGTATCGTGACCAATCCTATACTCTAACACAAGGGAATCGAACAAGGAAGTTGGAGGAGCAGTAGAACGAAAAATGAGTAATTAATGAGATCGGAATGATATTCATCATATTTATTGTAAAACCTTTGAATGAGTTCAGAAGGATGTCTACTGAAGATATTGTGAAGAAGACTCAATCTAGAAAGCACAAATTGTTCAAAATTAAAAATGTGGTCAAAATAATTCAAAATTTTCAAACCATATCCAAAAGTTTCATTTAAATCCAAAAGTGTAAGTTCATACTAGCCCCCTTAATCTTTTTTGGAGTTTGTGCACAAAATATAATATTTGTAATACTAATTGACGTTAATGTTTTTGTACGATGAACTTTTTTCTAATGAATTTATTATTTATTTATTTATTGAAAATGTTGAATTCAAAAAATAAAAGGGTTACAACCATCACATGGAAAGAAATAAAAAAGGAAAAGAGAACCACCGACTATGAGACTCCATCCTCCTAATTATACAAGATACTACCAACAAGAATTGAACTAAACATATCAGTTTTGAGTCCCATAAAATCAGTAATGATATAACATCAAGGATAATGTCATCTGCCTTTTTTACTTTTTGACCAAATACCCTTGATTTTATTTCCTTCCATGTGAGCCATATTATTTTAAATGGTAACTATTCCCAGATTTTTTTTTTCATGCCAGAAAGTTGGTGATGTTTCCAAGTTTTAAAATTGTTTTCCATATTGCCCTGCATACACCATGATATCCTGAAAGATTTTATAAAGTAGTGCCTCACTCCCTAGTATATTCACAAATGGTTTCTATTTTCATCTTCTTTATTGCAGAGTTTACAAATGATATCTGGTACTGCTATATTTATGTGTAGTAGTTAGAAAGATTTGGTAAAGACTTATGTAAGGTTGTCCAAAGTACCACAAATACCATTCTGGGGATTTTCTTATTCCAGATGTATTTTGTAAACTCAACCAATGGCTAATTATCTTGATTGATATAGTTTTCAAAACATATTTTGTTAGGGAACTTACCATATTCTACACTAAAATATGTGGCGAGTCTTCCAGAAATGTGAGTGTAGGTGGTGATGCAACTCTCATCATAAGTCCAATGTACTCATTTCTCGCAACATCAGTGTTTACATCCCTAATGTTGAGCTGCCAATTACCTTGCAGATCAATGCATTCTTCTATAATATTCCATTTAATGCCTGATTTTATGTGGATTATAGGAAAGATTTGTTTCAGTTTTCCTGATCCTAGTCAATTGTCATGCCAGAAATATATGTACTTTTCCCATTATCAATAGTTAATGACATTTATTCTTCTAACATATGTTTGGTCTTTAGAATGCCTTTCCACAAGCCTTTTCCTTATGAGATATTCATGTTTACTGGAATAAGAGTGCTTTCTTTTATGCTTGTCCTTTGTTGAACTATTCTCCTCCATATTGGTTTTTTTTTATCTTGAGCATACCTCCAAATCCATTTAGAGAGTAGAAATTTATAAGCATACCTTAGGGTTTTCAGACCCAATCCACCTTTCCTTTTTGCCTGCATATTTTTTCCCATGAGACCCAGCATATCTTAAGCTTATTCCCCTTAGTTCCCTAGTAGAATCATCTTCTTTTCCACTTCTGCTAGAAGATTAGGTAAAAGCATATAATATGTTGGAAGAGAAGTGTTACGGACCAGAAATATGGCCTTCCGCTGAGTCAGGATTCGACCCAACTAAAAAGCACAAACCTCCCGTGACATCATTCAGATGAAACAAAATTACATTTATTTATTTTTTGGTAAAATATAAAAATCAAGTTCTCCGATTAAAGAAATCTTATCAACCTTAATGCGAAAACTACTAAAGATGTTTCATAATCATAAAGAATAGCATGTTTGAGCAAGAAAGATTTTTAAGAAAAGAACTTAATTTAGTAGTAGAAAAGAGAACCCATAAAAAGTTTATATAAAACAAACAAGACATATGAACTGAAATACCTCCATAATATTTTTCATTCCTAAAATACAAATTTTGTAAGCTAACATCCATTTACAAAGGTACTTGAACACTTGAGTATTTACAGTCTATTTTATCAAATAAAATATAGATCGTATAACTAAAGTAAAATCCCATGTTCACCAAACATAATCTCTTCACAGACTCAAAAGACTAGAAGTCAAATACCCCAACTAATACTTAAGTGTTTTTACATTCCACCAAATTAAAAAGTCAATGGAATACCAAAAAGAAGTAAACAACAACCCTCCTTAACTTTGAAAAAACACCACCATAGTAAGCCTGCACTGCAACACAAGTAGGAGATTGAAACATGCGACATCAGTCAGAAGAATAATCCCCTGACTTTGAAACAGAGCCGTCCTTAATATATACAAGACCTAGGGCGAAAAAAATTAAGGCTTTCTTTTTTGTAATTTTTTTTATCTATGTGCATATAAATCAGACAAGGATGAGAATTAATAATGCATAAAAAAAAACTTCGGGACTTTGAATAGAATATGGTTTAAAATGAAGGGACACAACTTATACCATAATTTTCCATGTTTTCCAAGAAAATATCATATTATTTACTGTGTGTTTAACACATGAGACACATTTTCATAATTATTTTAATATTATTGCATATAGTAGATATATCATATATTGTGGTAGTATAAATTGATCCAATTTTTTTTTACTGTATTCTTATATTAATAATAGTACGTTTTCATGTTAACAATTTACTTTTTTTCACAATAATGGTTTAATTTAGACAAAACTGCATACATATACAAAGTACGAATTTTTTTTTGCCCATTTATTTTTTGGGCCAAGGACGGTCGATCATCCCGCCCTACCTAAAAGACGACCCTGCTTTGAAGGCCCCATGTAGAACTTGTCTGGAATGTGCTCCTAATAAAAATTTGCTAACACGGTATTGCGATTCCCCTCGGTATAGTCAAAACTTAGGTCCTCCACAGTAGCATGCGGTTACAACAAAGAAAACAAAAATCATATTAATTTTATATGTAGGAGGAGATGATAGTAATTTATGGGAATTGCATAATAACGTTTGAAGGAAAAGAACTGACCACTTTTCCTTGAATTTCTAACTCCTTGATCGTCTGAAGAAATACTTGCTCCGCTTTCCTTGGTATCCTTTGGGATTGTGTTGTCAGTCTTGCTCTCTCCCTAACATAAATATCTTTAAGTTCCGGCTTGACCGGAGGTTCCCTCCCATAGGGGAACGGCTGCGCGCGCACGATAAAAAATTGATTACCCTTCCCTTTTCCTAGGACATGATCTTTCATAGTAATCTCTATTGCATCCCAACTTCCCTTGGTGCCCTCTACATCAACTAATATTACATCTATTTGTAATCTGGTACATAAAAACATACACACACTTTTCAAAAAACACATACATATATATGCATAAACGTAATTAACCAGTTATACTTGAATAGTTTTCAAAAAAAAATTAATCACTTTATATATATATAAAAGAGAATGAAATTTATTATTCATAAAAAAGAATAAAAATAAATAATAAAATCCCCCGATTGAGATGGATAGTTGAACATTAATAATCACGATAGCCTAGGTAAGTAACATATACACTCAGGGAGGCATATATCAAATCAAATATAAGTTCAAGTTTGTTTCAAAATGTGACCATTTTCCTCTCTTATCCCCTACTAGTTAAAAAAAACTAAAAAGTATCGCTTCTTAACCCTCGACAAATTAAGCGCCTCATTAAATTCTGAGAGTAAGGGGTTAAAACCCACTGAGGCTATGACCCTAGATAAATTCTACGTCGATTAATTAAGGATATATATTGAGATATGTTATGAAATAAATATATATACTGGATTCACACCACACTTATATTCCTCTTTTCATCATCTTTTCATCTCCTATTTACCTCTTCACTCCCCCCACTACTTTATAACCACCACCACTAGTAGTAATGAGTGCATGCCCCTTAATTGATTGTAAATGTTTATCTTCTTTTTCCCTATAAATAGAGAGCTTTCCTTTCTAATTAGATATCTAATAAGAATTCTTCTTCATTTTTTCTCTACTTTCTATGTCTTCGTTTAGTTTATAACACGTTATCAACATGTAGCTCTAATCATTTGAATAATAAATTATTCTTTTTCCCTTTTAAAACCTAATTTATTTATCTTTAGTTTTCTTTTGACTGTTTTCACAAAAGAATCCTCGTAACGTATATTGGTTTTTCTCTATTAAAGGACAAAACAATAATCGTACAAGAGGATTTTTCTTTTTTTTATAACCAAAGATGATCGTGAGTATATAATTGATTATACTTTTCATGTAATCAACACTATACTTATTTTTCATGTGATCAACAATTGAATTGATTTCGTTTATTCCCACTTTGGTTTAATGATATAAATTATTTTTTTATTTAGAAAAAAACAAAAATATTATGCCAATACTTTCACTGATATTGGAAGACGTTGGTATATGAAAGTTTTTAAACTTCGATCAACTACGAAGAAACAAGATTAAAATCCTTACTATTGGTCATGAAAGTCATTAGTATGTTAAACTTTTTATTCATCATGTTTTGTACATGAGCAAATAAAGTAAATCTATACAGTGAATCAGTGATGCTTGGATCGCATCCATATGCTACAACTTCTTGAGGGTGATGAGGCGACAATTTGTTGTCTGTTGTGCAACATTATTTATTTAACTCATTTTTTTCCTCTTTAGTTAATGTCAATTATTTTATTCTAATTCTACTGGTGCATATCAAAAGTCTATATTTTTATAATGGTAGTGATTTATGGTTGTACATAAATAAATTGATTTTCTTATTGTTCTCCATCTATCTTAAAAAGATGTGATGAATAAAATCAATACTACCGTATACAGAAACAATTGGTATTGTTTATCTCCATCGTTTCTGTAAGATGAGAGCAAACAAAATGGCATATCTCTAAATTTTTGCCAATATAGTGTATTTTTTTCCGCCAATTCGATTGTTTAAAACAAGTCTTTACCAGCAAATAAGACTTGTTGGAATAATAATTCATAGGTTTATATTCCTTAC
Organism: Papaver californicum; assembly: GCA_023531435.1. Lineage (NCBI taxonomy): Eukaryota > Viridiplantae > Streptophyta > Magnoliopsida > Ranunculales > Papaveraceae > Papaver > Papaver californicum. The sequence goes on from JAJJMC010026966.1 coordinate 1,908,843, forward strand.
AAGAAAATTATCATCAACCACAATGTGAATTTTTATCAACAAAAATAACGATAATGATTTCTTTACATTCTTAAAAAGAAATATTTAAACCAATTGAAATTGGTTTTCTTTATCGATCCCAGAATAAGATATCGTTATAAACAGTTCCAAATACCAATAAAACAAGGAATTACTGCATTCTTGAGGTATATTTAGCAATATTTTTATTTTTCCTCGTGATAATAATCTCCAAAATTGAGACTTTTCCATTTGTAGTTGGAATACGGTAGGACACAGAAGATCAAAGGGTGCGCACCCGGCTTGTTAGCACTATTATTAGTCCTTTAGTGACTATATTGATCTTGATATTAATTTCTTTTGATACATAAAGTGTTTATAATTTCACTCTAAAGTGAATGATTATCTCGTTGGCCTATGGGTCATAATATTGGAGATTTATTTACATATTTTATATGTTTTTGGTTTAAACCAATAAAATTCATGGTTGATGTTCAATATGTATGTCAAGTAGACTACAATATTAGGAAAAAAATATTATGGCTCTTGAAGTCAGAATCTATTGTCCAACCTGGTGTTGTTATAATCCAGAATTTATTATGAGTATTTGTCATCGAATTAATCGGATAATACTATCTGAAACTTGTTCTCGTATATGAGACATAAATATTTCTGCCATAATCATGGGAAGACTATACACCACTAGACGTTGGTGTTCGTTAACTTAAAAGTTATATCAATTTCTCTCCCATCATAATCAAATCGAAAAAGGTTGTCATTGAATAAGCGTGAAAAGGTATCATTATGCTTTTGTATAAGCTTTTCCCACTTGAAAAGACAAATCCAATCATATACAGCAACAAGTAGCATTTTAGTATAGGCTATAGATAATGCTCCAATAGAGTTTATAAAAACAAGATCCACATTCTCCTAGTTCATATCTCCTCACGGGAAGATGGGGAGATTATAATGCCCGTGGGTTCTAGTACCAATATTTATATGAGTTTTTCAAGATATGCATACACTTGAGAATTGTATGGGAATTCTTGTTTTTATACGAGATCATATCTCCTCACCTTGAAGGACTCGTATATGCATTCACATAATAAATGTGGTCGTAGAACATATTCGGATTTGTAATCCTCGGAGGATTCAAATATTATTCAGGAAGCCATCTGACTCGATTATATCAGGTTTAACAATCCCTTATGTGAAATTTGGTACAAAACCAAAAATACAGATTAATTAGTCGATGATATCAACTTTATAGATCTCTTGAGGACTCATTAAAAACACAAAAATCCACGCTTTAGCAGCACAAATCTTATTTTGCTTTCTTGATCTGCAGTTTAAAGAATTATGCTAGCATAAAAATCATATACGATATATCCTAGAGTTATTATTTTGATGCTTGTCTTCTGTAATACTCATATATTTGAGTTAGCATCCATAAACACGTCAAAAGTTGTATTATTTTCCCTTCGGTTCAGGTTTTTATCCCATGTGTTTATCCTGATAATGTCTTAACGAGGCAATATCTTGTTGACGTTGAATTTTCATTCAACATGTTGATATTGTGCTGTTTTTCCTTTGCCCACATTTTGTCCCATTGGGTTTTTCTATGTTGGCAATTTTATAATTTTGGTTATTTTGTGGATGTCCACATTTGATTATATCAAATCAACATAATCATCTCCTATAAATTTGGATGTCCTTCTGCACCACATAAGGTTTAATAACAAATACAACTTTTGTTCACGTATTGTGATGTAGTTGTATCTTGACACTTTGTTGAAGAAACTAAATCAATTACTTTTGCAAATCATCTCGAGAAGCGAGCAATCCATGACACAAGTCGTAAATATGTTAAAGAAGAACGTACACTCAGCAAAAGGTATTATTTGAAGGAAATACAGATTATGCGTCACAAATAAGACTTCATCAACTAACCGATTTTATCCACAAAAGCATTATAATATCCTACATTCAAGAAATTCATTTATTGAAATTGGAAAGTCTCGACTCAAAGATTTTCAAGCCAAGATTTAACTGAAGTACTTATCAGGGGGAGCATCATAGTAAAAGGTATTTTATCGTACTTATGCGTTGTAATCTTTTTCCTTCGTCAAGGTTTTGTCCCATTGGGTTTCCCTTGTCAAGGTTTTAATGAGGTAGCATTTGTGCGCCTATCACTACTATATATGTTTTGTATTATTTTTTCTTCGCCTAGGTTTTTCCCTTCGGGTTTTTCTAGCAAGGTTTTAATGAGGCAATGTTAAGTAGTGTGGTGTCATCTAATGGGGGTGTTATGAAATAAATATATAGTGGATTCACACCATACTTAAATTCCTCTTCCCATCATATTTTCATCTCCTCTTCACCTCTTTACTTCCCACCACTACTTTGTAACCACCACCACTAGTAGTAATGGATGTATGCCCCTCAATTCCATTGTAAATGCTCATCTTCTTTTCCCCTATAAATAGAGAGCATTTTCTGTGTAATTAGATATCTAATAAGAATTCTTTTTATTTTCTCTCTACTTTCTATGTCTCGTTTTAGTTTATAACAAGATAATCAAACTAAAAATTTCATTTTTTACAAGAAGTACATCATCCACTCTACATAATGAAAGATACAAAATCAAGTAAGAAAAATGGGAAACCCCTTTTTCCCTTTGTTACTACTTGAGAAATCCAAACCCAACCAAATCTAGCTAACATCATGCATAGAAATCAATAGATCTAACATTTAAATCATCACATTTAGCATAGTAAGTTATGAGAGTGAGAGAGAGTGATGGTTTGCCTTAGAATTCTGAGTTTGCTTCAGCGTGGGTGGAATGAGATGAAGCTTACGAATGAACAGTGAAGGCATACCCTAAATATATTGTGTCGGTTTCATGGAATGAATAGTGAAGGTATACATACACTAAATACATTTGTGTAAACTATGAGCTCTCCCAAGAAGTACAAATGTGCTCTTAGGCCAAGCACTATGGTGTGGCTTTTCTCTTATCCATAACCTAATTATAGCTAAGCAAAAGAGGGAGCCAAAAAAAACCACTATGGGGGAAAGAAATCTCTTGGCTTACTGAGATGGATACTTGGTTTCAGTCAACTGGTTGACTTGACCAGAGGATACCAAGTATCCGTCTCTATAGTGTTTTTAGACAAAAAACACACGCGTTTCTCCTCATTCTTCACTTCCAAAAAAATTTCCTTTCTCATCTACTCTCAAACCCTTTTTCCGCTTTTTGATTTTCAAGGTGTTTTAGGTCGAGTTGTTGCGTGAAATTAAAAGGATTTGCTCCATACTTGTAGGTGATTCTATTGCATCTTTCAATTTCGAATTCCATCAACAAAATTATCAAAGGTAAGTTATTCTACTATTAGGGTTTTAAATACAAATTTTTTTTTGATAATCATGAAATTGTTGATGTTTGATTGATTAGTTATATTGTAAACAACTCAATAACAACAGTAGAACATAGATATAGTATAAAATCCATGATTATTACTTGTTTTGTGATGTATTGTTGATCAAATGCCTATTTGAAATGAAATTGTTACTATTTTATTGGTGTTGAATGTTGATTGAACCCGATTTGAAGTAGGGTATTGAGAAAATAAAATTAAAATCGTTGTTGCAAAGGTAAAATGTGAGTCTTATCTGTGCCTACGTGAGACATATATACAAAATTGATTTGGATACTTCAGCGATGAAGAAGAAAAAGTCATGATGTTGTTTCATCTAACGACATTGGATATTCGTAGGCGTATTATTCGTCAACCGCTGCCTAAAGAAGTGCAGATACGATGACGAATTACCCGAGATCGAGTATGGCATGATGGGAAAGTGATGAATGATTATTTCACTTCCAGAACTGTTTATACTTTAAGACAATTTAAACATCGTCTAGGCATGAAAGAAGAATTGTTTGAGAAATTTTTAGAAAAATTACTTGAAGTGGACGAAGAATAGCATCAACGTTCGGATGCAACTGGTGTAATGGGGCATTCTCCACATATAAAATTAGTAGCCGTGATGAAATATTTGTGTAAAAGTACAACCGTTGATAGTATCGACGACTACACTCGTATGGGAGCCACAAAAACATACTATTATTTAAAGATATTTTGAAACATAATATGCCATTATTTTGGCCCAAGATACTTGCGCGAACCTACTCCTGAAAATGTAAAGAGATTGCTAGATGAGAATGCCGAGTGAGGATTTCCTGGAATGCCATGTAGTATTGATTGTATGCAGTGGCCATGGAAGAATTTCCCGATAGCTTGGCGATGAACAAATCGGGGTAAAGAGAAGTACATTTCTATGGTGTTAGAGGCGGTGACATCATATGATTTATGGTTTTGGCATGCCTTTTTTGGAATGCCTGAGGCAAAGAACGACTTGAATATGTTGGCATACTCACCCCTTTTTGATAACATGCTCAAGGATATAAGCCCTCCATGTAATTATGTCATCAACGGTCACCAGTACAACAGGAGTTATTTCTTAGCCAATGGCATCCACCCAAAATTAACAACTATTGTACAAGGTTTCTCTCAAACATTGGCGATTCCATACTTGGTAAGATTCAATAGGTATCAAATGGCTAAAAGGAAGGATGTTGAGCGTGCTTTTGGAGTGCTAAAAGGGAAATTTAGAATTGTCGGCTCACCCTGTAAGTATTGGCAAGAAACTGACTTGAACCTAATAATGAAATGTTGTATTATTGTACATATCATGATTATTGAGCATGAACGTCGGGATAAAGAATGGGATGCAGTTGTTCATGTTCTAATGCCGGAGCCTATTGATAGTCGTCTTGTTTTTATTGCGAGTCTAAAAAACCTTCAATTGCACCTCCAGTTAAGGACTGATCTTGCATATTATAATGCGTCCTTGTAGAGGAGTAAACCAAGCACAACCAGATAGAGGTTCAAGTTTGGAAGGTTCGGGTATGGAATATGTACAAGTACCTGCGTCACATGGAAAATCTGATGATACATAGTAATTAGACAAAGAATAATTTCCTGGTCAAACAGAAGAATGTGCATTTGATTATTATGGTCAAGGTTCAAACGATGATGAAGATGGTGGAGCTCAATATTATAAACAGGTATGAGAACATAGGTGAACCTGCTTATGAAGATGGATAAACATAGGAAGAATACACCGATTCTGATGAAGATGAATATGATGATGAAGATGAAGAAGGAGATTCTGATGGAGATAAAGATGGATATGAAAGTGAAGACTTGAACCAACCTTAAAAAAAAGATAGTTTCTTTATGGTTGTTGCAGTTTTAAGTTTGCATGAATATAAAGTTTGACTTCATTTTATTTATTTAGGTTTGATTGTGGTTATGATATTAACGACTCTATTAGATGAGTCATTAGACCTCAACGGATATGTTTTTCGAAAATTTTACTTTATCAACGGTTCCGTTCCAAATGTTCCTATAAATTCACATCTACTTCACTTCTTATGCACCAAACATCCACTTCACTTTTAGTTATAATCCATTAAAAACAACATCTTCAAAGTTTCTATGTCTAGATTTGATCCAGCAGAAGATTTAGTTATCTGTAAAACTTCGATCACCCAACAATCTCCCCTGACGCTCGGCAAGGAGCTTTACCAACTGAAACCTTCTGGAACCTAATATGGTATTACTATAAAATAGACTTCAGAAATTCTCGCCAAAGAACAATGGAAAACATAAGGGACAGGCATGTTGTAATACATGAAGAAGTTACGCATTTTATATGCCTCCAATCAAGTATTTTTACCAACTGCAGTTGTCCTGAAGCAATGACCCATGAAATACTTGTAAATCTTTTTCTTGTTACTTATTAAAATTTTAATTTATGCATCTTTCAACTATAAAACACTAATTTAAGTGTTTAAATGTTGCAGGAGAGACTGGAAAAAATCAAGTACAATGAACAAAAAAGACAACAATTTGAATTTGATGAATGTTATCATTTTCTAAAAACAAAGTTTCCTGATCTACTTACATTCATGAAAAACCATAAAATTGGGGGAGATTCCGATGAATACTAAGTTTGTAATAATAGGTTTTGTGGGTACATCTCTTTGTAAACCCTCATGACACACAACTCGTCCACCAGGGTCGCTTGGTGGTTTAAAGGCTTGTTACACATGCTAAGTGTAATCGTGTTTCCTATGAAAATGAATTAGGGTTTTAAATAAGTATTGTAATATGCTTTCGTTGTTTTTAATTCAACCGACAAATGTAATTACTCAAAATTCAAAGTTTTCATTAATTCAAACAACAACTACATTAGAAGTTCATTAAAATTAAAAATAACACTATTAATTCAAAACTAAACTGGAAATTAAAATACTAAACTAAATTACTTCTTCATGGGAAAACATTTAGAGTTGGATCATTTCATCATCCTCCGAATCATCGATGTTGATTATATTCAACCTCTTCAAAATATCATTTTGTTTCTTTCGATAATATTTTCGCTCCGCTGAGGCTAGGTTTCTAAGATCCATACCCATGATTGTATTTTCTTGTTGATCTTGCGATTGAGACGACATTTGTAGATTACGCGATAAAATATCAAGGAACTGGGCTTGCTGCTGTGTTCTTCTTTCTTCATTTCTTAATTGTGAATCTCTAAGTTTCTCGAAAATTTCTGCAGTTTCTTTATCGATACTCGATTCATCCATTTGGCTTGAATTACCACTTCTTTCTCCCCTGAAAAAACCCTGCTCGCGATCCTTCTTCATCCTTGCTTATTTTTTAGCCTTTTTGGTCCCTATGGGCCTTGCCATATGCTTGTAGTTCCAACGAATCTCTCCAATAGGTAGTACTTCGATCCCATTTTGTGCTGCTATATAGTCTGCATGCTGGGCAAAAAGAGCATTGTTTTTCTCAACGGTGAGTTGATAATCAAACACATGAAGATTTCCTCTCATAATTTCATAACAAGCATATCATACTTGAATGGTTGCCATGTTTGGTTTTGAAATTGCTTTCGGCTATCTTGAGTCTGAAAACATTGGAGGTAAAACAATAAGGTAATTACTATTATCACCAATCGGAAATAACTTGATTCAATTATACAACTTCCCAAATCTTCACGTGAACCACTGCTTCTAGTTTGCCGATATATAGCGTTAAGAATCGACACTAATTCTCTCACGCCTTTTTTGATTGCTTTCATCTTAGTTTTTAAGGATTTTGGGTCCCTTTCATAAGCATTTCTATCTTCAAAGACTTCGTAAATACGTTCCCAAAATAGAGCGCATGCTTGCTGAGAACCAATGATTTCATCAACACTCATAGAAACAAAAGCATTTGTAAGATCAATATCTTCTTTTTGAACAATATTTCTGTTAACCATATTGAACTAATAAAAAGAAGAGAATTTAAGTTGTATAGTGTTACGAAAAACTAATAAAATCTCAATTGATTTAGACAAAATGATAAATTTGAGGAGATTTGAGTAGGATATCAAGTTAAGATAAATTGATTTGGTGTGATTTGAGAAGAAAAAGAGGTTGTTATATATAGAAAATTTTCTCAAAAATTTAAAAATATATTTGTTAGGATCCGAGGGTGAAGAACATAGAGTCGTTAGTAATGGATGGCCAAGATCGGGTGTGAGAGAGTGTAAAGAAAAAAAGGGCAAACAAATAATACCACTGAGACGGATACTTGGATACTAAAAATCCATCAATAGTATGACGGAAACCAGGTATCCGTCCCACGTCAAAGGCAGATACTCAATATCCGTAAAATAACTTTTTTAATGGATACTGGGTATCCGTCATCCATCTCTGAGCTTTAGCTAGCATGATATTGTATGTTTTGTTAACGTAGCTAAAGCTTTGAGCCACATTATAGCTAGGAGATGACCCATGGTGGTTGGCCTTAGCTAGCTAAAGCTAAGAAAAAAGTAATACCATAGTGCTTGGCCTTATCTGTGTAAAAAGAAGAAGAAAAATACTGTAGTACTGTACCGCTGTCCATGCCATAAGGACTTGAGCAGGATGTAAGCTGTCAGGGTCATTCAATTTTAATCGATTTGGTCTCATGATCTGAACTTATGGTACCCAAACTACATGTACTATTATTGATCACCAATAGACTGACTTATTCCGTTATTCGGCAGCTTTGGTAAAGACCATTGCTAAAAGTGAATATAGTTCATGGTTTGCCCAGTAATAGCTTTTATTTACAAACCGTAGATTAGCATACACACGCCGACTTGTAAAGTAGGCAAGCATGTCATTCGATGAAGTTATAGGTTGATGAAAAACTATTTAGTAATGGAATGGCTAAAAGATTATGATTATCAATAAACCATGGCTAGTCTCTCTTAAAAATTAATAGGTAAAAGAACCCACTTTTTGGCTTCTCATAAATCATACCTAAAATTTCATAAAGAATTGAGTTCAATATTAGATGCAAGCTTAACCAAATAATTCACCCAAAATGAACCTGATTCAATGCTCTTGGAGCCAAGCATATGAGGTGTGCCTCTGTGTGTGTGTGAAGTTTTGAGAGAGAGGCAGTAGCAATTTGATATATTTCATGATTTTCATCTCAAACCGTTTTTTAGAGAAGATGACTCTATCATGCTCATGCAATTAGAGTTAAATGCAAATAGAAAATTTCATGCATTTCTTGTTTTCCCACTTGTTAAATGCTTAAACCCATCTCTCCCTCTTCTTCCCCACCCTTTCCCTTACTAGTACTTGCAAAAATAGGGTCTAAATATTTACAACTTTGCTGCATCATCGTAGGATTTGATCTTGTCACCCTAGCTATCTCTCATTAATCACGGAATCTCAAGCAAGAACCAATATACACATCATGGGTAGACCTCCTTGTTGTGACAAAACGAACGTAAAAAGGGGTCTTTGGACTGCTGAAGAAGATGCAAAGATACTCGCTTACGTATCAAGGCATGGTACCGGTAACTGGACCGCTGTTCCAAAAAAAGCAGGTTCTATTATTATAAATGAGTATACGACCTTCAATTTTTGATATTCTAATTACATGTTTGTAAATCTATATATATTTGAGATTTACAATGTGCAGGACTTAAAAGATGCGGGAAGAGTTGTAGGTTGAGGTGGACAAACTATTTGAGACCTGATCTCAAGCATGACACTTTTACGCCTGAAGAAGAAGAACTCATTATTAGGCTTCATGCAACCATAGGTAGCAGGTGGGTGGCTTTCTTTCTTTCTTGGTTTCCTTCTTTACTTTTTTGATCTTAGAAAGCTTTCCCCAGTTTTCTCCTCAACCCTCACCCTAGTCTTTATATCATCGTCGATTACGTCTCAATCTCTGCATAGAAGTTTGTACTCTTTTTCTTTTGATACCATTAGTTGACTTCATCTGGATCCAGATGTTTCTAGGAACATTCAAATATATTTTTATGTTTGCCCTTTGAAGAGAAGCAGGAAAAGGTTATGTCATTCCAGTAAGAGAAAAGTGTCACAACCTTAACTGCCAATCTATGCCATATGATATGATGCAAGCACACACATATTATTAGAGTACTACCTAACTTCAGTTACTGATAATGCAATCAATATGACTCTCATAGGTTTCCTTTGTTGCAGGTGGTCTCTCATTGCAAACCAGCTTCCTGGAAGAACTGATAATGATGTCAAGAACTTTTGGAACACTAAGCTAAGGAAAAAACTGCAGGAAATGGGAATAGACCCAGTTACACATAAACCCATCTCTCAAATCATTATAGATTATGGAAACATTAGCGGATTACCAAACAAAACAACAAGGTTTGGATCACTGAATCGAGATTTAAGAAATGCGTTTATGTCCACAAAACCAGAACCAGTTCCATCATCAGTTACACAACATCATTCCATTTCGAACATGACAACTAATAATACTTCAATGGGTGTGGATATTAAGACACCAAAATTGGAACCAAAGCAAGAAATGTCTTTTAACAACAGTTCATCGTGGGATCTTTTAGCTCAAATTCATGCTATGCAACTAGTTACAGAAGCTTCAAAAAACTGCAACAAGAACAAGGAAATTGTTCAGCCTAATTACTTCCACGAAGGGTCATCCTCTTCTTCATCAGCTTCTTCTTCTAATATCATTAACAATCAGGCAGCGTCATCATCTTTAGTGCAAACAACTGAACCTTCATCTCCATTGTTTAGTTGGAGTGAGTTCCTTCATGAAGATGCATTTCTTCCTTCTGATCAACAACAACAACCACAGAAGCAACAAAAACAAGATCTTCAATGGATGTCATTTTCAAATGGTTCTTCATCAATTCAAGCACAGCATGAGATACCCAATATGGAGCACTTCAAGAATGTGGATGAACAACATACTTTCAATGGAGTTAGAGGAATGGGTAATGGTAATGGTAATTTCAATTATATGGGTCAGCAAGCAAGTTATCATCCTGTGGTTAATGGCATGGCAGGCGAAGCAGCAACCGGCATTGGACCATCTTCGGCTTCTAATAACTCATTTGTTGAGGGAATCTTAGATCAAGAGATTCAAGACAGTGAGATGTTGATGTGGGAATTCCCAAGTCTTTTTGATGACTCATATTAATGAGCCTGCTTATTTCAATTCAGCATTCCTAATTATAGGATCAACTAATGAGCCTGCTAAGTAATAGTTAGTAGTTCTGTGTGATCTAGTACTCACCTGTGAGGGTTTAGCGAGAGAAACTTACCAAACTGGTTGCCGTTTCACAAGTTGTTAAAAGATGCTCTATTAATAGGTTTTGGCAAATTTGTTGTTGTTATAATACCACTAAATTTGTTTATAGAGAGGATTAGCCTCACACATAATTGCAGGGCTAGAATGGTTTCTAAATGACAGCCACAACTACCCAAAAACAGTCAATTGAGAAAGTAAGAAATCCTTGGGGAGGAGTAGATTACACAAAAGATTCACCCAAGGACAGAATTTTTTTCGCCAAAGAAACAAAGAGGTGGTGGAGATTTGTCTATGGTTACATTGCAGAGATCATCAACTTCATTCCGGAGGCAAGGTTCTTCCGGTCTTATATGGAATGATAGACTTAGACTTTTTGATATGCAAACTTCATCAGTGCCAAGTTCTGCAATTGGTGCTGAGAAATTCCCAGACACAGAAAATATGTCACCACATTCATTTTCTTCTTCCTCTGAACCAAAAACACCACAAACTTCTTCACCATCATCAGCCAAGTCACAGAAATGTGGTTTATCGTGTGTTTTTGGAAGGTGCATCGGATCTCCCAAAGCAACCTAACAGTAATTAAACATTTTTACTCCTTCCCGTGGGAGGGTGCATGTACATAATAATTGCCTTAGTATTTTTTTTTTTCTTTTTTTTCTCTTTTTTTTTTGTTTTGTTAGAATGACTTTTCCCTTTAATCGATTTCTTGTCTGGGACCAGTCTGGGGTATGTAACGTGTCTGTGTGTCATACCCAGTGAACCTAGGGTGTCCCTGTAAGCATTTTTCTGATTGCAAAATCTCAGATTTGCAAGGATCATTTACTGCAAATGTCATCTTTGTTCTGTAATTCATCAGATTTTCAATTGTGAAAGTTGACATCACAAGCTAAAGACTTCTTAACAAAATGCAAGGGTGGTAAACATGGCATTACAACCGAATACTTTTAGCATAATATATAGCTTTAGTACATAAATACCTCCTTATTGAATAAAATGCTTATAATATTTTCGCAATTTTTTCATAAAGGTTCTTGAGTTAACCCTAATTGCTGATAATTCTTGTAATCAATCCCATTTAATCGTACGCAACATAAGACCTGCTCTGGCAATTCCTCGGCTTTGTTTCCCTGTTCCACCAAAAATGCACTACATGACTACCAAAAACAGATAACCAGTTTAATTTACCTACCATTCTATTAGTGCCGCAAAAGATTACCTGAATTGTCAAGCCAACATCCAAAACACACATCTTTAGTCTCTCTTGGAACGCTCCAAACCCTTTACGGGATATGTAACTAAATCTGTGGATATCGACATCAACCTCGAAATAATTTTCTCCCTGCAGAAAATTTGGAGTTAAAATGAATGAGTCGCTAATTCCTTATTGGAAATATGTAACAGACAAAATGGATATCCAATATAATCAGTTGATCAAAAACTTGCCGAGTAAAATTCATGCTGAGGACGTGAAAGAACAGGTTTCTCATTGTATGCATTCATAAGCTTCCTCTCAGCTGCACCTAACTGAAGATCCTCCACATTTGCTACACGGCCCAAAATTTTTAACCTTTCACGAACTGGTAATATTGTATCCATAGTAAAACCTTTGACCTTTTCAACTTCATCGTGGAATATCCTCTGATGCAAAGAGAGAGAAAGAGAATGGAATAAGGAACTGATAAGGAAGCAGGTTGTACATCAATAAAAAACTAGAATCTAAACATGCAAGGTCAAAGCTTCATCATACTCTGAGATTTTCTTGAAAATGAGGAGCCATGTCTTTTGCATAAGTTTCGGAGAGTTTGAAGTATAAAACAACGTTCATTCCCTCCCCATCTATATCACTTGAAAAGATAGATGCAGGGTATAATGGAACCTGCAAAATCAAGAGTGCATTAGACAAAAGACAACATAAAATAATATTGAGTAGACCATGAGTTTAAAGCATGGTCAAACCTATAGGTCGTCAATACCTGGACATTAACAATAAGAATTGATGGAAGCTTTCCAGATGAATTAACAACAGGAAGCTCCACAAACCGTGCAATATGATCAACTTTTCGCGGTGATAAATAGACATCAACACCAAACGGATGATATGCAGCAAAATTTGGGGCAAGAACCTTCTTTTTATCCCTGTCAGGCATATCAAGCAAGCATCCATGATAATTAAGACGAAATCCGAAATAGCAATTGAAAAGGTTTGTAATCAATAATCCATTTAGACAACTCTTTACCTGAAATAATTCTCCGCCCGGACTTTGAAACTGCCAGGATCAATATGTGACCAACAATCGAACATTTTCTTATCAATTGGACAGAACGGAACTTGAGAACCCGCAATTGGCCTTTCTATGACTGTCTTTGCTATAACTGAAAGGATAGGAGGACCTATTAGTGTAAAAGTTATCGAGTAATTATTGAGACTTTGGAAGCAGTAACAAGTATGTATGAAGGAAAAAAATCCAACACTTGGATGATAAAGAACCTGAATATGTGGTACTCACATAATGCTGAACTAGAATTAGCATCCCTCCATTTGAAGGAAAGTTTCAAGCTTGCCTTTCTCCGCATGCTTGGTGGACCAGGGCTCAGAGATCTTCTTTTATCAACTGAGGAAACAGTTGAAGCAAGACAAGGTAAACAATTATTTGGAAGAATGCCACAATTATCAAGAATTCCCCCTGTGCCTCTGTCAATGCTTTCATCCACCAACTGAGTAGAGATTTCACCATGTGAAACATGTCGCTTCGCACCAGTTGAAGGGGCATCCGACATTAATTCATGCTCAATGTCACTTGAATGAGAAACCCGAGCATTTACATTTTTTACATTCTCACCTACACAATTTCTTTGAGAATTTCCTAGAGATGGCTCTCTTTGCTTATGTCGCCTGTCGGTTGAAGGTCTTGATGTATTATCAGTTTGGTCATCTCTCACCGATGAACTGGATACAGATGCACCTTCACATCCATTAACGGACAAAGCATCTAGTGACATTGAAAAATTGTGCAGAAATTAGACAGTAGACATAATCAAGCATCCAAAAGCCTAGACAAATAAACAACATTCGGAGTGCTCTCTTAGAATTCAGCTTACCATCTGGGACACTTTGATAATCCTCTTCACATTCAGACTCAAATACCGCTGCAGAATCAAACCACGCCTCCTCATTACTTCCCCCTGATATATTGCATCATAAGATAAACCATATTAACATCTCACACAGAACAACAACAACTATACTTTTCATAAACATTCTTTGGCAATCCATTGAGAATTCAGCACAAGTCTTTCATTAGAAAAAATACAACACCTAACCCTGATTACACGATTGCTCAAAATCAACCAGCTCTATTAAGCTTAACTTTATCTGAACATGCCGAGTAAGTAATTAAGTACATAGTCCAAATCTCATGGTTCTCAATAATGGGTTTGCCTTAATACTCTATTTAAGTTAAACCCAAACATGAAGTACACTAAGGCACTCCTAAACTGCCAAAAAAAAAAACAAGGTGATCAAATCTAACAGCATGGATCGAAATAAAACAACTAACCTCAACAACAAGATCATAGAAAGTGGATAAGAAAGTGAAAAAGAAAAATTCAAAGTGATCCACATTGAATCAAACAACAACTGAAAGAATATCTAGATTATGTTGACATGGGAAGCATTTCAATAAAGTTACTATAAACTACTTAACAACAATACTGCTGGTACTACCTCAACTTTTTGTACTCTCCTCCTAATCTTCATTCACATTATCTATTTTTACCCACATAATTTTGTACTACTATTTTTAGTAATTATTCACCCTAATCAAAAAAAATATTCACAAATTCAACCAAAATTTGTATTAGAATTTTTTTTAAAAAAAGTATAATAACCTTGGAAATTAACGCTAAGATTAGATCTCGATCGATGATTATTTGGAATTGCTGCTTTACTAATATTAACATCAAGTGATAAATTATCGTGATGATCAGATTTTCTTCTTCTTCTTTTTCCATTCTCGGATCTAGACCTTCTTCTTCCTACACACCCCTCCGTACTTCTTGATACACATCCTCCCATTTTCTCCAAATTCAATCAAAAATTTCCCATTCAATCAAATTTAAACATTATATATATAATTAATAATCTAAAAAGATTCAACAAATTACAGCTTGGCGCAAGTTATAAGAGATGGAGAGGGAGAGTAACAAAGAACAGAGAGAAGCTGTACATTCAACAACAACACTTAACACTCTTTCTCTCTCTAACGAATTTACTCTTGAAACTCTCTCTTGGTTTCATCAAGTAGTGTAAAATAAAAGCCAATTTAAACCGGAACCTTGACGGCAGTTGCCTAATGTACGAATGTGGGACCTACTGTTTTTATGATGACCACGTGGACTAAAAAAATCGTATGGATTCATTGTCGCAATCGATCAAATGACCACAATGGGTAGATGCTACCAATCGATCAAATGACCAAAATTTTGATCTTTCGTCGGGTGCAAGAATAGCGGTAGATAGTCGGGCGAGACTCTAGGATGGAGTTTGGTGACAAGCGAGATATTAGAATCTCGCTTGAAAAAACGGACGAAACTAGGACATCCCGCCCTATTTAAAAAACCCGGGCGAGCTCCCAACATCTCGCCGGTCCATGGAGCGAGATACTGGGCTTCCACCTGGTTTATTTTGATTGATGACAGGCGGAACTCTAAGGTCGGGCCTAGTATAGTTTTTTCTGGGCGGAACTTTAGAATCTCGCATAAGAGAGGGGCGAGGTTCTAGGATCCCGTTTTACGGAGCGGAAGTCTAGAATTTCGTTTTACCCTGGCGAAATGCTAACTCTTCGCCCGTGTAAGTCAGCGAGATTCTGGACTTTCGCTTGTTAACAGGCGACGGCCTAGGATATCGCCCGATTATATTTTTCGTCGACGATCTTTCGATCATATATCATCGGCTACAGTAAAATCCGTCGATTATATGCTAAATATAATCGACGACTGTGGATGAATTTGGGGTACCATCGATCAAAAATAATCGATGATCGAGGATTTGATCGCCCATTGTGGTTGCCCTTAGATGTTTGTATGCTTTTGAATCAAATAAATATTATATTATGCCTATGTATAAACTGCTGTCGGGATCTGGAATCTGGAACCGGAATGTAACTCGCTTGTGCAGATATTTCCGTTACTGATAGGAGACGGTTGCTTAAAATATGTTTGGCACGCAGAATCTTTGACCAATTTTTATCATCAGAAAATTGCAATAGAAAAACATATTTAGTTACGTTGGTCAAATCTATTGGTGTTGGTTGTGACATGAATATTGAATAGATTCTATTGTAGTGTAGACGCATTTCTTATAGGATTTAGATTTTTTAACTCAAGATCTAAAGTTGAAATTCATCCAAAGCATCATTTACGTACATTTTTAACGTATCAAAATAATGAAGTTGGATTCAGGCGAGTCAATGGAAAGTTAAAAACATTAGCTAAATCTAATTCTTACGTTTACTGAGTTGGAGTAAGTAGACATTTACACCTAAAGTGGTAAGCATTTTATCAGAAAACTGATTTAGAAACCGAATCAGATTGAGATGCCGGACATAGCAAAACCAAACAGGCAGTCACTCGGCTGCTAATAACTAAAGGTGTGGATAACCCTCGAGTTTAGTACTACCCCACAGTTCCTAGTCATTTACCGATGCTAGCTAACATATCTGGTACTACTTTCTTTTTCGGTTCCACTCTGAAAAGGGAAGTAAGAAGCCTGGGAAATGTGGCGTATAGTTAACGTTTGGTGTCGAGTCTGTCGACCTAGACAACTTTCACTAATACAACCATTGAATGACAAAATTCAATTCCAAGGCCTACAATTCACAACCTAACACTCTATAATGCATCGTTTCAATATGATATTATGATGTTCAAGCTCATTATTCAAAACTATCGGTCTTTTTAGGCCCCACTTCTAAATAAGATTTAGGCTTATGCTATGTTGTCAACTACCATAGCAAAGTAAAATGTCCGGAGCTATAACATGTTTGTCTTTTTTTCCTGCATCGGATTCATCTGGATCCGACTCAAATTACCTAGTTTGTCTAGATCTCATTTGCTTAAGTATTGATTCAAAAAATATGTTTGTTTTTAGGACCAGATCTACCGTAGTTGATTGGTTTAATTTGGGTTATTTTTTTTCATTTATTTAACTTTCACTTCATTGATAATATTAAGTTGTACATTCAGTTATTTTTAATTATGAATCCAGATCGATTGGAAAACTATTATTGTAGAGTACAGAAATCCTAAGTGTTATAACAGAGTAAAAAACATACAGTAAAACTTTAATAAATTAATAAATTTGGTATAATTTTTTATTATTATTTTAGCAAAGTTATTAATTTATCGAGTTAAATTTAGTTTATTTCTAGTTGGGACCAGAGAATTATATTAATTTTATCACAGATTAATTTATCGAAGTTTTATTATATATAGTTCTTTACCTAAACAGGATAAATGAATACCCTCCGCAAACAACCTGCGTTCTATTAGTATCGACTTTTCATCAACCCATTTGCCTTAGGTTATGAGATCTTTATGGAATGCTTTCAGAACCTCTTTGTATAAACAACGAGTAGTGAGAAATAAAAGCAACAAGTATCAATAGAAGAAAGGTCCGCATTGAAGAATAAAATCCAACTCCAATGCTAACAGTTATAATAAAGAGAGGTTAACAGTTATGTCAACAAAAACTTCCTGGTGTACTATGAACAAAAAACAAACGCCAGTCTATCAGCGGGAATCATAAGAAACCTATACTCAGTGGAGGTCCCAAAGAAGATAATTCGCCAATGGCTAATTATACTTTATATACAAAGAACAAACATCGTTTTCTATGATTACAGCAACTTGAGATTATTAGATACTTCCACAACATGTATCGGATATATGGTTGCACGGTGCATTTAGATTGTCACCTCTGGAGCGAAGCCCTCAATGTGATCCTTCTCCTTAGTTTCTGTATTGAAGAAAGTCTGGACGGGGACAACGGTGCAAATCGATAACATCGTCATGTCACATTAATATGTTATTTAAAATAACACGTAAAAAATTCCAACTTACTAGCTTATATAGGTATACAAATATATCCAGTAACATAAAAAGTTTCATATACTTACACAATTTCCCAAATAGCCATGGTTGATGACCTGAGGATATAACACCTATATATATCATAATAGTCGATCAGTTCACCACTAACAACAACATGCACAAAACAAGAATGCAGAATGCACATTCATTATATATCTAATCACTATCACATTACAAAATTAACAAATACAAACTAAGAAAACAAATGGTCAATTAGATACTTCGGGATACCAATCCCCAAAATTTTCATCTTTCTTATTAAATAAATCTGGCGTTTTTATAGATTATAAAAAAAAAATTCCAAACAACTAGTTTATACTCTTCTAAAGATAAAATAAGGAATATCTCAAAATGGTAAAAATACTAAATTATATTTACTAGTTTAAATTATTTTTATTATCTTTTAATTCCTTATATTTTATTTTATTTTTCCTTTAATCTCTTTGGCGATTTTAGGATTTTAGCCCACGAGATTAAATCTTAATTTTTAATTTTTTTCAATGTTTCTAAAATTGGATGTGGTTTTTTATCTCTTTTGGAATATGGATGAAGATTTCTGATGGATGATGTCTTTGAAGGGGTGAATATATGATTTGTGATTGAGATTTTAATGTCTCATTTATTTTACTTAAATGTAGAGAGCCCATGTGTTTTTTTTGTTTTCGAAAACAAAAGAAGGCAGCTACTCAGCACTCATTTATGGAACTTTTTTGGACTAGATTCTTAAAGTGGTGAAGTTCATCTCTCTTGGGATAAAATAAAGATTAATTGTTCCTCCTTTTAATTACCTTCCACCATAGTCATCTTGATAACTATGCTACAAACTGGATGAGTAGCGTTGTCATTGTATATTCATATAAGAGATTTTCTACATCATTCACTATATTCCGGGGTAATACCGGGTGGTGAATGATTGTGGATTTTGTAGTGTCCATCATCAGTGGTCTCGCTGGGGTAGAGTACGAGTGTAACAATTGATTAGGGTATTAACTGTTTTTAACATTCGGCTTGTACATAATGAGGAGGTCATCAACATATATAAGGTGGAGTATCGGGAGTGTTTAGCAAGATGTGTAAAGTATTTTGATGTGGCTTAACTGTTATAGTTTTTCCAGGTAGGCTTAGAGGATTTTTACACTAAAAAAAAACACATAAAGGGACTGTGAGTCTCATTGTCTGATTTCTCGATCCGGGTTTATATAACCTTGCAGATCGTCGTTGGTGTTGATCGAGTACGTGACAGGGGAGACACATAATATAATATATTCTATGGTTACATTTGGGAATCATAATTTGGTAAACGCTTTCCTGACAAATCCTCAGTCTAAGTTGTCATAAGTTTTTTGTATATTCAGCTTAATAATTATTTTAGATTATTTAGTTATAGAATATGCTTTTATATGATGGTATAGTTCCTCGCCAATTGTTATATTATCATGTGTTAATCGTTGAAGTACAAAATTACTTTGGTATGCAATAGTCAGAAAATGGATGAGAGGTCGTAACCGACTTACCAGTATTTTTCTATAACTTTATATGTTCTGTTGCAAAGTCCTATTTGTCGAACTTATGTAGGTTTCCATGGGTGATCAACTTTTGGTATTGTAGATGGTGAGTTTTTTTATAAGGGTTAGAATTGTAAAATTACCCATGCCAAGCAGCAGAAATATAAAAGGATATGTGCATATTTATGCGCATATACGTAGCTCTATAATAAAATATAGAATATTGCGTCTCTACCTATATTCTGCAAGCGAATCAAGAATACAAATTCTCTTCAAACATTCTAAAATGTCCTTGCAGCCTTATCAATACTCATAATATTTATACCATATCGAACTAGTCTCAAGTCGCATGAATTCCATGGCTGAATTCCTTGAACTTGCCTCGAGTGCGCATCGATGTTTCAATACATCAAGTTTAATGCTTCATTCGCAACGAACTCATCCCAAATTTCTTTTCTGAGCTCAAAGAAGCAACTTTAGCACTTTGCTTAAAGATAAGCCATGAATTATGCGCCACTCCTTTTGGACGCGCCACAAATAAGAAGCAATGCCTTAAAAGACACATTGAGCCTATGAGCTAGGATAACCCTATACTTTTCTCCTATCAGCATCAAGCTAGCACCATTTATTTGGCTTAGCACCACATTAGCACTAGTTATCCACCATAGCGCTAAAAGTGTTAACTTTCCTAGTACTAACCCTAAGCGCTTGAGAAAGCGCCAACTAGCCTAACAGGGCTTCATCTAGCATATCTCGGCATGATGAGGCCTTAGCTAGCGCGTCATTACCAGCATCTTAGCCTTAAGGATAAAAGTGTTAACCCTAACTCTAGCGCCAAAGGCGCAGACTTCCTTGGACGACCTGAAGCGTCCTCAAGCAGCGGGTTCACCTAGCCTGACGCGTCCCCAAGTAGCGGCTTCACCTAGCCTGACGCATCCCCAAGCAGCAGCTTCACCTAGTCTGACGCGTTTCCTAGCCACTAAGCTTTGATGCGCCCCTAGCCACTAAGATTTGATGCGTCCCAGCAATCCTGATGCGTCCCTAGCTAGCATGTTTCTAGCTAACGCGTCTATACTTCACGACTTAGCCACAAGCGCATGGCGCTAACACTCTAGTGCTAACTGAACTTGGCCTAGTTGAAGTGCTAACTTCGAACCTCCTTGACACTAGCTTCCTAGCTCCAACATAATTGATATTCACAAGAAGCCATGCATATTGGCCTTTCTCCTAGGACGTTAGCACATTAGCCTTTTATACTGAAAGAGCTAAGCACATTACTATTTGCGCTAAGTAGCTAGTACCATCTTTGCTTGCAACTTACCTCAGAAATACTCCTTTCTTCTCGATGTTGGCCCAACATCAAATCTTATACAAATTTTAGTAGGTCTCCTTGCTTTAGAAACCCTCTACGATATATAGCCTCAAATGCCTCTCAGGCTTACGCTAAGTCACTTCTGAGCTAATACTTAGCCATTAAATATGTTGTACTACTTCTAAGCTAGTACATAACTGTTGAGATTAACAAACTCGATACTAATCAGTCTGATTATCTATTCAGCAAGTTGTACAACTTTCCTCATTGACTTAGCAAGTCATTTGACTTGACTTGACTTAATCAAAACGATAGTGGCTTATGACTCCACTATTTCCATGAGATATCAAAAACAACACATGGGGGAACTCTCATTGTGATATTGGTCCGGCGGTTTATGACAATCGTGCGTTGTGGCAACACCTCCACGAACAAGAAGGTAACAAGTACTGGGACGGTTACAGAAAAGTTGAGAGGATGATGAGTAGTGGTCTAACATGTCATCCCTACTTTTCGGAAATGACTCCACTACAATCTCCACAATCATCACTTCTCCACCTCTACCTAACTTCCACCACTTACGAGAAATCAATGTGTCTCCTTTGAATTATAAATAAATGGTTCTCATCTATTCGAAGAACAAGACAACAATACAGAAGAAACTAAACATACAGAATTAGTGATTCCTCTCGGAGAATCTTTTCTTTTTCACACACTACCTATCACACTGATATTTCCCAACCTTCTTTGCCTCCCTCCCCTAAAACCTACCCTATCTTCTCCACATTTGTGATTGAAGTAGGACGTGAATGACCATTTCTTGGTTTAGGCTCGTCATGTTCGATTTTGATCTCTCGAACTTACTTGAAAGTACGATTCTAACGTACATTTTTTTAACCCTAAAACCGGTATTAAAGAGACATTTGTGTGGTTCATGAGAGGATGCATGTTTATGGTTTTGAAAAATCTCTTAACCATAATTATTAATTATAGATGAGTAGTATCCATAAAAATCTCTATTGGTTTGGAGCATGTTACTGTTGCGCCCAAAAAAATATTACTATTGCGCTAAAAACAACATAAGCGATTTGCACAGATACACAATAGTATTCTAAATAATTGCAAAGAACATAAACGAGAACAAGAATTTAACGAGGTTGAATCCTCGGGAAAAATAAGAGATTTTATTTATTATCGTAGAGGGAGAAAACATATAAAATCCAAGAAGAGAAGAAGAATTATTTCGGTGTGTTTTTCTAGGTTCTCTAGTTGGCTATTTATGGAGGTTACATTAATTGGACTACAAGAATAGGGTTTCCTTAACTTAGCTTTTAAGAAACTTAACTTTAGGAAGAAGTGAAAAATTAAGAGTTATCACAAACTCTTAATCCTAATCCACCGACTAGTTTTGGTTTATCTCCAAGTTTACTTCCACCGACCAAACATAAACTCTAGTATTTAGGATATACACAGTTTTGGAGTTCAACCCAATTTTGAACTCTCCCAAACCGTGTCCTACAAACTAGCTTCCAACAATTCTCCACCTTGGATCATGCATTCATGCATGAGACGATAATAGAAAAATATTCTCTATCTTCCAACATCGATTGCACCAAATGTTGCCTACGTATCCTCTGCGAGGAATCAAACCGACCGTAGTTCACTTAAAGACCTTGTTAGAAGGCCTACACCAGGTTCCTAAGAAACTCTACCCAAAAAGGTCTCACCAAACCGGAAGAATGTGGATCAATTTCGAGCAATGACGAAACTTGACCCCAGATACACTTTTGTCAACATATCAGTTGGATTGTCTTTGGTATCGATCTTAACAAGTAGAATATCTTCTTTTTCAAGAATTTCTCTGAAAAAGTAAAACCGAACATCTATATGTTTGGTTCTCGTATGATGCACTTGATTCTTAGCCAGGTAAATTGCACTAAGGCTATCATAATGCACATGCAGTTGTTCGTGTACAACACCCAAGTCATCTAGCAAACCCTGTAAACATATAGCCTCTTTAAATACCTTTGTCAATATCATATAATCTGCTTCAGTAGTTGAGAGAGCCACAGTAGAGTGCAAAATTGATTTCCAACTAACTGGTGCTCTTTCCAAGGTAAATACATACCTTGTAGTTGAACGCCTCTTGTCCAAATCACCAGCATAGTCAGAATCCACATAACCAACTCAACTGATTGTTACTTTCTTCTTTCACAAACTCCAAGACAACATCAACTGTACCATAAATGTACCTCAAAATCCATTTCACAAGATGCCAATGTCCCTTACCAGTATTATGCATATAACGGCTGATCATACTTACTGCATGTGAAATATCAGGCCTCGTACATACCATCGTATACATCAAGCTACCAACAACATTAGCATACGGGGCTTGGGATATATACTCACGCTCTTCTTCAGTAGTATGAGACATATCAGAATTCAACTTAAAGTGAAGAGCAAGGGGAGTACTTTCAGATTTTGTTCCTTCGCTGACACCAAATTTCAGTAACACTTTCTTCAAATATGCCTTCTGATACAAAAAAAACTTTATCGTTCTTTCTATCAAACTGAATCTCCATACCAAGAATCTTCTTATCTTCTCCTAGATCTTTCATGTCAAACTCAGTTGACAATTTGAGCTTCAAATTATCAATCTCTTTCTTGTTATTTGATGCTATCAGTATATCATTGACATACAAGAGAAAATATATGAAAGACCCATCATGTAGCTTCTTGAAGTATACACAATGGTCATAGGGACTCTTTATGTATGTTTGGCCAATTATAAACCGATCAAATAGCTTGTACCACTGTCTCGGAGACTGTTTCATCCCATACAACGATTTCAACTTATATACACACTCTTCTTTTCCAACAACCTTGAACCCACTCGGTTGAGTAATATAGATCTATTATTCTAGATCACCATGCAAGAACGTCGTCTTGACATCTAACTGAACTAGGTCTAAATCATATTGTGCTACTAAGGACAACAAAATTCGAATTGATGAGTGTTTCACAACTGGAGAAAACACCTCGTTGTAGTCAATCCATTCGCTTTGAGAATAACCTTTAGCAACTAACCTTGTTTTGTAGTGAACTTGATTCTCTTGAGATCCTTTTTTGTTAGAAAATACCCATTTACACCCAATGGATTTCTTACTATTCGGAATCTTCGTAAGAACCCATGTGTCATTCTTGTGAAGAGACTCCATATTATCTTCATTGCATCTTCCCATTCTTCACGCTTTATACTGTGTACAACTTCAAAATAGGTATTAGGAATTCCTTCTTCAACAACTAGTAATAGATAAGTTACAAAATCATCCATCTAACCAGGTTTGCCGTTTTTTCTTCTCTGTTTGCTGGTTGCTATGGTCTCAGTAACCGTAGCTTCTGTATCTTCTACTTCTTCGTGTTCCTCTTCATTAACAACGTCAATATCACTTTGAACTTCAGTAGTTACCTCCCTTATAGACGGCACGCCTTCGGTAGTATACCTAACAGATACCAACTTAGATGGATGTGGTGGAGCTACATTAATATCCACCTGCTGAAAAGGATTACTGGTACTGGTAGTGTTCTTCACCTACCGAGATCCCCATGACTTCACCATAGACGCTTCATCAAATGTAACGTCTCTACTCATGACTATCTTCTTCTATAATGGATTCCATATTTTGAACCCCTTCACTCTTTTCTTCATACCCATAAAGATCCTTTTAACAGCATGATTATCAAGATTGTTTTCACTAACATGATACCAAGCAGGACAATCGAAGATAGGTCCATAGTCATAAACTGGCTTACCATACCATTTTTCCATTGGAGTTTTACCTTCTAACGTAGATGATGACAACCTATTAATGAGGAAACACGCATATGTAACTGCCTCACCCCAAAACTCTTTACCTAATCCAGCATTAGATAACATACATCTATACCTTCTCCAGCAAAATACGATTTATGCGTTCAACTACCCCATTTTTTTGCAGTGTCTTCTTAATTGTGAAGTGCCTTTGTATCCCCTAATCCTGACATACTTGCAAGAATGGATCACTTTTGTTCTCACCATCATTGTCCGAACGTAGTACCTTGATCTTTCTGCCAGTTTGAGTCTCAGTTGCCTTTTTCCACCTCACAAAGACTTCTAGGAAATCACTTTTATGCCTCATGGTGTACACTCGTACGCGCCTAGAATAGTCATCAATAAACAACACGAACCAATGTTTCCCTCCTAATGATGTGTTCTTGGAGGGACCCCAAACATTTGACTGAACATAATCAAAAACTCCACTAGTGTTGTGGATTGTTGTGCCAAAGCTTGTTCTTGTTTTCTTTCCCTTCACACAATGTTCACCAAATTCTAATTTACAGGCAATAACACCTTTCAACAAATCTATTCGAATTCAAGAATGTAACGAATTATTACCTGGATGTGCAAGCCACATATGCCATAACTTCGTGGTCTCCATAGTTACACTCTCGATGATTTCAAAAATAGACATATCTCCAGTTATCGTACTCCCAGTTAAGTAGTACAAGTTGTGATGTCGTGTGCCATTCATGATTAACATAGATCCAGAGATTACCTTTAGAACATCATTTTCTTCTACTTGCTTGTAGGCATTAGTTTCCAAAGTTATGAGTGAAATAAAATTCTTCTTTATAGAAGGTACACACCTTACTTCATTCAGCTCTCTGACCATAACATCATGCATCTAGATTCGAACACTACCGATCCCGACTACTGTATAAGTTTGATTATTCACATACGTACTTCTCCATCAAACTTCTCGAAGCTTGAGAACCAGTCCCGGATGGGACATATACGATAAGTAGGGCCAGAATCTAGTGCCCACGTACCGTCAGTTACGATACAAGCTGATGGTGTCACAGTCAGTGAAAAATTCGATGCTTCATCTGAATCTTCAATTGCCTTCGCAATGTTCACCTCGGTCTTGTTGATATCTCTTTCCTTACACTTGGTACAATCCTCAGCCCAATATACAAAGTCATGACACCATACACATTCATCTTTCTGCAGACGTGCTCTTTACTTTGAATGCCCTCTACCTTTTCCACGATCACCATATTTCTTCTTCTTGTCTGTCGAACGACCTCTTGCAACAAACACGTCTCTGTCATCTTCGTTTGCAAGGTTTTCACAATCCATCTTCCTGAACTCTTTACTATGCAATGTTGTAGTGACCACTTCGTATGTCAGCTTCGCCTTGCCGTGCATTAATGCTTTAACCAAGGGCTCATACCTATCAGAAAGAGAATCCACCATACACCACGCATGTTCCTCGTTGATAAACACATTTTTGTGTCTAGTTTATTCTCAATTCCCTATATTACTGGTGCTAAATTTTGTACTTATTGTGTTATTTTATGTATTTGTAGGTGTTTTTGAGAAATAAATATTTGTGGAAAAATTGGCTTAAAAAGTGATAAAGGCACCCAGAAATTACTAAAGACACCCATGCTAGTTGATAAAGGCACCCCACTTGTGGATAGGGGCATCCATTCTTCTTGGTTCAAAACCAAAAATGGCTAGAAGAATTCTTTCTCGTGAAAAAGTTATCTGAGTTAGTTGGAGAACGAGTTATAAGGGATTAGAAGTCTGGTTCGATATCTGAAAATGAAGAAACATCTAAACACATCAACTATATTGTTTCAAGCCGGAAAAATATCTAGGAAAGAGGTTTGCTACCGTGAAACAAAATTGTTTCCTGATTTAGATAAACACCGATTTGAAGCTGGGTTTTGGGAGTAAATCGAGTCCTAATCGATTTAGGAGGAGCTATTAGGTTTTCTGAAACCTATAAAAGCAAAAGAAATCAAGAAAAACAAAGCGAGGAGACGCCGAAAAAATCAGGGAAAATAGCTCCCTGCTCGTGAAGAAGAAGAAGACTGGAAAGCATCACACGAAAACAGTCGCAAATTACAACACCAAAGAAATGTTGTTCGTTACCGCTTCTTTTAGCAACAGAGCTCATTCTAGACCGTGACAACTTTCTATCTGCAACGCTTATAAACATTGCAGTTGCCCTTTTTTTTTTTTTTTTTTTTTTTTTTTCTTTTTATTTTTCTCAAACACTTTTGATCCATGTTTCTATCTTTTGAGAGTGTTTTGAGCATGATGAGCTAAACCCAATCACTGGGACAATGGAGGAAGCCATATTTACTGGGACAATGGAGGAAGCCATATTTCATTGAATGGTAACTATATTTGATTCTTTGATGACTTTTGCATTGGTTTTAAATTGATTTATGATTTTTACTAATTAGTTATGATTTTGTTTGATGGTATATGTTGGGACTTAAGAGCTTTTGATGCGTCATGTTCACGATTTACAGTTAATGGTTTAGAAATCTATTTTTGGCAAAGAATCAGAGTCAATAAAAGAGCTAAAATTGTTAATGAATTATTGTATTCATCATTCAGAAGTGAGTTTGGTGGAATCCTGATTCCTAGTTTCTTTAAATATTGTTATCAACTTTTACTTACTTGCTAGTTTAAATCAGAATTAGGTCTAAAGCGAATCTTCACAAGTCTCAGTGAACGAACTATTTTTACCACTTTTTTAAAACGATCGCTCGTCTTTAAAAATCGCATCATAGTTAATCAAGTCATCAAGAAGTTTATTAAACGAATCTAGGTGCTCGGTCAGAGTTGCACCTTTCTTCATATTATAACGATACAAATTTCTTTTAAGATGTATCGTATTCGCCACGTTCTTCACTAAGTATTCCTTTTCTAGATTTTCCCAAAGCTCCTTAGTTGAAGTCTCGTGACGATAATTAACCATTGATGCCGTTGCTAAGCACCCCACGAATAAAACCAAGACATAATTTATTCAGTTTGTTCCACTGTTTTTTTGTCATCTCGTCTGGCGGACTTTCTAGAGCTTCATCTAGGTTAAGATGAACAAGCGCATCCATTACACCTGTTCTCCATAAACCAAAATTATTTGTTCTGGTAAACTTTTCAACCTTGAGTTGTGATATGTGAGAGTAAAGTATTTCTTCTATCGTTTTTTTATCTTTAGATGTCAACTTCGTTATTTCCAACGAAACCTCTGGTCGTTTCTTATCAACCATTGTTCATAAATAATAAAACAAAGATAAAAAAACTTTAACTTTGAGATCACAATTAACTCAAACAATTTCATAAAATACCTCCGTTGCAATATTATGAATACCTAAAATTCCAAGAACGTAATCTGAGCTCTTGATGCCAATTGTTGCGCTAAAAACCACGGAACTGATTTGCATAACTACACAATAGTATTCTAAATAATTTTAAAAAATATAAACGAGAACAGGAATTTAACAAGGTTAAATCCTAAGGAAAAATAAGAGATTTTATATATTATTGTAGAGAGAGAAAACATATAAAATCTAAAAAGAGAAGAAGAATTTTTTTGGTGTGTTCTTCTAGGTTCTCTACTTGGCAAAGAACATAAACGAGAACAAGAATTTAACGAGGTTGAATCCTCAAAAAAAGTAAGAGATTTTATATATTTCGTAGAAGGAGAAAATATATAAAATCCAAGAAGAGAAGAATATTTTTTTGGTGTGTTTTTCTAGTTTCTCTACTTGATTATTTATAGAGATTACATTACTTGCCCTACAAGAATAGGGTTTCCTTAACTTAGTTCTTAAGAAACTAAACTTTATAAAAAAGTAAATAATTAAGAGTTTTCCCAAACTCTTAATCCTAATCCAACGACTAGTTTGGGTTTATCCCAAAGTTTACTTCCACCGACCTAACCTAAACTCTAGTATTTAGGATATACACGGTTTTGGAGTTCAACCCAATTTTGAACTCTCCCAAACCGTGTCTTACAAACTAGCTTCCAACAGTTACTTGCCTGCTCTTTTTTTTTTCCTGACTGATTAAAAACTTCATTGAAATCTTTAAGCAATACCCACGGTGTTTCAGTGATTTGGAAAATCATTAAGATGGCATAAGTCTTTTATGGCCTCTGGATGTGGCGGTCTATTAATACTTGTGCATAGCCAATGATAACCTGGTGGCGGTGGTATAACAACTAACAAGTGCATGGATATAATTTTGAGAGTAAAGGAGGGTTTGAATATTAAAAATTGTATTTCCACGTTAAACACAAACCTCCACGACGCTTAATTTTTGAAGACAATAAATGACACTGGTATTGTAAAGTTTGTATATGGCTTGAATTTGCTAAAGCCTTCGTATGGCAGATTATGCAATAAAATCAAACCTCAGAAGTGTCGAATTGTATTTGCCGATGGTTCCATGCTAAACCACTCATCTCATCCGTTTTCCTTTGATCTTTCGCCTCTTCTGTCAAAATATGAGACCAAACAGGGTGTGAAGGAAAATATGTCGGTCGAAATCTTACTAGTTTTCAAATTTGCCGACCTCTTTTTTTTTTTAAAACAACAGTTACATTTATTTAAGGCAAGTTTACAATTCTTGGGAACGATCTGTGGTACTGATCGTTGGCTAAAAATCTACATAAGAAATCTGGGGTTGTATGGTCCCAGAAACTTGTCGTTGCTTGCGTGAGGAGTTGTCTAGAATTTGTAGCAGCCATTATTGCCAACGTGTCTGCTGGTTGGTTTGCTTCTCGATATCGGTGTAGAATTCTGCATTGCGAGAACAAACGAAGGTCTTTCATGATGCAGTTGATTATAGGGTTTGTGTACTATTGCGAGAGAGCTTTTCCGTGGAGGATAAACACAAGTTGTTGAGAATCTGATTCTAGAATTATACGAGGATACCCAATCTCCCTGACCATCTTCAGCGGTAACTGCCTTGCTTTTGTTTTTGCTACAAAAGATGTAATGATTCCCGGTGGTACTGAGCCTGCTTGTTGAAAAGAGCCATGATGGTCACTAATAATGAATCTTGCTTCTGCAAAACCTGGGTTTCCTTGGAGGTGCTTCCCAGCTTATTGAAGGGATGTAGGTGTGTATTCGGACATTGTTAATGTAAGTTGGTGGAGTAGCGGAGCCAGAGGGCTATGGTGAATCTTGCCGGGGTAAATTGTTGTGCCATAGACAAAGCCGATAAAACAATTAATCGTTGAGTGACTATCTTATGGTTGAATATGGCCGTATTTCTGGCCAGCCAAATGCCCCATAGAATGGTAATTGTAGATAGTTTTCAGATGAGTTGATGGTTTGTAGTTTGGGTTAGCTGATTGAAACAGTGAATTGATGGAGTTTGGGGTAATGTGGGGTGGAGGTGGACTCAAAGTGGGATAGTTCTGGCGACCTCTTCTTGTACTCTTGTTTGTGAATCATCGAAAAGAAAACCCACCAAAAAAACAAATTTATTAGTTTTATAGTAAAACAATATAAATAAACAATAAGATCCCAAGTTTTGAAGCCTGATATAGGGGCTCCAATGTCAATAGAGGGGCTCCAATAATAAGATAAAATAGGGACATCATGAAGTAAAACTCAAAAACTCCTTATCCATAATATTTTTACAATGCCTAAACCACCCCTGATTAGTTAATCTTAATTAAACTAACTAATTAAAAAATTAAGCTAATCATGATTAATTAAACATAATCTTTAACTTAATCAAATGATTTGATTTTTTTTTTAAATTTGTGTTTGGTGGGAAGAAAAACTAGATGAAATTTAAGAAAATTTTGTCGTTCTTAAACCCTAGATTTTGATTCAATAAACCATAGTAGCATTGAGTACACCTCTAACTTATACTCTTGATCTGTTTATGGCTCAAATTTGATGAAATCACGATTTGAAAGATTGATTTTTTGTTGTTCAGAGAAACTTACGGTTGGGTTTCATGTCGAACCCAACCGTAACCCTAAGAACACCGAAGAACACCATTTTTTCCCAGATTTACGATTGGGTTTTCAACCAAACCCAACCGTAACTTGAAGAACAATGATGAACATCATTTTTGCCCAAATTTACGGTTAGGTTTTCAACCAAACCAACCGTAACAAATCTTTAAACCCCAATCGTATAATTAGATAAATAGATTTTAAGATTTTTTTCATTTCTATCTTGTAGAGAATTGAAAGACGAAGCTAACCCAAAAAAAATGAGGTCAATCGGACATCGTATGAAGGAGTTATGATCAAAACGATGAAATGTATCCAGGAATATTTACGGTTGGGTT